>JAHBCN010000266.1:0-225248 GCA_019359885.1 Listronotus oregonensis
TTTTAAAATATGGAGAGGTAACTGAGCATGAAACAACTTGCATTGGTACACTCTATGGTTGTCCGTTATGCACCACCAAAAGATATCCTGAAAATTCTCTTCTGTTTCTGGTCCATCATTTCCAAATTATTCATCCGAAATATGTTTTAAAAGACCTAATGATTAGGATAAATTTTGGTGATCAAAAAACGTATTTATATTGTGATACAAAAAATAACTTACTTTTTTTAATTTACGTACATTTTACGTCTGAGTATTTACTTGTAAATGCGTCAACTTCATCTAATATGAATCCTAAACAAAGAATATTTTTGTTTGAAAATGATAAGCAAAATGATGATTTATCTATATACAATAGTAATTTTAAAACTTGTTCAAAATTAAACAATAATCTAAGAGGTTTTATGGTGTCGCCTAAGAATTTAAAAAATGATAAACGGGTCTATTGTAAGTTTGAGTTTACCATTGATATGTTTAATGTTATGCAGATAGATAATAGTCCTAAACTACTAGAAAATTTTCAAAAACTCGACATTTTTGACAACGGGGATAAAAACCAAATAAAAGAAAACTTCCCTATCCCAGACAATAAAATAGATATAAAATTTCCAAAAATTTATAGAGACAAAGTATTTCAAGACAAATTTGGAACAGATTTTTTATTGTCCTATGAACTAATTGACGATAATAATATGCTAAGGGATACGATAAATGGAACTGAAATACGAACTAAATGTTCCTTTTGTGAAATTTTTTTGGCTTATGAAGCACTTTATCATTTTCATTGTCCTTATCCTCCTTGCTGCTTTTATTATGTGTGTAGTCAGTGTCATTCAAGAGGTTTGACTACATGTCCAAATGGATCCAAAATTTCTACAAAGTATCCTGATGCGAAACACTATTATTTACACTTCTACTGTAGATTTGAATGCAACCAGTATTTTAAATCATATGAGCTCGAAGATCACGAACAAAAATGCACACTTAACAAATATAGATTTCTAACTGATGAAGAAAATATAATGTTATATTTTAATAAGATAAAAACAGAAAATAGTTCATTTTACCGAAAAAATTCAATTATTTTTGATAAAAATAAGTTTTCTAAAACTGGTAAAATGTTTGTGGTAACCAAAGATAATTTTCGATTTATTTTACATTTTTCGTATAATATAATAAGAAATCAATGTCATTTTATAATATCCCATAAATATAGTAAACGCGACTATGAAGTAATAATCAAAATTTGCGAAGACGAAAAAATTCGGGAATGCTTTAAAAGTTCATTTTATATACCGTTTCACACTGAATATGCATTTTTTGTTGTTATTCTTCAAAACAGACACAGAATACGATTGCATAATGATCTTAGTCCTACACTTTTCTACCCCGTCGAACACTGTACTTGATAACAAACAGACAAAGCCGATTTTAAAAACATAAAACACTTATGGTTTTAGGTGGCAATTTCGTAGTTACAGGGTGTTAAAGTATGTACATAAGTAGATAAATGCATAAGTTATTTAATAATATTACTCAAATACTTGACAAAAAATATTATTTTTTCAGCATAAGAAGCATCACCATAGTTACAACACAGATATTAAAAAGCGTTTGCAAGTATTGCTGATACCCACTTACACAAAATTAGGACAAAAAAAAAGAAAAACAAATTATGACCGTCTACCTACAAAACTGTTAATTAAAGTCATAAGATTTTTTTATCTTTAAAATCAGCTCTTTCTGGAGGCAATGAAATATAAGGGTTTCAATTTAAAAAAACCGTCGATGACATCATATCTGCTACACGAGGCACCCTGTATATTTTTATTTTATGTAAAAAATGCCCAATACAAAATTATTCCTTACGTGTTCGAAAAAATTTTCAATTTTTTTTTGCTTTACCAAATAATGAATTTGTTCTATACATTATGTATACAATTTTTACTTTTTACCACCCTGTAACCACGAAACTGACATCTAAAACCATAAGTGTTTTATGTTTTTAAAAATAGCTCTCCTTGGAGATTATACATCTGCAATAAAAAATTGGGATCACCATGTATATTTATATTTTATGTCAAAAACTGCGCAATTTAAAATTATTCTTTTCAAGGAATTTTTAAGTGTCTATATCCAAAGAACGAATTTTAACGGCTTTTTTTTTAATTTGTTTTATATGTTAATGTTATTAAAATCTGACGTTTTTTTTATAGGCCCTTACTTTAGAGTTAAGTATCATTGTATTGTACCGTATATTTTACTAGTTACTATTATTGTTAATAGTTGTTAAGTAATTAATAATAAAATATAAACTACAACCTAAAAGTGAATTATTTTTTTCTAGAAGAATTTTTAAAAACAAAAATCGAAATATTACCAGAGAGGAGCAAAATTTTAGAGTATAAGAGAGTAGGGTAAGAAAAATTTAAAAATTTGATATTTCGACGAATTTCCTAATTCCAGCAATGCCCAATAATTATATAGCTCTAGACAAATCTTCTAAAGCAGCGTTTCTCAACCTTTTTTAGCTCGCGGACCAGTAAAAATTGTAAAAAAAATTCGCGGACCAGTGATATTTTTTAACAACAAAATTTTACTAGGTATTAAAGAACTACTACATAAGTTAATCGTAACATTTTTATTATCATTTGCTTACAATAACATTTAAATGTAAAAAGATATATAATTATATATATATATATATATATATATATATATATATATATATATATATATATATATATATATATATATATATATATATATATATATATATATATATATATATATATATATATATATATATATATATATATATATATATATATATATATATATATATATATAATATATATGTCGCAGGCGTATTGAATAATCCGGCTTTTTGCAAAAAGACTAGGTGTTTTGCAAAATGCCAGCGTTTTGAACAGTTCAATACATTTCTGCAACAAGGTAGGCGGTACATTTTTTTTAAGAGTGTACTTAATTTCTCATTTACGTCTGAACAATATAGTTTTGGTTAGTTGTGGTTGGTTTTAAAAAATAATAGTTTTACCGCTGATAAAATGTTTATTTTAACTTAAATATTGAGAAAGGCAAATTATTCAAAATGATTGAATTTATTGTTTTGTCATTCTCAAAAGAAATTTAATTACTGTTTAATCCGCCTAGCTCTGGTTAGTCATTTTGCAAAACGCCTGAGAATAGCCAGGCTTGTTGCAGAAATGCATTGAATTGTTTAAAACGCCGGCATTTTGCAAAACACCTAGTATTTTTGCAAAAAGCCTAATTATTCAGTAGGCCTGCGACATATACATATAAAAATTAGGTATATAAAGCTTTAACAAAAATCACAGAAAATTATAAAAAAGTCACAAACAACAATAGACATAGGAACACAACAAAAAATTACGATTACGATTACTAAAGAGGTAAATCAAAAGCATTTACAAAAAATATAATTTGGGTGGATTTTTCTTCAGTGCCGTACTGATCATAAATTACATTGAATTAAAATTAGTTTAAGATATTTATATTTCGTAATTTTGTAAATTAAAATTTAATTATTATTATTATTTTTTAATAAGTAAATTTTTTCGCGTTTAGAAGAAATTGTCCGCGGACCAGTAAAATTTCTCCGCGGACCACTGGTGGTCCGCCAGACCAGCGGTTGAGAATAGCTGTTCTAAAGGACCTTAGGAAGGATTTCCTATACGAATTATTGGGGAGCATAATTTTAAGGCCCTTAACATTGCGTTTCGGTCCTGGACAGTTCGGCTTTGCCGCTGGACGCCAGTTTCAGCTCCATATTAAATTTGCCCCATCCTCACTTTTTGTAGTCGGTATTAGAATCTTATTAACTTATTATAAAATCATAAAGATAGTATTGAACCAAAGTGATCCCCTTAAAAAACGATTTTTTGTCTTATAATCAATTTTTGGTTTTCTGCTATTTCAGAATTTTTCAAAAAAATCATTTTATTTTATTTTATTATAAGTAAACAAACTTGCGGCACTGGAGAGTGAATATGGGGTGCAGGCAGAGCTGTCAAAGTACTCTTAAATAGTACTTCAAGTACAAGTACCTAGTTTTTGATTTTTTAAAAATTACTTTAAGTACAAGTACCAAGTATTCATTAAAATGTACTTGCATTTTCAAGTAAATTGAAAAAGTACTTGAAGTACCACCCAAGTATTTAACTTGAAGTAAATCCAAATACTTGAAGTAAACCAAAGTACTTGAAGTAAAACAAAGTACTTGAAGTAAAACAATGTACTTGAAGTAAAACAAAGTACTTGAAGTAAAACAAAGTACTTGAAGTACACCAAAGTACTTGAAGTACATAAAAGTACTTGAAGTAATTAAAAGTACTTCAAGTAAAACAAATTATACTTGAGTAGTATTTTTTGTAAGGAATTTAAAGGGTCTATTCCTCAAAACGGGGTTTTCTAACAACTCCTAAAAGCTTTAAGGACTGAGCGCTACGTCATTGGAAAGTAGGCCAGTCGGTAAAAACTATAGTTAGGAAAATAAGTAGGGTTGCTAAGTAACCCGTTTTAAGTCGGGATCTTATGCATCCGATGTCCGAAATAATGTAAAATTTCGTATGTAAATTTATGGCAACAGGCCATTTTTTAGCCAAATTTAGGCTAACAAGGCCCAATCAAATAAGAATGGGAGAAAAATAAAAAAAATAAAATTTTAAATACATAACATTTAGGATATATAGAAAAAATAACATTTCATAATTCAGATTTTTTTTGAAGTGCTTATAAAAATGTAGCTAAAATTTCATTTATTTTTTTCATTTTTGTCAGATTCTTATTCAAAATATTCACAAAAAATATTTTTTTTTCTAATTTTGGGTGTGAACTTGAAGTACAGTAAATCCTTTTTACCTATAAACCCCCCCCCCTTTTTCCTTAAAGAATATAATTTTATAACTTTTTTTGAAGGGGAAATATTTAAAGTCACGCCAACTTACGTCGTTTGCACGACATCAGTTTAATAAAAAAACTGTTTTAAATAACGATATTTTTTTCTTTATACCCACCATCACTTGCACGACAATTTTTAAACAAATCAGCGAATAAATAAATTTTAGCGACGGCTAAAAATGGAGATTGCACGACAAGATAATGCATTGCACGACAAAAAGACAAAATGTTATGACAAAAATGAAATTAGCGATTAAAGTGGTGTTTTAAACGTCAATAAAAGGCAAAAAATAGTACAAAAATGTATTGCACGAAGTTAAAAAAAACATATCAAATAAAATATATAACGTAAAAACAAATATTTTGTGAAAAAATATTAATAAATAAAAAAACAGATTTTTAAACGAAACATTTTCTAAATGTAAAAAATAAATAAACTTATTTTAATTTACTGAAAAAATGAAAGAAATATCTTCCTTTCAATTTTTATTGGACAATTAAAGCTTTCTTGGCCTTTGCTGGGCGTCCGCGTTTACGTTTTTGTCCCAGTGGTATTAGTTTGGCTGCATTCGGTACATCAACCAATTTTAATCGGATCTTTATACCCAAAACATGCTTACACTTCAAGTATTTCAAAAAATAAGGACATGTGCATTTTGATTGACTTAAATTTACATAGTTAATAGCAATAACCCAAATGCTGTAATTGTATTTTTTAAAATCATCAAACGTTTCCCATTTACCTTCTATTTCTTTAAATTCAGAAATCAGCTGAGTGGTGATTTAATTAGCATTTGATTTTGAACAGGTATTAAATAGTTGACAAACTCCATCCTTACTTTCTTGTAAAACTGTCTTATTTGTCGCCGCTATGCTGACGTGCTATTAAATTCTTTTATTTTTATAATATTGTCGTGCTATACACTTTTTCTTATCGTTTATTTGTTTTAATTTTCTGTTGACATTGTGTTGTGGATCAGATATTTTTACTGTCTATTTTAAATATTGTCGTGCAAAATATTTCATTTATGTGTAAAATAATATCCTGCCGCTTAATAATTTTATTTGTCGGGTAGTAATTTTTTACGTCGCGTAAAACATTTTTGGCAGTTCTTTATATTTTATTGGCGTTCAAAATAACATTTAAAACGTTAATTTCCCCTTTTTTGTCGGGCTTATAAATCTAACCCTTTTTGAAGTCGGTTTAATTTTTTTAAATTACCTTTTTATTTCATAATTTTTAGTTAGTGTCAATAGGCCAGAACGTTACGCCTACACGTATTAGTCTATCATAAAAACTACTAAACCGATTTTAATCAAATCTTTTGGTTAAAGTTAAAGTAAATGTAAGCTAATAAAAAAAGAATGGTCACAATCCTATTAGGAATTTCGCAGAAATACCCGGACACACTTACATCAAACACCTATAAAATTTTATATATTTGTTTGGAAGCCTCAATAGATTTTTATATATGAATATTTTGCAATCCCAATAATATGACCCACATATGTGTCGAATTGATAACCTTTTATTAAGTCGGTTAAAAATTATTAAAAAAAAATACGATAAGGAAACGTCTTGGCAATATTTTAAATATATCAAATCTAGCAGGTTAACAACGATTTACATATATTCTCCATCAATTATTGAGGTAAATTAGATTTACGTGTGAAACATAAAGTCCGTCGAATATTGTTGACACTAAAATTTTTAGAAAAATAAGTTATATAGATTAAAAGTTGGATTCGAATTTTTAAAATAAAGCAGTCGTCTGATTTTTACTACTAAAACTAACCAGAAGTAACAAAAAAGAACAGAAAATAAATTTTAAAAACAACTTGCCAACAATAAAACAGTATTTTAAAATTAAAATTAGTTTTTCCCTAATTGAACATTCCAATGTATTTCTTTTTTTTCCATACTGTACTAAATAAAGGATATCATTAAATTACACTAGTTAAAAGCAACAAAAAAAAATTATAATATTTCAAAGAATCTAGAAAAAATTGTATAACCAAGTATTTATCTACTGGACCAATTTCTTGGCGTATCACTTAGTATTCTAAAATATTTTAAAATTTAGTACATACCTTTGCAGATATGTTAACCCAGGCTTTGTGGAGGACACGACCTGCACTTGTTTAATCCTTTGATAGTTCTGTTTCACTTCACTGTAAGTATATATCAACCTTTTTCACTTTACTACCACTATGTCTTTACTGATTACATGAAACATAGTATCCATTCATTTTATTTAAAAATAAACTAAAACAATTTTTGGGTTCCTTACACTCACAATCTTTACGGGTTTTTAAATTTTTAAAGATGTTTTTCTTATCCTTATATCCGAATTGGCAGTTCTAATCACTTAGTAATGGCATCCTAGTAGGCATAAAAATTTAAAAGATATCCCCGTGTACAAAAATATGTCTTGGCCTTCTTAGTATTTGACGGTGTTGTTTTTTTTTTGTTTTAAAGTTTACGATATACCCCTTGTACGTATTTTTGTATTGGATAACAATAACACTTCTGCCAATTTTTTTTATACGAATTTTTTTAACAAAGTTGCAAGCAATTCAAATATAAAACTTTCGCGCGAAAACGATATCCACGTCACAACGCGCTAACCACACATATTCACAATGTCTGATCGATACAAGGCACTGCGCAAAATCCCAATATTACATCTTGGATAAGAGCAAAGTGAATATAGCAATCCAAGCTGAGCAAATCCGGATATTAAAACACTTTGGATATTATATTAGTGGATAAGTGTCATTTCCATTTGTTTCTTAAAAAAGTAGAAAAAAAATTTGCTTGAATAAAAAAATTACCCCATTGGTTCAAAAAGTCAGTAACAATGCTTACAACAACAGAAAATGTATTGCATTGGTTTAAAAAGTCAGTAACTATGCTTACTACAACCAAAAATGTATTGTATTGGTTTAAAAACTCAGTAACCATGCTTACAATAAAAAGTGGATATTACTGACCCGATGTTTTTCTTAAACAATAATTTAAGTATAAGTCTACAACCTTTTTTCCCTCGCTCTGCGTGCTGATTGCAGAAATATTGTAAGCGAAAAACGAAACTTGGAACCGGGTATTTTATTGGTTAAATAGAAATTGACTGCAGTACGAAACTTATTGGTTCTAGGACATACAATAGTTATTTATGTACCAAGAGTGTGCAAACAATATTTTTTGTACGACTGAAATTAATGACTAAGCATTTTCTAAAGTTACGTTTTCTTAATTTTTGTTAATACTGGTATATCGGATTCTTTTGCTGATGCTACTGTCAAGCTTAAGTCAAATTGATTAAACAACTTAAAGTTACCAAAGAAATATTTACATGTGGTGTAAACAAAGTGGTCAAAAATGGGGCTTTTAAATTTATATTTATTTATTTTCTTCTTCTGCCAGAGAGCAAAAAAGTTATCCGAAGCCCGATTATGCCTCGATGAGAGCAAAAGTCCCGAGCATGTGCCGTGTAATGCTTTTCTGTGCCGTAATTGAAAAACACCCAAGGTGAACATCGGGTGAATTAATAGGTGAATTTATTTTTTTATAGGCTATACCCCTTTTTCTTTCTTTTTTACACGATTTGCCCGGCCAAGCAGTAAGGCATAATGCGCAAGCATAACGCTCTTTTGTGCCGTAATTGAAAAACACCCCTTGATTACGTCATAAAATTACCTTTACCTGTCTTTTCCTTTCCTTTATCGTCAGTTTCTGAACGCGCCCCCACCACTTAGTGCACGAAGTATTGATACAAGGGACTCAACCAACGACTTTATACTAAAGGACTGCTCAGTTCCATTTAACGTACGTTGGAAAATTTAGAAGCGGGCAGCGCCTGTGACGTCACCACCGGTGCTGAATAATGCTGGGTGACGTTTATCGATGTTTTGTTTCTGATTTTCGATTTTTTTAACATTGATGTTAGATGACACTAACATCGATGTAGACATCGATGTTTACCTTTCAATGTTTAATATTATAAACAAAAAGTTTTAAACCTAATTTTTCTAGCTCCAAGAATAAAATATAATTTTTTTGAGTGATTGAGAGATCAACATTGATGTTTTGTGTCGATATCCGACGATATCCCAGCACTAGCCAGCACCGGTGGTGACGTCAGAGCGAGTTTGACCTTGGCAGACAAATTCGGCAAACTGAGCAGTCCTTTAGTATATAGTCGTTGGGACTCAATGACCGTATACTAAAGGACTGCTCGGTTTCATTTAATGTTCGTTGGAAAATTTAGGAGAAGCAGGCAGCGGCTGTGACGTCACCACCGGCGCTAAATAATGCTGGGCTACGTTTATTGATGTTTTTAACATTTTTACAGATTTTCAAAAAGTACCCGTTTCAATCATTACTTGGGAAATATTTCCATATTTATAACTAATTATTACTTCGGAAATTTTAAAATAATTATCATAAAAATTATTTAAATAAATTATTTTTTACATTTATTTATTGAGCCAGTATGGACTAGGGACATAATATGTATCTAAGACAAAGAAAAGAACTAAGATCTGAAGACCGTTTCTATAAGCAAATTTTTTGACATTCCTTTTCTCTATCATTTTCAAAACAGGGACAAAGATTTGAGTTACCCTTAAGGGCAACAAGGACTTGTGATCCTTATTTTGACTTTCCCTTTCCCTATATTCTTACAGAATCCTAATCCTGGGCAAGGGTGATAAACTTAACAAGGAGTGCTGGATCTCATTTAAGCCCATATACGCCGATTTAAATAATCCTTTTGCCCTATTGTTTTGTTTACAAGTAGTATAAAGTCATAATTTTATCAAGTGGTATACAATACGGATCTAATAGTAGGTGTACATCCAAATTAGTTTTTAAAAGTTGAATATTTAACAAAAATTAATAAAATAAATCTACCTTCTGGGCAATACGGTGACGTCACAAACACAACCTTATCTGCGGACAAATAATAAAAATGAACCACTCCTTGTTAAGTTTACCACCCTTGGTCCTGAGTCCGTTTTTGTCACAAAATACGAAAGGTTTTTGTCTTAGACAAGGTTTTTGTTTATACAAATATTGTGAAAATATTTATACCGTTCGGACTCCTTATATCTATACTTCATGCGTGAGAATATGGTGCTGTCACAGCCCTACTTCACTACAAGCCGTGAACAACCACTTGGCAACGCCGCAACCGGCAAGAGATTCAGATGGGTTTTCCCCTCGAGCGCGATGAGCGTAATCCGGGTATCGAGGCGAGTATTTTTAAATTCATTTAAGGCTCAATTCAAAGATCGCGTAAATAGTATTGATATTTCCATTAAAATAATTAAATCAGTATAATAATTGAAAAAATAAATATATTTATATAATATTTAAACTCTAAAACAAATTAATTTATGTGCATAGGTCAAGGCATAAGAACATGATGCTGTTGTAAAAAGAAACAAGTGTAATTTAACATTTAGTTAGTAATTGTACTTAGTTTTAGTTTTGTTTATTTATTTATTAAATGTGTCTAGTTTCCTTTTTTTGTTTTTTGACTCAGCCTTTTCCGATTTTTCTGTGGCATTTTTGTTATTTCTTTTTTAACATAATTATTTAAAAGAATGTTTGAAAATATAGAGCACATCATAATGAACATATTTTTGTTCTCGTTACCACAAATACATTGCGAGCATAAATCATTAAAGCCTTCATGTTGTCTAGTGCTTAAATTAGTTAGATCACACAGGATAGCTTTTTGATTTTCCATTTTTAGGAAGTCACTCTCAGTATCAGGGTCATTAATAATTTTCTCGAAAATCGCGCACATATGGAACAGAACGTCTTTAACAATTTCTGTAGGAACCTTTAAACCGCCACGTTGTAGAAAATCAAAGTATTCGTCGTCAATTAGGTTTCCCTTACTTTCAACAAGAAAAGAAACACAGATGTTACAATATTATATTTTTTACAATTTTGTGGGCAGCATAACCGGCTATATAAATTTGTACCGATTTGTCAATTTCATATTCATTTAGGTATTCAGTTTCAAGTAAAAACAAAAATTTTTTCAGTGTAATTATTTGGAGGTATTGTCCAATCAAGATCATTTTCCTGGATACAGCTGTCTCCCTGTTTTTTAATCTCAGCTAAAGAGAAATTACCATCAGCAGCGCTTCTAAATATATGTTTGAGTCTAATTTTTTTTCTCAGCATTTAAAATATCATCAAAGCTAACATTGTAATTACAACCTCCGAAAGTCTGTATTTACCAAATCTTTTTCTAACTTTTCAGTAGTAAATTTACCTGGTAAAATATACGACAAATCAAATTTTGAAAATGAATAGTCAATTATTTCTAGTAAAACAGAGGTACTATGGCAAAGTGCAGAATAGGTGTCGTTTGTAAGGCGACCATTATTGTTTTCAAGTTTATGCCAAGCTTTCAGCAGGACTTTTAAACAGGGACTGTTTTTGAGAAGTAATGTGGTAAATTTGGAAAAATACTAGGCACTGCATTTAACTTTAGTCTAGTTTTGGTAGGTACCTTTGCATTGACCCATCTGGCAAGCGATAATCATCCTCTCTAATAATGCCTTTCTACAAAATGCTTAGCGCAAACCACAGAATATTTTGAGGGTGACCATGACTGTCTAAATATTCTAAGCCAATGGGTTTAAGGTTTTCGTCCTTTGAAAGGTGAAAACAGATACAGCTGGTTCTCCTGCATCAAAGAAGTTTTATAATTGGATTTGCACCCAGGCACACAACAAGGACTTGGAGGAAAATAATAATAATAACAGTAACTAAATAGTATTTTAAAAAGCAGGCACCAAGTACCTATGCAACGCAATAACAAAAATCAAAACGAACGACAAAATTCCAAAATGTATACCTACGTACTTACGGTAATTTCCAATGCTAATATTTGTTACTGTTTTTAAAAAATAACTAAAAAAATACCTTCAAAATTAAACCAAACACGAATCATTAAAACACACTTTCAATTTTAATTTTTTTTTTAAAAAGCACCAGCACAAAATGTCAAGTTCATTTGCCGCCATTTACTTTAAGTACTTTATAACACCGGCACTTTGCCCGCAGATATTCTGGTTTTTACCAATGTCTGCGGAAAAAAATGTCCCGGTCACTCACAAATTTCACACAGTAAGACCTTTTACAGGTTTAGTCTTTATCAACAATATTTTCTTTCAAAAAAGTTGATTTATTCAAATAACACAACAGAGAAACAGGTCATTCAACGTAAATCATATGACTAAACGTGTTCGCTAGATCTCAAGGCATAGTTGCCAGATTTCCTTGTTCACGGCTTGTAGTGAAGTAGGGCTGTGGTGCTGTCGTGGGGCTGTCATAACATGACGATATATGTCTATTTGATCCGTCAAATGAAATGTCATCCACAAAAATCTAACTATATGCGTGATTTGTGCCTATTTTTAGAATGATTGTTGTAATAGAAAAGTAGTTTTTCTATTTTTTGTTTAGTGTTATGTTTTTCAGAAAAGGTTTTCGTATTACTTTAGCAAAGTAAAAATGCATTTTTCAATACCAGACACACAAGAGTTAAATGAAGGAAATGGGTCGACATTTATTGTATGTTTACCTTATTCATTCGAATATAAACAGTTGTTAAATTTTTGTATTTTTAGGGATATAATATACACATAAATGGTATTTTCCATTGTACTGTACGATTTAAGCAACTGCACAATTTAAATGAACAACTAAAGAAAGAATTTGGCCCTGACAATGTTCCTCCATTTCCCCCCAAAAAGTTACTCCCCCTAACATTGGGGCAACTGGAGGAAAGAAGAGGTTTATTAGAAAAATACATTCAGACAGGCTAGTATTTTATATTTTATGTTGTTTTTCATGAAACAAATGTCTAATACACAATATTTGGATGTTGTTTTTAAATGTAAATCACTCCCATTTATTCATTTAACCAATTAAAGTAATAAAGTGCATTCTTCGGTCCTATTTTTCTTATTAAGATGGATCTCTATGTACAGAAAGTAATAATAATGGCTTTAGGTACATAATCCCTAATAATCATCACCTTTGTTTAATGTCTAAAACTAATTTCATTTATTTAGTAATTCATATTGAGGACATGCCCATTTGTACAAAAGTAATAAATCTATCTATAGCAAAACTTTTAAATTCATAAACAAATCAAAACTAGTGTAATATTTAAGATAAAAATAAGTGCAACAGTCAACCACAAACATTTACATTTCAAGGAGTAGGTGCATGACTAATAATATTTTATCAATTAGTATTTCAGTAACCCACTTATAAATTGGAAATGTCACCTTAAAATTTATTTTTATTTCTCATTAGTAACAGGTGGGTTTTAATTTTAAGTTAAGTATTTTAAAGGTTTAACCAATTACCAGGGTTGAGATGATTAAAATCATGATTTTAATCAGTATGATTTTCTTGAAAAAAAATCATGATTAATTTATAAATGATTTTTAAAATTTTAACACTTAAAATGTATTTGTTCATAGAAAAAATAAAACCCAGACACATTTTTATGTGGTATTATTTATTATTAATAATCGAAAAGAACAGCTGGTTATTACAAAAATAAAACCTTAAAAAAATTAAAAAATTAATCATCTGGATATCCTTCTTCATTTATTGTAGGATCCAAAATATAAGCCAGAAAGTAAAAGGGGGTTAAAGCTTAAAAATTTTTGTTCTTAAATAATTGATATTGATGTAGGCTTCTTTCTTCTTCAAATTCAAAATTGTCAAAAATAGCCAGTAACTTCTTCCATATGTGAACTGCTTGAGATAAAAATGCACCTTTTTGTTGCATTGCATCCAGTGCTATAGAAATTGGTTTTAGATATCTAAAACTTTTTTAAAAATTACTGGATTAATTTGATCTTTATGCTATTAACAATTTTGGCCACTCATTTACATAGATCTCAAGACAATCTGAAAGTGTATTCCACAGAACATCCCGAGGTAAGACCATTTTTTTGCCTCCTTTTTATTAATACCAAGCATTTGTCAAATGGGTATCTCTGAAGTATTTCACAAAATGTACTATATATTCTTTTATCTGCAATGCTTCTAAATCTTTGGAGAGCAAACGTAAGTGTGCCGAAGAACCATATGTAATTATAGGGTAATTGGACGACTTAGTAATTTTTTTCTTGATACTGACCATGTTGCTCGTGTTATCTGTAACAATACTGGTAACTTTACAGTTATATTTATTTTTGCACTTATATATTGAGTTAATAGCCAATTCGGCAAGATAGTCAGCTGTATGGGGATGACCAGATGTGTCTATGCTTTATAAAAGAACACTGTTTCCATCCTCTGCGGTCAAAAACGATACAGATTATCGGCTTATTATGTATATTGGACCATCCAAGGACATGCAAACAGATTGGCCAGATAACTTGTTAAAATAATTAGATTTTTCTTCTTCAAATATTTCATTCAAGAGCTCTGATGATAACTGAAATCTAGATGGTGAAAGATAACCAGCTTTTAGCATTTCTATGGCTCTTCAAACCTTATTTTTTATAGCTCTAAAACCGCAATTTGTTGCGTAAACGGCTTTAGCTATTTATCTGTCCAATTCTTTTTTCTTATCTTGTCCAATTTGCACAATTTTGTGTTCACACGTCGTTGTCGTGGTTGGGCCCAGTAGGATCTTTTGGAACATGCGCTAGAGTTGCTGGTTATCGGCAACTCTTTTGGCTAGCGTATGGAACGGGATCCGAAGCTAAGATGAACACGAGGCTTAACTCAAGGTGTTAGCATACCACGCTGATGAGTGAATGACATCCTGTGCCTTAAACAGGTGTCTCCAATGGTGCCTCTGAGATACAGGGCGACCTCTCAGAGTATCTAGCCTTACTGCGGTAATGCGGGGCTCTACCGTGGTGAAATATTACTTTCCTAGCTCCAAACAGAAAGCGGACAGAACCGCTTTCATAGAAAAAAAGGGACAAAGGTGCGCTGACCGAAACGGATAAATCCGTTTCGAGAGGTGCCACTCAAGGTCACAAGCAGACAAAGATGCGCCGACCGAAACGGGTGAATCCGTTTCGAAAGGTGCCCCTGAAGTCACCTCACTGTTTCACAGGGAAGGGCTAATCCATGTGTGTGGCACAAACATGTGCTTAGGAAGGTATCCCTGAATCCAAACAGAAGGCGGACAGAACCGCCTTTATAGGGAAAAGGGTTCCCTGGCTTTAAACAGAAAGCGGATAGGACCGTTGTCATAGGGTAAGGCCGGAGATGCGGCCTCAGAAAGAACATCTGGTTCCTGTAACAAGGACCTGGTAGCTACCCACGTCACTAGAAAGGGAGAGGAGGGCATGACGGATCTAACCGGTGTGAGCCACCATAGACCGATCGGTCGCAGTGGAGGGCGTAAAAAGTCCACACACTTTAAACCTAAACCTAAACTAAACCTATTGATCTAAGAAACAACAAACTCAAATTAAAAAAAATCGTTTGAGAGCCAGAATCCCATGTCATGTGTGCCATATCATTGACAAATATGTTAATAATTTCGATATCATTAAATGTGAATGATGTTTTTAGTTGGTCAGGATTCAAAACTTGTGTCTTCCGAATTAATAATTGGATTTCTACTTTCCGCCCAACAAGAGACTGCATGTCAAGAAAAACAAGATGTAAATTTCGATATAGGATATACAATGAACGGTTATCAGAGTAAAATAAGAATTTCTACTTTCGATCGCACAGAACAGGTGCTGTCAAAAGTATTAAAACAAATAAACTTGCCACTAAAATTTATGCAGTATTTTTCTCTTTACCTCATTAAAGTAGATAACACTGGTGATATTGTAGTTTTAAGGAAACTTTTTGATTTTGAGTCACCCTACATGACGCAGCAAGTTTTTAGGACACCGACTCGATTAGTTGTTAGAAAAAAGTAAGTAAACTTAAGGATATTTTTGCATGTTAGCTAGTTTTTGTATTAAGGGGGGTATTCAAGTCTTCAGGCGTTTTTGACGGTCGATAAAAAAATTAATATTTTAACACTCCATTTTTTTTATATTTATTTATTTATATTTTAAGAATTTACAAAAAAAGTTTTAAGAAAAAAATATATTTTACAAAGTTTCACGCAGTTGAAATAAGGGGGAAAAAACAGAGAGTTCATCTTGACACGATTCCCACCCTTCTGGTCATCTGAAAAATAAAAAAGGTACATTCTTTATCATATAAATGTTTTGGCATAAACCAAGAAAAATGAAATATATAATATATATATATATATATATATATATATATATATATATATATATATATATATATATATATATATATATATATATATATATATATATATATATATATATATATATATATATATATATATATATATATATATATATATATATATATATATATATAAATATAAGGAA
This sequence comes from Listronotus oregonensis, assembly GCA_019359885.1. NCBI lineage: Eukaryota > Metazoa > Arthropoda > Insecta > Coleoptera > Curculionidae > Listronotus > Listronotus oregonensis. The sequence continues at coordinate 16,378 of JAHBCN010000266.1, forward strand.
ATATGCTAGCTTTCAAGAAAATCGGTCAAATAAGTTTTAGGTAGACTAACAGATAGAACAGTATATATAACTTACATTTGTTTATTCAACGATTCCTACTGGATATATTGGGTCTTCTTTTACCTCAAATTGAATATTTAACGAATTACTTTCCGAAATACGAGCACTTATTCCTTTTTTCGGAGCACTTGAGGCTCGAAACTCAAAATTTTCGATTCTAGCTTTATTGCGCCGAACAACAACTTTAGCTATAACTTTTAAAATAATTCGAATTTCGAAATAGTTATTTACCTAACAAGTTGACGGCTTACCCGAACTCCGCGTCGTTCGTGTAACTGGCGTCGCGTGCGGAAAAGTATCACTTTCCGTACGTGTTAGGTACAACATTTTTTCTACGAGTGTGTGGAAAAAGTCAAACTAAACAACCATTAGATAATATTTATTTTTACCATTACTACTTATTATTATTAACAACATTAATCGTAAAAGAACAGTTGGTAGCATTTTGCAAATGAATCGCAGAGGCATGTTGTGGGTAAGTTGCGGAGTTGGAGATTGCCGTTGAGGTGCAATTGAACCGGTCGTCGTTACAGGTAACAGAGACACATTGTTGCTTGCTAGAAGACGGTACCATGGGCCTTGAGTGCGTTTTGCTGTGTTCAAAGGTAGATGAATTTTGGGATAATATTTTGTTTGATAAGTCCTTCTTGAAACATGTAGAGCTTTCTAGGTAGCCTTCTGCAACAGATGATGACTTCCAACCTCCAAGTCTTTTAATATTCGTTATGCCTTCACCAGAACTAGCTAACATTGTAGCTGAGGAACGGCGAAAGCTATGTCCCATGTAAAGTTCTGGGTTTGGAAGATGTAAATAGGAAGCTATTTCAGAGGGCATCTTGCCAAAAGTATTTATTCCTATGCACTGGACAGTACAAGCCAATTTTTTGTAATTAACATACAATTACAAAAAATCTTCTGTGTTGTGTTTCGGGCTTCGTAAACTGGAATACTTTCTATACAAAGCTAGATATTTTCCATTTTCAATTTCCTCGGAAATGACAAAACTTCGGCTAGAATGGTTTTTGGAGTCTGGAATATTTTCAATTAAAAGATTCCCCTTATCGTCAATATCATCAATGCTAATTTTCATCAATTCTTCTCGACGACACGCACCAGCTAGTCCGAAAATTGTAGCTACCTTCATCGCTAGATAGACAACATTTGGAGCATCATTAATAAATTTTGCTATTTCATCGTTCAAGAAAATTTTGGCCTTCTTGGGTCTAAATCCCACATTTTGCTTCTTCAAAAATGATGTAACTTTGAAATATTTGCTTAAATCCATGTTCTTTTCGATCTTAATGACACTTTTTAACATAAAATACCATGACCATGAGGTATTGGGTTTACATGTTTTAGCAAGTTCCGCGAAATATGCCATAAAAACTTCTTCTTTCATACTTTTGATGTTTTTTCTCGCCACACCAGCTTGTAAATGCTGTATATTCTTTCTCATACCTATGCCTCGATTTGGACGGCAACAAATCTAAATTTTCTATTTCGGCTGCTTTGAGAATGGATTCAGGTAATTCCTCGTCAGAAGACTCCATGGGAAACGCTTTTTATTCAAAATCGACGATACTGATCAGAATGTACTAAAGACACTTTTAATTATCGATGACTTTTAATGACTGATCTTTTATAATATGGACACCGGCACCGGTCAAAACTAAAAATCTGACAAGCAAGTTTAATATATACCAGGATGATTGAAACAATGTTTTTAAACAATATTAATTTTTAGTGAATATTTCCTTGATTTTACACCTAATTTGTACAAATAAAAGAATACTATGCCAATAATAGAATTATACTAAGTCAAACTTCAGAATTAAAAACATTTTAAGTACCCGTTTAAGTGGGAAATTTGCAAGGGTCTACTTTTCCGCACTAGTGCGGAAAAATGACACTTTTCAAACTAAATTGCTTGCGGAAAAGTGCTGCTTTCCACACGCTAGTAGAAAAAATCCTTATAATTAGAAAAAACATTTTTTTCCAAATTTGTTTTTTACTTTCTAGACTAAAATACCCCCTTAATAAATATGCATGCAAAATAGTATAGTGTGTAACATAAATATTGGGAGTAAATTTAACAGTGGATTCCTTAGTATTTTTTTTTCGTATAAAGTTTTGCTCTAGGAAAATTGGTTTTTAAGTTACAGGGAGTAAAAACTTAATAAAAAAATCACTTTAGAGTAGTAACTTTTGAATACCAGAAGATAATGCAACGAAAATTAAGCCATCCTAAAATATGTAACTGTATATATTTTTTTTAATTTTGGTGGTTTTTATTTGCTATTGCTAATGTTAGATTATAATAAAAAAATATTAGTAGGGTCAATCCTGGGATATCGGGATCCCGCGATTTGATTTTTAATCCCGGGATTTCAAAAACGGGATCCCTATTTCGAAAATTGAAAACCCTATTCCCAACCCTTATGTTACACCCTGTATAAGATTATTAATACTGGGTGTTCACCGTCTTTGTTAACGTATAATTGTTTGTCTTGTAGTTATTGGGATAAACAGTATGATAATGAATTAATGACAGATCCGGTAGCTTTAAATTTATTATACATTCAAACTGTAGCGGAGATTGAAAAGGGATGGATTATAACAACTCGGGAAGCCAGATCACATCTAGAGAAATTAAAAAACAGACTAGTTAAAAAAGAATATGTTGAATACGCTCAAAAATTAAAATATTATGGATTTTTGCAATTTAGTCCATGTTATTGTGATTATCCGCAACCTCAGACCAAAGTTTTAGCAGCAGTTGGTGATGAGGAACTGAGTTTACGAATTTTAGGACCCGGCAATTTAGTCAAAGAAGGAGTTTTTAAGGTCACAAGAATGAGGTGTTGGAGGATCACTGCAACAAACGTAAGTATAATCTAGATTAAGGGTCTTCAACCTGCGGCCCGTCGGCTATTTTCTTGCGGCACCCAAGGGCTAACCTACCACCTAGTTAAAAGAGATCCAGTTTGTGAGCTCGCGATCGATTTTTGGCCCTTGCCCTAAAAAAGGGTTGAAGACCCTTGATCTAGATAAAAACACAGGAAGGTTTTATTTAACTTATTCATTACCTAATTCATAAATTGCATTTAACTTGCAAATGTTGCTGCTTATCCTTATTGAATAATTATGCTACTAGACACAAACAACCTTAACACTGAAAAAAATTATTCATTAAACATTATTACATTGTCGTTTATAAATTGTTATTCATGAAATATAAGAGTATCAACATTTGTGTTTGTTTTTTATAATATACTGTACAAGGTGAGTCAACGATAGAGTAAAGTTCATTATTTCATTGGTTTCAAAAGTTATGAGAAAATAGTAAATACAAAAGATGTAAAGATTCTTAGGATGCACAATTTAAAATTATTTTAAAGTATACAGGGTGGCTCAAAAAGCGTGACGAAAAAAACATACATTTTTTTAAATGAAACACCCTATTTTTAAATTTTGTTTTGAATTCCTTTTAAAATTTTTCAACTTTTTTATTAATAATAATGCATACCTAAACCTAATAGTTTTTTCAATATTTATGGTGCGCCATTTAAAAAAATCGAGATTTTTCAATTTAAAATGATCCAAATATATTCGTTTATTTTGAACACCCTGTAGCATCTAATTAAAATTCCGTTGCATATATCTTTTACGTCATCTTCGAATAACGCTAATATCAAATATGAGTGATCTACCTTCAAAAATAATGGCGCTATCGTAATTTTTTTGCAAGTGTGAAAATTATTTTCTTTTTAGAAAAATTGAAATATTGGAAAAACTATTAGGTTTAGGTGTGCATTATTATTAATAAAAAAGTTGAAGAATTTTAAAAGGAATTCAAAACAAAATTTAAAAATAGGGTGTTTCATTTAAAAAAATGTATGTTTTATTCGTCACGCTTTTTTGAGCCACCCTGTATACTTTAAAATAATTTTAACTTGTGCATCCTAAGAATCTTTACATCTTTTGTATTTACTATTTTCTCATAACTTTTGAAACCAATGAAATAATGAACTTTACTCTATCGTTGACTCACCCTGTACTGTGCCTGAAGTTGGTTCCCTGTCAAACATTTTTTAAAATTATATATTATTTTGAAATGTTCCCAAGTTTAATAGAGCATCATATACAAATCTTTTCAACTTATTAGGGTTTCTTGAAGACTACGTAAACTATTAAAGTCATTATGTTTTACTTAATATATTGAATTCGTATTTTTTTAATTATTTTTGATGATTTTCGTACTTTTAATCTAGTTTTAATACAAAGAGTATTATATCTGACCAATATATTTGGCATAGTTAATTTTATAAATGCCTGACAGCACTGGCGTAGATAAGGGGCGGAGGTAGAGGGTAACTACTATTATTATTATTATTTAAATACTGCATGTATTATTTTGTCTAGCCCCACTGAAATCTAGCAAAGCTTTGGTGGCTATATAGATCTGCAAAACATACGGGCTTTGATACAGAGACTATTATTGAGTGAATTGTATAAAAAAATACTGGACATTTATTTAGTAGATCCAATAATTTAGAACGAATTTGTATGTACCGGGTGTTCCACTAAGAGAGGTAGTCGGCTATATCTCAGAAACTACTAATGGTATAACTATCGGGAAAACATTTTTTAGATAAAAGTGACCAAGAGAAATTGCTGGAAATTATTTTCAAGTCTGTGGGATGGCCGCTAGGGGGCGTAAGGGTAACAACAAAACATAAAAATACACATTTCTCAAAAAAATATTAAATAAAGTGTATCAATAAGTGGTACTATTTTATTCTTTAATGTTTTCTAAACAAAGAAGCTTCAGGTGTAATTTTTGTCAGTTCTAAATTAAAGTGGTGGGGGAAGGTTAAAGTTTAATTTAGAAAAGTGCTAATAACTCCGGTTTGCTTTAACCGAATTTAGTAAACTTGGTCTCGTTTAGAAGTACATTTTAAGCATTATTTTCAGATGTATAAACTATTGCTACACTCATCTCACAAACGCCGCTAGAGGGCGTCAAGGTAAAAACTAACTCATTTTACGAAATTTTTTGAAAATTTTAAATACAATGATATATACCCTTTTGCATATTTAGATTAAGAAAAAAAATCCCAACAAAACGGCAAAAACCGCAATTTAATATCTCTTTTCAAACCGAATATATTAGCAAAAATATAAATACGACATAGAGACGTAACGCATTTACCGACACAATGTTTTTTACCTAGGCCGATTTCTTTGGGTAAAAATTAAATTTATAAATTTTTACAAATCTAATGACATACTGCATGGTTTTTACTAATTTTACCCCATTTAAAGATATTAGACAACATTAGATAATTACCAACCTAAAACTGTAATAATCCATTGAGCGTGGTCCTTATCAAGTTAGCTTTGAAAACAAAAGGATGCTGAAATGTCAAAAATCCAACAATTTTTATTTCAAAATATTATTTTTAGTGTTCTGCTATTGTGTTCTTTAAAAATATTATTTTTAGTGTTGTGCTATTGTGTTCTTTAAAAATGCCTTTGTTGCTTGAGGATTAAACTCTACATAAGCAAAAACGTTGATGACATTTTCCCCAGTTCTACGGCGTCTGCGGTGTAAGGGGCGAAGAACACTTCCCGTGGAACGAAAGCTATTTGCTAAACAAGTGAACATTCTGCTGCCGCTGCCGTACCGGCCTCTCTAAGGATATCTCAATACATACAGCCTTGCAGCTATTGTCGCATTTTGCAGACACTTAAAATAAATAGCAATAATATCAACTGCTTCTTCAAGCAATAAAGGCATCTTTTAAAAACACAATAGCACAACACTAAAAGTTATATTTTGAAATAAAAATTGTTGGATTTTTGACATTTTAGCATCCTTTTATTTTCAAAGCTAACTTGATAAGGACCACGCTCGATGGATTATTACAATTATAGGTTGTTAATTATCTAATGTTGTATAATATCGTTAAATGGGTTTAAATTAGTAAAAATTAAGTAGTATGTCATTAGAGTTTGTAAAAATGTATAAATTTAATTTTTACCTAAAAAAATCGGCCTAGTAGAAAACATCGTGTCCTTAAATGCGTTACGTCTCTATGTAGTATTTATATTTTTGCGAATATATTCGGTTTGAAAAGAGATATTAAATTGCGGTTTTCGCCGTTTTGTTAGGATTTTTTTTCTCTATCTAAATATGTAAAAAGATATATATCATTGTATTTAAATTTTTCAAAAAAATTCGTAAAATAGATTAGTTTTTACACTTTAAAATAATGCTTAAAATGCTCTTCTAAACGAGACTAAGTCCACTAAATTCGGTTAAAGCAATCCGGAGTTATTAGCACTTTTCTAAATTAAACTTTAACCTTCCCCCACCACTTTAATTTAGAACTGACAAAAATTACACCTGAAGCTTCTTTGTTTAGAAAATATTAAAGATAAAGATAGTACCATTTATTGATACACTTTATGTGATATTTTTTTGAGAAATGTGTATTTTTATGTTTTGACGTTACCCTTACGCCCCCTAGCGGCCATCCCACAGACTTGAAAATAATTTCCAGCAATTTCTCTTGGTCGCTTTAATCTAAAAAATTTTTTTCCCGAAAGTTATACTATTAGTAGTTTCTGAGATATAGCCGACTACCTCTCTTAGTGGAACACCCGGTACAACGCACCGCAGTATAGTTATTTAACACACGTATAGTCTAGTCGAGAAGTGTGTTTCCTGCAAGAAAAAGTTAGAAGGCTTCGAAAAATGGGCGATAGCTCATTCATCGCAAAATGCAAATCTGAGAAATGTGTTTTAAGGAATTTTTCTGCCAATAAAAATTGCAATTATTCTATCTCCATTATTTATAATTTTAATTAAACGCTGAAAATGAGTCTCCACGCGACATTTTTGGTTGCGCGTTCGGCGTCAAACCCGAGTACGTTACACTTAATATTTTTTTTAGGGTATCGAATATTAACTGAAACATTTAACAAAATTGTGGTGTGTTTAGATCACTTTATAAAATTTATTTTCGTTTAAAATTTAACTTAAAGTTACTTTCTTAACAAGTTAGACAATTGTCAATTAACAAAATTGTTTTGAACTTTCGTCATTGTACATTAAAAAGAAATGCTTAAATAATTGTTGTATAAATTTTTCGCTTTGTAAAACCCTTTTTATATACATACTTAACAAGATAATGCCATAAAATAATCCTTCGGTTATACAGGGTTTATACTCACTGGAAAACCTGGAATTTTCAGGGATTTTGAATTTAGCTACAAATGTCAGGGAATTTTCCAAGATTTTTTAAATGTGAGGGAAAATCTATAGGATTTCTGAAAAAAAAATAGAAATACTATAATTGAAACAATATACCAACATTTTTGACCCATATAACAATTCCAATGGTTTTGATAATTTTCTTAAGAGTATTATTTTGGATAGGTTTCAATTGGCTGAATTATTTTGTTTTGTTATTTTCTCATGAAAATGCTACAGTTGAAAGTAAATTCTCAGTGAATAAAGAAATTTTAATCGAGAATATGCAGGAAAAATCGATGGTTGCTAGACGGACTGTTTATGATGCAGTAAAGTATTATGGAGGCTTAGATAACAGTAAAATTACTCCAAAATGAAAATATTCTTCAGGCAATCACACAAAAAAAACCTTCAGTATCTGGAAGAGAAAAAGAATTAATAAAGCTTAAAAAAAATAGAGAAAAAAATAAAAGCGGCATTAGAAATCAAAGGTATAGAAAGGAAGAAGAAAAAGCTGGAAAATAGTACTATATACAAAAAAAGGCGCATCAAAGAAGAGCTCACTAAATTGAAAACAAAAATTAAGGTTTAAGCATGTCTAAAATGTTAATTATATTTTTATTTTGTTTTTTAAATAATTTTTTTATTTATCAAAAATAATATATTTTTGGTGCCCTTAACCTATTAATTTTTAATATTTCACATTCCGGAAAAATATGGGAAAATGTCAGGTGATTTTTTTGGTGATTTTAGAGTATAAACCCTGTTATAATAATTTTATAACTTTGACAAAAAATGAAAAATCAGAGTAATATTGTCAAAGTTATAAAGTTATTATAAACAAAGCATTAAATTTTTATGGCATGATCTTTTTAAATATGTATATAAGAATGTATAACGACGCGAAAAATGTATACGACAATTATTTAAAATTTTAAGGTAGATTAAAGACGAAAGATCGAAATAATTTTGTTAATTAACAATTGTATAACTTGTTGAAAAATTAACTTTGAGTTAAATTTTCAACGGGAATAAATTCTTTGAAGTGTTCTAAATACATCATAGTTTTTTAAAGTTTTTCAATTAATATTTAATTAATACTTTAAAAAAATATATTTAGTGTGACGTACTCGGTGTTGACGCGAGCGCGCAACCAAAAATGTCGCGCGGAGGCCCATTTTCAGCGTTAAATTAATATTATAAATAATGGCCATAGAACTCCGGGAGTTGGAACTTTTTTATCAGAAATTTCCTGCTCTTCAAGGATCTTTTTTGCAATTTCCGCTTTTTTCTATAGTTTTTAAGTTATCATCAAAAATCAAAATGTTTTTTTTTTATTTCGTTTTTTGTTAATAACAATTGCAATTTTTATTGGAAGAAAAAAAACCTCAAACCGCCGTTCTCAGATTTGCATTCCGCGTCGAATGAGCTATCGCTTATATTTTTCGAAGCCTTTCAACTATTTTTCGCAAGAAACACACTAGATTGGTCTCGACTAAACTGGTAGACGAAAACCTAGTTTTTAAGTTAAAACTTGTTTTCTAATGTAAACGTGATATATCAGATTGACAGGGGTATCTTCAGATCTACGGTGGGTTAGAGACGGTTGAGTGTTCTTGGCATATTAGCTATTAAGTCCCGAAACTGCGACCTCAACAAAATTATTAAAAAATTTGGTTCCCTTTAAACAATATGTACATATTTTAAAACGAGTAGTAATTTGTAGCAGTTGTAGACATATTTTGTGGATTTTATTAGTTTAGTTTGTTTTGTTGTAATGTTTTTTTTTCAATAAATAAAAGAAAAAGGATTTTAAAAAAATACAAGTACGGACTGTACAACTGTAAACTATATTTTTTACCGCGCAAATAGCGTTTCTCAACTTGTTATGTTTATGTGGGATCAAAATAATATATACATATCTTGCATGTAAATTTTAAATAAATTTGTATCTACTTAATACTTTAAAGTCTGTTTTATGCCTTGGTGTTGTGTTATCAATTACTTGTGGTTAGTTGTGGTTTCGCGTCGTTTCTTTTGCTTATATACATACCTTACAAGATCACGCCATAAAAGTTTTTAAAAAATTAATCCTTTGTTTATAATAATTTTATAACTTTAACAATATTATTCTGATATTTCATTTTTTGTCAAAGTTATAAAACTATTGTAGACAACGGATTAAAATTTTTAAAACTTTTATGGCGTTATTTTGTTAAGTATGTATATAAGAAGGGCTTCACGAAGCGAAAAGTTTATACGACAATTATTTAAGCATTTTTTTTAATGTACAATAGGGATGTTTGAAACTATTATGATAATTGACAATTGTATAACTTGTTGAAAAACTAACTTTAAGGTAAATTTTCAACGGGAATAAATTATTTAAAAAATTTCAATTAATATTTAATACCCTAAAAAAATATTTATTGTGACGTACTCGGTTTTGACACCAAGCGCGCCTCTAAAAAGGTCGCGCGAAGCTCCATTTTCAGCGTTAAATTAAAATTTAAATAATAGAGATAGAACTCCGGAAGTTGAGACTTTTTTATCGGAAATTTTCTTCTCGTCAAGGATCTTGCTTGCAATTTCCGCTATCTCTTATGGTTTTTGAGTTATTATCAAAAATCGAACTGGCTCATTTTTCGTTTCTTATAACAATTGAATTTTTATTGGCAGAAAAGTCTTTAAAACGCCTTTCTCAGATTTGCATTCGGCGTCGAATAAGCTATCGCTCATTTTGTTCGAAGCCTTTTAACGATTTTTCGCAGAAAACACACTTCTCGACTAGACACTAAATCCCTTTTTATGCATTTGAAATATTTGGTCTGTTTGAAATTCAGAAACAGTGTACACTATGTTACACTTTTTTTTACGTAAGCGCCCTTATCGAAGGTGTATTTTAGGACCGGGGGTGTACAAAAAGTGTAAAATAGTGTAAACTATTTCTGAATAACAAACAGACCTGTTTAAAAAATCTGATTAAGACTATTTTTAAATCAAATATTTTAGGGGCAATGCCGCATAAATTATTATTTTAAATGGTTTGACCTTGAACCTAGAATTTTTTTTGTGGCACAGTTTTTTTTATTTTACCATGAGGGGGGCCGTTATTTTTGTCTATACCAGGGCCCAACACGGTTCTCGGCAGCCCTAAATAATTTCATGTTTGTTTTTTCGCCGGTTTAAGGTACACATTAAATAATGTAAAGAATAAACCTGAATTCGGGATAGTTTGCTAAATAATTCCTACTCAAGAAAAAGTTTTTGATTATTTTTTCTAATAATGACAATAAAGAAGTAAACTTACCTTGAATTACTCTGGGTTTTCTGTTCTTTTATCAACGTATTTTAGAAATCAGTGTATTTGATTTATGCTTGTCGAGAAATACAAACAAGCAGTACGTATTTTTGCAAACTGAAACAAAGTGAGTTTTATTAAACATAATTTCATTTTTATGTGTAGGTTGCCTGGAAAATAATAAAAGGTTACATTAATAAGAGTAAATCGTGTGAGGATTTAATAATGCTAAAATTATTTTAATGGTCCACCTTACAGGATAGATCTATAATACTCTAGTCGAGAAGTATTTTCTGTGAAAAATAGTGAGAAAGCTTTAAAAAATATGAGCGATAGCTCATTCGAGGCGGAATGCAAATCTGAGAAGGGCGTTTGGAGGATTTTTTCTGCCAATAAAAATTGTAATTGTTCTTAACAAAAAACGAAAAAAAGCCATTTCTGAAAAAAAAGTCCGAACTTCCGAAATTTCATTTCCATTATTTATAATTTTTATTTAATGCTGAAAAAAAAAAAAAAAAAAAAAAAAAAAAAAAAAAAAAAAAAAAAAAAAAAAAAAAAAAAAAAAAAAAAAAAAAAAAAAAAAAAAAAAAAAAAAAAAAAAAAAAAAAAAAAAAAAAAAAAAAAAAAAAAAAAAAAAAAAAAAAAAAAAAAAAAAAAAAAAAAAAAAAAAAAAAAATAATTCTCTAGTCGAGAAGTATTTTCTGTGAAAAATAGTGGAAAGCTTTAAAAATATGAGCGATACCTCATTCGAGGCGAAATGCAAATCTAAAAAGGGCGTTTGGATTTTTCATCAATAAAAATGTAATTGTTATTAACAAAAACGAAAAGCCATTACTGTAAAAAAGTCCGAACTTCCGAAATTTAATTTCCATTATTTATAATTTTTATTTAATGCTGAAAATGGGCCTCCTCGCGACATTTTCGGTTGCGCGTGTATTTAGAGCACTTCAAAAAATTTTTTTTTTCGTTTAATATTTAACCAAAAGTTAGTTTTTCAACAAGTTAAACAATTGTTATTTAACAAAATTGTTTCGAACTTTTGTCCTCATTGTATATTAAAAAATTAAATAATTGTTGTATAAATTTTTCGAGAGCTTCTATTTACATGTTAACAAATACACCATAAGTTTAAATTAAACATTTTAATACTTTACTTCAAATGGACTCAGGTTTATTTTGTATAAAATTAAATTTAAAACATCTAGACTAGTTGTATATAAGAAGGACTTTAAATTCCTATCTATTAAAACACGTAAATATTTAAAATTTTCAATTCTTTCAATGGAATCGTTACCCACCTTGATGTCAACATTTAGGTTGCAAAAATGTCTGTAATAGGCTTCCTTACCCAAAATCATATATTTGGTTTTGTTTAAATTTATTTTTAAGTCATTTGTATTGCACCATCTGTAAACGTTTTCCAAAGTTTCATTCAACACTCTCACAATATGAATTAAGTTAGCAGATGCGAAATAAAAAAGTATATCATCAGCAAACAGGTGAGCAGAACCGTTTTCCATACAAACAATATCATTAATATATATGATGAAAAGTAAAGGTCCAAGTATACTTCTCTGCGGCTCGCCAAAGTCTACTGATAAATCATCAGATAAAATATTATTTATTTTTAAGTTTTGTTTTCTGTTCTTTAAATAGTTCTGAAACCACTTTAAAACGTTGCCCTTTAAACCTATACATGCCAGTTTCTTAATTAAACGCTCTCTATTGACTGGTCTCAAACGCCCGCCTCAAATCGAGAAATACTGCTCCAATTGCCAAATTTTTATCAAGATTTAATCTCCAGTCCTCCAGCACGCACTGCACTGCAGTTTCGCATCCAAATTCTGAACGAAATCCAGATTGTACACCCGTCATTATGGAGTTCTGGCTTATGAATTGCAACGTTTGTTCATAAACTGTTTTTTCTATTACCTTTTAGATAGATGGTAAAGAATTAATTGGTCTTAAGTCAGAGGCCTTATTTGACTTAGTTACTTTAGGTATAGGAATAACTGTCGATATCCTAAGTAAATCTGGCATTGTACCCGTCTCCAAGGAAAAGTTAACTATATGCAACAAGAGCTGTTTAATGCTATCAAAAGTATTTTTTTTAAATTTACGTCAATATCATCCGGACTAGACTTGTTTGACATATCAAAAATAACACGCTTGAGAGTGACATAATCTAAAGTTCTAAAATCTATTAGACAATCAATGGGGGCGAAGTGTGGAATATCAGGAAAAATAATGTTATTTTTGTCCACCTCTGAAACGATATCTTTAATGCTGTCTATAAAAAAAGAATTAAGAGCATTAGGTACCTCATCCGCTTTACTTACAATTTGATCATCTATTTCTATCTCCGTTAAAATCGTTCTATTCTTCCACACAGGCAGTATTGTTTGTAACGTTTTCCACATCTCTTTTGAATTATTTCTATTGTTATAAATAGCCTCATTTAAAATATTTTTTTCTTCACGAATAATGCGAACAGCAATATTTCTATTTTGTTTATAAGTTTCAAAATTTTCGATTGTTTTATTAGATTTGTAAATTCTGTAACTATTATCCCTATTACGTGTAGCGAACTCAACTCTATCATTCCACCACAGCTTGTATTTAGGTAAAATTTTAACTTGTTTTATTGGGGCTACCTTATTCAATACCTCATTTATCATTAAAATAAATTCGTTATATTTTATATTTATATCTGCACCGTAATAGTTAAAACGAACATCCTTTAAGTACCTATTTATTTCAAGATAATCTAAATGGCGCCCTCTAGTTCTTTTAATTTGGGACTGCCTCTGCAACACCTCACCATTAGTCATTACTTCAACAATATTGTGGTCTGAAATTCTTGGTGCCAGGAGAGCATTTGCAACAAAAGAATCACTATTTGTAAACACTAAATCAATAGTTGATTCTCTCGTCCTTGAGGAACGAGTAACATCTTATACTATATTCTTTATACCTGTATCATGTATAAATGTTTTAAAGTCGTCATTATTTCCCTCTAAAAAATGAATATTAAAATCGCCGGCCACCAATACTGTGAAATTCACATCACATACATTCACCTCACACCAGTCTTGAAAAAATGTGTAAAAATCAACCATTCTTGAGTTAGGTGACCTATATAGTGACGCAATCATAATTTTTTTACCGTTTAAAATAAACAAGACTGAAACCAACCAGTAAACCCTTTGAAGACAGTACCTATTAGATTTTAAAATTTTTATATCATTTTTAACGTAAAGTAATGCACCTCCCGTATGACGACTGTCACTGTCAAATCTTTCTATATTATAACCGTCAATCCTTATTTCATTATCGAGGATGTATTCTGTCAAACAGGTCTCTGAAAGGGCAACAACCAGAGGTTTCCTATTTACTACAAATTGACATATTTCATCATAATGCGCTGGCAAACTTGACGCATTTAAATATATTATAAAAGGAGTTTTAACTAAACTATCAGTATTTTCTCCTGTCCCCGCTCTAAAAAAGACAGTGGAGAAGTCTCACCTCTGCCCTCGCTCTGCACGTCACTTATTTCTACAGTCCTAACAATAGTAAGGGTCTTAAAAAGAGATCCGTTACGTTCAATTACGTTAACAATTAATTTGACTAAATTTCTATTTTCTAACCTATGACCTTTAACACTATTAGTATCTAAGTATGAAATCTTTACATCTACACAGTTATTTACTCTATTAAGAAATTCTCTAAGTCGACAATTAAAATCATATATTTTAGTAAAATTATTGTATACTACAGGACAAGACAAAAAAATAAAATTTGTTTTTAAACATGACCTTAGCTTACCCCAGATTTTTTTAATACTCGGAACATTATAATTTAAAAAGTCATTAGCTCCCGCCATCTCAATAACATAGTCCTTGTCTGTAAAGTTCCTCGTCAACAGATCAATGCTTTCAATCACACTGTCAAAGGAGGCACCACTCTTTACAATGGATTCCACGGAAAAATTCTGCATACAATATTCACTTCTACTTAAGGCTTTATGAAGATATTTTCCATTTTCGTCACATATCATGATTCTATTCTTGACATCACGGGACACTAATTTCTGCGGCACTGGGTGATTTATTTTAGACCTATCTTCAGGTTCTGCAAATACTTTTTGCAATTTTCTCTTGATCTGATCTTCAGAATCAGTAGAATCAATCCCGTGGTCATTACTTTCGGGTATTTGCCCATTTGCACTTAAATTACTCAACATTAATTTAAGCTTTTCTATCTCTTTACTAAAGTCCTCATTTTCCTGTTTCAAAAACCTCATAGCTGCAACCATTTGTCTATTCATAATAATTAAATCGTTAATATCTCCTTCTAGCCTAATCTTTTCCTCTTTCACAGTATTTAAACTAACTGCCATATCTTTTAGCATCTTATCATAATCGAGTAAAGTTTCATCAGTTTGACTAAATGAGTTAATTTGATCTAGGTTTATTTCAAATGTCTGAGTAGCCATATTCTGATTAAGATTACCATATCCGCCAATTGAATTGGCTAACTTGTTGAAAAACGAATTTTAAGTTAAATTTTTAACGGGAATAAATTCTTTGAAGTGTTCTGAATACAACGTATTTTTTTTAAATTTTTTAATTAATATTGAATACCCTAAAAAAAATATTTAGTGTGATGTACTCGGTTTTGACGCCGAGCGCGCAACCAAAAACATCGCGCGGAGACCCATTTTCAGCGTTAAATTAAAATTATAAATACTGAAGATAGAATTTCGGGAATTTGCACTTTTTTATCGGAAATTTCCTCCTCTTCAAGGATCTTTTTTGCAATATCCGCTATCTTTTATAGTTTTTGAGCTATCATCAAAAATCGAAATGGCTCTTTTTTATTTAGTTATATGTTAATAACAATTGCAATATTTATTGGCAGAAAAAATCCTCAAAACGCCTTTCTCAGATTTGCATTTCGCGTCGAATGAGCTATCGCTAATATTTTTGAAGCCTTCCAACTATTTTTCGCAGAAAACATACTTCACGACTAGACTATAAGTAGAATGGAAAAAGACTGTTTTTCCCACAATAAATTAAGTTGTTTTGTTCCTAAATCTAAGCTAATAAGGGTCTCCTGAAAATGCTTATTTACAGATGACATTAAAATAGATGTTTGCCAAACTATGTAGATACAGATGATTCTACACTATACCTAAAGTCCAAAATTTCTGTCAGTGACTCATTTAATACCGGCCACCCAACCGACGAAGCGGCTGAATAAAAATCTAACACTAGTAAATGATTTTTAAGCCTATGATATACTTTTCCGCTCAAATAACAGTGAACCGGCTAAAAAGTTTTATCGCCACGTTGTCATAATTCGCAATAACTTACCCGTCAGCGATCGCACTTAAAATAGCACGCCAATATGTTAGGAAATCATTGTTATCGAGAAGTCAATAAAAGTGGCAACACACATTCCTTAGTTTACAACTTGAAGAGACTTGAAAATAAGCGTATCGACAGGGTTTTCGTGCTGTTCGATGATTTTATTTAGTTATTATTGATTATGGACAAATTTTGTAAGTTTAATATTTAATTGCTATACAGGGTATTTTCTAAATATTATAAATTTCTTATTTATTGTAGTATATAGATATTGTTTTGTGCCAATTTTATAATAGTTTATCTTATTTAGTGTATATAATTGTATATAAAGATTTAGTGTTGTTAAGTGCTTTTAATTCTGTAAACTATGAATATTAACCAACATTTAACTAGCTATCCGCCTACAAAAAAAACAGTTAACGTTAAAAGAACGAATAATGGTTAGAAATGTTTACCATGGGATTCGGGAACGAAATCCAGAACTAACCACTTTGGATGCTGCAGAGATATGTGCAACTTTAACAAAAGTTTTTTCGCGTACGGTATTCAAAGTTTTAAAAGGCAAAAAAACAATATTAGTAATTATTCGGATACTGGAAAATGAGATTTTTTCGCTATTTTTTGCACACTCTTTACTTTTCGATTGTTAAACATGAATCAGAAGCTGTTTTTTTGGCCGCCTCTTATAGTATTTAAAAAATAATAATAATTGAATTGTTTAATTCCATTTTACGACATATTCCTTTAAATTCTGTCATTTGCACGAAAACATATTTAAAAAACTCATACTATTTTAATATTAAAAAAAATCACTTAAAAAGTAAGGAAAAAACCTTAATTTTCAATAAAAAGTAGGTAAAACGTTTACGTCCGAATTCAACTCGAAATTCTAAAAATGTTGACCTGTTATCAAGTTGTAATAGTTTTCTTTATGACATTTTTATAAGGTATGCGAACCTTGCTTCGCTCGACCCGCAATGTTTGATCAAAAATATTCTCGATATGGAAATCCTAAATATGGAACACGAAAGACCCGAAATAGTTATTGGATTCTACAAGCTGATGATCTCAGGGCTTTCGTGTTCCTTATATAGTGGGTATTTTTGATGAAGCAATGCGTGTGAATATCGTATTTAATATTGAAATTGCAAGATCGGTGGTGAATTGGCAAGTCGGTGTAACTTGGATTGTCTATCGTTCTGCTTTTACATCTTTTTTAATTTATGTTAAGACTAAAATTTTATTATTTTTTTCATGTAGCAATATAAAATCGGAGAAGGTAAAATTAAAGTAAAAATTTTTTTTTTTGGAAAAACGTTGAAAAATCGCCAAAAAAACTCAAATTTGTGTTCTATGACCTCAAAATAGGAGGTGTGCAAAATTAAGCAAAACAATTACATTTTTCATTAATCCGAATAATGCCAAAATAATATAGGCTTGTTACTAATTTAAAGGGTTGATGAAAATGTAAGAAAATAACTTTTGCTTGTAAAAAATATTTTTATGTTTTGACGAAATTTTATCATTTATTTTCTAAAATGCATACGCCACTGGAATATTGATTCCTCTGACCCCACACAACCCGTGGCACTCTAAAAGCGAGCGATGCGTCATTGACAGAAATTTTGGCCTTGAAGTATAGATTCATTTATAAAAAAAATGATGAACGAAATTCTCATCATACAGGGTGCTCGAAAAATGCTCGGCCAAATTTCAGGGGATGATTTCTTTTTAAAAAATATTTTAAAAAATCTATAAATATGGGTCAGAAAATGCATATTTTCTAAGATACAGGGTGTTAAACTTAAAAAAAGTTTTTTTGCAATTATTTTAAATACCATGTAGCCGATTACCTTAAATTTTGTCAGTGTTATTTCTATTAATAAATGCCTAATTTAGGTCTAATTAAATTAAAATTATTAAGTCCAGTGGCGTCTCAGGGGAAACTTTATCGAAAATAATTGTAAAAAAAATGTACGCCACTGTACAGGGTGTCCAGTTTTCGTGTGTTTTCATATACCAGCTCCCTTACTATAAAAGATAGAAAGATGGGGTTTGCGGCTTACTGTCCTTTTTTTTTATGAAACTTTCATTGCCGCAAACGAAATTTTCATAGCCCCCTTAGTTTCTGACATACAGGGCGATTTTGAAAATTTGTCATTTTTGACCGTCCCCTGTATCTCGATTATTTGGTAACTTTTCAATAAAGTGAAAATGGATTGTTATAGAGTTTTTACGTAGAATTTAGTGGCGTAGGTAGTTTTTTTCTAAAAAGTTTTGTTTTTGAGTTACGACCCAAACTTATGTTTTTTAAATGGGACACCCTATATATTATTTTTTTATCTTATTCCCCCTTTCACAGGCTTTTCAAAAATATATAATAGTCCATATTTATTTCTTTAAAAAAGGAAAATTTTAACATTTTTTTGTAAAATTTATCATTTTTCGTATAGAAGGCTATGCCCGCAAATCAAAACAAAATTAACAACGTCATTTTTATTATAACAACTCTATATTAATACATAATAACTAAGCAACATTAAAAGAAAATAACATATTAATTTATTTTTATTTATTTAAATTACAAAAATTGCTCGAATTGGGCTCCGTTGTGTTCCAAACACTTTCGACATACTTTTTCAATTTTTAAATCGATTTAATAAAGTAATTGGCCTATCCTGAAAAAGCCTAAACGCTTGATGTGTAGCTTCTCGAAGTTGATCAATATTGTGGTATTGTCTCATATTTTCTGATTTGTCATATACCCCCATAAAAAAAATCCAACACAGAAAGATCTGGGGATCATGGGGGCCACCTGACAGGTCCATTCGTACCAATCCATTTATCTGGAAATGTTGTTTCTAAATATTCTCTCACTATTTGAGCATTGTGACTCGGAGCGCCATCTTGCTGGTAATAAATATTATTTAAATCGGCCAAAGGAACATCCTCTAATATTTCCATTAGTGCATCTCGCATTATTTCTAGGTGTCCAAACCGACCTTGACGTTCTCGAGGAAATATTACATATTGGTTCGTTTGGGACCAGTACCTTGAGTTGTTTCGGTTTAGAATACCAGAACTGGTAAAATAAGTCTCGTCTGACTACACCACCTTTCTTTCAAAATTTGCATTTTCCTGCAACATTTGTAGGTACCAATTGCAAAAAACTACCCTACGTTCTGCATCACCGGGATGCAAATGCTGGACGAGATGGTATTTGTATGGTCTAAACTTATTTTTTTTTAGTATTAACTGAGTTTTTGATTTTTTAACCCCAACCATATCATATATTTTTCTGCATGATATGGATGGTTGTACCGCGACAGAAGCCAAAACATTTATTTCATTTTCTTCCTTGTTTTCCTTGTTGTAAAAATTAGGCCTTAGTTTTTTAATAGATCCGTGTTCAATGAGATTGGCTTTGATTTTATGAAATATTCTTTTATCAGGTTGATGTCTTTCTGGATACCTACGAAATAATTAGATATGTAACAAAAAGCTAGATAATAATAATGATTAAAACTTTTATATTTATTATGAATATTAATGTTAAAATCAATTTTTTTGTTAATGCTGAATATTAGCAATGTCAAAATCTATTCAAATCATCAGATATGCTCACATTATAATAAAAAACATCCTATAATATATCATAGTTGAGAAGGCACTTCTTAACCTATAGGTATATAATATACTATTAAACCTTACCGATTAAAATAAAGCTCCCAGGCTGCGTTGGCGTCTTCATTAACTTGGATAAAACAAACATACATATCGTGTTTTTCATAATTCTCATATCTATTATTTTGTGCCATGTGGAACAATTTTTCACAAAAATAATAAGTAAACTCCCCATAACAAAAACCCAAATCAAACAAATAACAGTAATATTTGACAACAATAACAATCCATAATGGCGCATTTACAGAATTTTTTTTGTCAAGGCTATCCGTGATTGACCATCGGAAAATGATAAATTTTACAAAAAAATGTTAAAATTTTCCTTTTTTAAAAGAAGTAAATATGGATTATTATATATTTTTGAAAGGCCTGTGAAAGGGGGAATAAGATAAACAAATAATATATAGGGTGTCCCATTTAAAAAAACATAAGTTTGGGTCGTAACTCAAAACAAAACTTTTTGAAAAAACTACCTACGCCACTGAATTCTACGTAAAAAACTCTATAACAATCCATTTTCACTTTATTGAAAAGTTACCAAATAATCGAGATACAGGGGACCGTCAAAAATGACAAATTTTCAAAATCGCCCTGTATGTCAGAAACTAAAGACTATGAAAATTTCGTTTGCGGCAATGAAAGTTTCATAAAAAATAGGACAGTAAGTCCAAACCCCATCTTTCTATCTTTTATAGTAAAGGGGGCTGGTATATGAAAACACACGAAAACTGGACACCCTGTACAAGGCATTCGGACAATATGTATTTTTTTTTTCTTTTTTCAATAGTTAAATGTTTGTGCACCACACATAATTTTTTTTATCTTTAATATTACAGTTAATAAGCTTATAAACTAGCATTTATTTATTTTGGTGTGTTGAGCGCATCATAAAATTTTTTAAAATAAAAAATCAAAAACCGTGTAAAATGGCAATAATTTAATAAAAATAGCAAGTTGAAGGTTTTTTTTGTACTTGCCATTCTGGTGTTTTTACCAATTTATTGTAGATTTAAATAAAAATACTTGGACTTATTATAAATATTATAAAATGACCTTAATTAAAACTTTGACTTTTCACTAATATGATCTTTACCCACCTTCTTTGAAATACCAATAAATCACTTTTTTTATTAATATGCAATGCATGTTTAAAAATTAACTTTATTTGAATTGTTAAAAAAATTTCAGAACAAGCGTACGATACATCTAGAAAACAGTGCTCACGGAAATAATGTACAGGCAAATTCAGGTTTAGAATTATCGTTTGAATATCTGATGTCAAAAGATAAGTTGCAATGGATTACCATAACAAGTGATCAAGCGATTCTTATGTCTGTCTGCTTACAGTCATTAGTAGACGAGTTGCTTGTGAAAAAGAATGGGATCAGAAGAAATGAACCAGTCAGAAACCATGGTAAATTGACTTATATGAAAAGAGACGGATCTTGCCAATTTATTTCAATTGATAATGATATACTGGGGAATACTGATGTAAGTAAAGCGCATTATTTTATTGAGGAACAAAATTATAAAAATTATCGTTACAAAATATTTTTTGAGGTACTTGCCAGACATGTAACACTGGACTGCCCCGGTCCATATTCCAGGAATTGGAGTCTCTAGGATTAAAAAAAATATATCTTAAAACTGAGGCATTAGACCCACACTAAATATATATTAGATGCTAATGACTTTAAGAACAACACTTTGGTAAAAAAAATGATGTGTTTGTGATAATTTTTTTGGATGCCTTTCTCCAGGGAAAAATCGGAGTTTCAAAAGCTAATCTTGCGTATTTTTTTCGTGATTTTGATCAAATTTTATTGTCAAATCCTAAATTTTGCAAAATTATCTATATTTTTTATAAAAACCATAGCCAGTTGAAATTTTTTCACTCAACAATGTTTTTATGCAAATATTTCAGGTGCAAAAAGTCGCGCGGAGGCCCATTTTCAGCGTTAAATAAAAATTATAAATAATGGAGATGGTTCTCCGGAAATCAGAACTTTTTATTGGAAATTTCCTTCACTTCGAAGATCTTTTTTGCAATTTTCGCTAGCTCTTATGGTTTTGAGTTGTCATCAAAAATCGAAATGACTTTTTTTTTTCGTTTTTGTTAATAACAATAATTGCAGTTTTTATTGGCAGAAAAAATCCTCAAAACGTTTTCTAGATTTGCATTCCACATCGAATGAGCCATCGCTCATATTTTTTAAAGCCTTTTAACTATTTTTCGTAGGAAACACACCTCTCCACTAGACTAATCAAATTGTTAGTAATATTAGTTCAACCAAATATCTAAAATATAAAACACATAAATATAAGTAAATTTTAATTTAAAAAAATGCTAATAAACTTGGGGCGTAGATATTGGGTAAATAAAATATAATTGTTGGTTTTAGGAACAAGATGGTCATAGCGAAAATAGTTATCAAGAACCTTTTTCAATAAAAAAGCTGCAAGAAAAATTTTCCAGTGTATCGTTTAAGAGTGGTAGAGAATTTATCGAAAACCACGCATTTGAAGGAATAGGAGACGATGATTTATAGTTTTTGTGCATTTTCAGATGTATTTTATTTTTGCTGAAATTATGGTTTAATTTCTGGGTGCTTTATTTACTTCTTGTAAAGATTATCATACGGCTTAAAAACGTACACATTGTTTATTAGTTGGCAAATTTGATTAAAGTTTTTTAAATCATATTTTTTTTATCCAAATCTCGTAGAATCAGATTGCACCACTGTAAGAAATTAGAGGAATTTTAAAGACAGCTTTCTGTTAACCTGTTCAAACAGAAGATATATATATATATATATATATATATATATATATATATATATATATATATATATATATATATATATATATATATATATATATATATATATATATATATATATATAATTTGACCTTTTTATTATTTTTTATTAAAATTTTTTAAAATATTTATTTTATTTTAACCAATTTTTAAAATTTTAAAAAAATACATAGATATAAATTAAAAGTTTGGCATTTTCCGACTATATGGTAATTTTTATATGAAGTGTAATTTGTTGTTTCAAGGTAAAATTAACGATTTT
The DNA here is from genome assembly GCA_019359885.1 of Listronotus oregonensis. Taxonomy (NCBI): domain Eukaryota; kingdom Metazoa; phylum Arthropoda; class Insecta; order Coleoptera; family Curculionidae; genus Listronotus; species Listronotus oregonensis. The sequence continues at coordinate 39,133 of JAHBCN010000266.1, forward strand.
GACTTGGAAGATTGCGTAACAATGCTGTGACATCAATTCTGCTCAGTCCATTTTTATGTGCCAAAAAAGACATAATTAACTAAAAGTGATAAATATATTTTTAACTGTGTTTTATACTACGGCACCAATATTTGTAAAGTTAAGGTTGGGTTTTTTACAGTATTTACAACTTTGTATTTGACCACCTTTTTAGCATTAAGTAGAAATATAGTTAAGTCTACTTTCTGTATGTCTATGTACATGGCTATATCAGCAATAAAAATTAATGCTAAGAACCGACACTCGTGAACGGTTATGTTGAACAATTCGATAAGCGTTGCTATAAATTGACCTACGACATTAGATAGAGTTTACCTTCGACAATTTTCGCTTGCAGCGAAAATTTCCGAAAAAAGCCTCTAAAGGTTACGAAAGCGTAGAAGGGCCACACCAAGTTTTATTTTTATTTTCAGTACAAATTCAGACTTAGATCTCGGAATTCCGACTTATATCACGGAATTCCGACTTATATCTCGGAATTCCGACTTATATCTCGGAATTCCGACCTATATGTCGAAATTCCGACCTATATGTCGAAATTCCGACTCAGATCTTGGAATTCCGACTTATTTCTCGGAATTCCGACTTAGAGATGTAAATCCGAATTCCGAGATCTAAGTCGGAATTCCGAGATATAAGTCGGAATTCCGAGATTAGATCGGGAATTCAGATCCTAAGTATTCCGAAAAATTCGAATTATAAGTCGGAATTCCGAGATCCAAGTCGGAATTTGTACTGAAAATGAAAATTGATGTGGCCCTTCGACGCCTTCATAAAAGGTTAATTCCTAAAATTTTTTTCTTTACTCTGGATTGGAATGTGACAGCAGGTACCAAATGCCGCCTGTGTAAGGTGGGGAAAATTTAAAAATGGACTGCCAAAAGTTGAGGCATACATATCACCTTATTATTCATTTTTTTAAATCACTTTATGTATTTTAAGAAAAACGGCAGACTGACAGTGGACTTCTCTATAATTACACAATATAAAATATTTAGTTACTGTATAAATGTATATATTAAAAATTATAAAGTTACATTTAAACCAACCAACATAAGGTATTATTCCATCCATACTTTTTGGATATTCTAAACGTTTATGAAATATATGAAAGAAATAGATTAGTATCAGATTAAATTTACGTCGCATTTGGTTATATCAAACAATATGTTGTTTTTATTTTTTAGTTAATATTTGGAGCTATAGGATTATTAGAGTCTTTAAATTTCGCGCTCATTTTGTCCAGATCTTCAAAATTATCTACTGATAAAATTTGTTCTGTTTTAAATAGTAGTATATTTTTGAGATTACCTAAACTAATAGACTGTTAAAAAAATGTTTTTAAATTCTTTTTTTTACTTATGAAAGTTTAGTTATGCAAATGATATAACTTATCTTAATGGTAAATTGAGAATTTATTTTAATTATACAGACAAATTAAAAAAAAAATTAAGAACATAAAGCATAGTGCTTTATAATAATCTGTTTTTTTAAGTTTATTGGAATATTTAGAGAAAAAGTTAACAAAAATATGTCTATATATTCAAAAAAATTATTAATTTATTTAAATAATTAATACAAAAATTACTACTATACCATTACCAATTACTCTTAACTTTTTACACTATATTTCTAAAATATGTTTGGATCTGGCAGAGTGATAAATAAAAACCTTTTTTTTAACAAAAATTAATATTTTTTTATGACGCTAGAACTATTTACAATATATTGTTTTAAAAGAGTTGGTACCTGTCGATTAGTTTTTAAAATCCATTTTGTCTTGTTCTAGGTGTTTTATTGCCTATATCTCTCTAAAATGTAATATTCAACATTCCTTTGGACTTTTGTTTTAAGCAAATTTTAATTTTATTTTTTGTTTATTTTTTTATAAATTTTAAATAAAAATAACTATAGGAATTTTTATGGTATCGTATTTTGACATTTGTATAGTATGTATATTTATTATTTTAATAAAAATGTAACAAATTTTATTAATTTTTTCTTGTCTTTTTTATTAAATAACAGACTCAAAATATGTATGTTGTGGTAAAGGAGCTTTTTCTTGCCTTGGACGATACCACCAACACTCTTTAAAGAACTCGTGAAGTCTTAACAGACTTTTTGAGTTTTAAGGGCTGTCAGTCAGTTTATTAATTTATAATAACATTAAATATATATATTTTTTTACGAAATTTTTGTGAAACAAAAACGGAAAACTTCTTTAACAGTGTGAGAGAGAAAGCCTCACAATATGTCGATGCTTCTATCAAGCGCTGTTTGGAACAGCGAAGACCGAAGACATCATAAGTCAACCTTCGTCGAGCGTACGCAGTTTAAGCTATTTTGGCACGTATGTCCTAGTTTAAATTCGATCTCCTTCTGTTTTGGTGGTTAATTTTTTTTCTTTGTTTTACATGCGAAATTTCCATGTTCGGCTTTAAACTTTCCACACCTGTATATATATATATATATATATATATATATATATATATATATATATATATATATATATATATATATATATATATATATATATATTTTTTTCATGGATTCTAGAAGTAAAGATCACCCTCTCTTATGGCTGTTTGGCTCAAAAAGTGGCCATTAACTGGAAGCAATATTAGTCAGGTCCTTAACTTTAATCCGGACGATCTCTGAAAGTATTAAAAAATATATATTAAACCGAGAAATAAACAAAAAGATTATATTGTAACAAACAGTTTTATTTGGTTTAAATTCAATACAAGTAGTTAAATAAATGTCAGATTAATATTGCACATGACTGAAAACACCTTACGTCAAATGGATGTAACAGAAATAACATCAGGGAAACATCTTTTATTTAATCAGTTAGACAAATAAAATATACAATACAGCTAACGTTAAACGGCATTGTACGACAATTTATTTGTGAGTATAGTATTTACATGTACAGCTAATATGTATTTCGTCCATTTGAGAAAAGGAAAATTAACACATTTATGCTTAAAATATAAAAAAAAACTAAATAAAAATATTTACTCCTTACACTTTTGCAATATTATTAATTCCAACGTGTATACTAATCAAAACATCGATATACATAATAAAAATAACATGTTACTCAAATATGACTTTCATAAAACCGAATAAAACGAAATAAACGGTGCGGTGGAAGCCAACGGGTCACTGGGAAGTCGGGAGAACCAAAGTGGAAACAAGAAGGCACAAGCAGCAGAAAAGGGCTGCAGCGGAGTGTGTTAGTAAAATGGCAAAATTCCCTGGGAGTGTCGACAAAGACAATAAAATGTACCGCAGCGGTGTCAAGAAATAATGGTATGACGACATTAACCTTATTAAGACATCAAAGGTGTATTACACATACAGATACGTACATACTGTCGAGGCACTGTGAGTAAGGCAATCCTACATTTAATTCAGTGGAGATAGGGTCTTCCGCAAACCGAGGCGGGCAGGTACACGAGGTACAAGGAGACTGCATCTCCTCGGCAATAATTTTTCTTTATAAACTTTTAAACTATGTGCAAGTTTGGTGCACACAACAGTAGATAAAATATATTTATTATGTATATGGTACAATTTCTAATTTATATAAATTATTTCTCTGGTAGTAATTACAGAATAGATTTTTAGAATCAACTCTGGAATCACAAACAAATCGAAAAGGCTACAACAATGAACACCCTAGGTTCCTTAGGAAGCAGTACTTTACAAAACACCAACGGGACTGCCGGGTCTTTAGAAACCGCCTGGTCCCATAACTATAACAGCCAGTGGACAGAGTACATTCGTAGGTTGGGGAAAGCACCAATATGATACATTACAAACATGATAATGATACCGAACAGTATAAGAAAGTGTCCTGCTCCTGCAGTCTCGGTATGTTAGTGAGGCATACTTGCTAAATAACAAGTGTACATTTTAAACAATAATCGACTACTCTAAAACATTTATAAAAAAAGACACTATAATAATTACAAGACAGTATGGCACTCTCTTACGTCCCACCTGCCTTCCTCAGTATAAATATAAACATATATATATACAGGGTGAAACACATTCAAACCTCATAATCAGAAACCTGTTAAGGATAAAGACATACACCAAGTTAAATTATGGAAAATATCTGCTTTAAAATTTTTAAAATTCTTATATTTACTTTTTAAGATTTTACTTTTATTGATACACAATATCTTAAAACACTTTCTTTAACCGAATTATTAGTAGCAAAAAATAATTCGATTTGTCTACGAATCTTCATTCGCAACTTAAAAAATGACCTGCATTTTTTAAAAGCTTTTCGAGTCCTTAAATCAATCATGTATAATAGGATGATAAACACTTTTTATACAAAAATTAGGTCTTCATTTCTTTTTTACTTAGTAATTTTTATGAAAAAGTATTTTAGTATGTCACTCAGTATAGGGCTCGTTCCAACCCGCACGCCCAGTCAATTAAACCCGTTTCAACCCAGAGGTAAACCTGTATGTTTTTTTCTTCAGAAATATTTAAATTGTCAAAAACTCTAATTTTTAAAGTAAGTGACGATGGCGACAGCGATTTTTACTCAGACGCAAAGATTATTGACGTTTTTTTTTTATAATTATTTTGGGACAACCCATTTTGGTATGTCACTCAGTATAAGGTTTGTTCCAACCCGCACGCCCAGCCAATAAAACCCATTTCAACCGATAGGTGACCCGCTTAATGACTAAAATTTACTTACTTAAAAAATTATACTTTGGCGTGCTGTTTATTAATTAACACTATATTAAGGGGGTTTTTTGGTTAAGCAGTTTTAAAAAATTGTTTTTTTATTGCACTTTTTAATACCTTATAGAGAATACATAGGCGAAATCGTTTTGCCCGGAAATAATTGCTTATAACCGAAATACACGATCATCGGAACGGTCGCCCGCGTCTTCAAGCGCCTTTTCCAAACTGTAAACACGATTTCCCAAAACTAATTTTTTTGCTGGGCACATGGATTGCTGGATATAACTGGACTTATTTTGATGCCGCTTTGCCATTTTGTGGAGAATTAAACTGGCTATGGTTGCAACATCGAAATTAAAATCGCGTCAAAATTTTTTTATTTTACATATGTTTGAATTCAAATAGAATCGTTTTTTTTTAACTTTTTCTCAAATGGCCGCCATTTTGTGAAAAATTAACGATTTCACTTTTCCGAGGTTCTGACCATAAACTCATATATTTTAATAATTTTTGGTCTCGTCTGTTTCCGACCTCCAGTTATCTGAACCAGATGCGCCCGTCTAACGGAGCACGGCGAGCATGACCTTCTTCGGCGGCATTTTATTCAATGACGGTTTAAAATTTTCGGGCAATTTTTTTAAATGTAGCTTAAAGATGGAAAAACAAAAGGGTACAAGCATTGTTTTACTTATTGTTTGATTTCACCTTAAAAAAATGTTGGAATTATATATAACTTCAGGTCCTTTTTCTATACCGTGCAAGGTCGACACTTACGCGTTCGATTGATTCTAATAGTTACGAAATCGATTCACGGCGATATAGAAACTGCAGGTTGAAAAGAACCTATACTTAAAGTATTTTACATTATTGTTTTTAGGTCCCAATGATTTTTTGTGCTATACACACATGATAAGTGAACTTATCCCAGTATTTAAAGTAAACACTATTTCATACTGCTTAAAAAGGCGCTGAACATTGCTGAATGTTTTCACCAATATCAATAAGTTCGTGTAAATTTTTAAGTACCAAATAAATAAGCACCATAATTTTACTCTTTATGTATCTTGTTCCTTTTACAAGACCCCAATGCTGAGCTGTGAATTTGTTTTATCCTGGATTTGTACATATTTGTAATCTATATGTATATAATGAGAATAAAAACAATTATGTCGGCAAATTTTATGCGGCCAATTGTTATAGTACGTATAAATAAAAACTATACAAATATATTGTATATAAAGATATGCTTTTGGGTATGCAGCCGCTTACCGACTAAAGGCGGCGGCATACCTTCACCTCAATAACCCATTCTAATATAAAATCTTATACTCTCTTTCTCTCTCCAATATATTTTCACTTTGTTAATGACTAAAATTTATATTTCCAGTTTTTAAAATAATGTCTAAGACTCGAAGTTTATCACATGGATGACAATTGGCAATTAAACGTAACGCGTTTACGCTGTCCACTTCCACATGTTATCACTATGGCACTGACTGGTACCGCGGGGGTACCACGTGGCCTATGAAGGCCAATCGGAAAGGCGGGGCCTCTTGTGCAACTGTACGTTGTCGTAATCACCAGGTGATTGCGATGATGGCCCTGGAGGTGGTGTCGGCGATGGTAGATTTGTAGGGGTGACACTACCTGGTGAATGAGTCACATGTCCTGCAGAACTCGGCCTTGGATGGTGACTGTGCGTCAAATTTAAAGTCTGCACGTGCTGTTGTGGATGATGGACGGCAGTGCTGAAAATAAAAATCTTTATTAGTGCTACTAGCAGGTCAAAACAACAAAAACCTTAAAAATAATAGGCCAATTGGAGAGATTTTTTCGCACACTTAAATTTAGCCAGAAACAACCTGTGCCATGTTTTAAAACATGGTAAATAGATGAAAACCCTGGATTTAACCCCAGCGAATTTGTTTACAGTAATTGTTTAAACAATAAAAATTGTAAACAAAAAGTATTTTTTTATGGACTACTGTTTTTTGGTTGTTAGGCCGTCGTCGGTGATTTGGTCTTCTTGACGTTTCGCCAGCACGAGTGGTTGGCTTCTTCAGATGGTAAGCTTCTCGGTACTATTGTTGTACGCAAGTAGTCAACTGAGAAGCTTACCTAGTGGTCTACCTGATGATGGCCGCGAAAGCCTTACACAGGTTTTTTTTTTAGTTTTTCGCGTATAACTCAAAATCTATTAGATATATCGCGATTATGTTAACGGGACTTTTTTTAGAAAATCAAAAAACCGACAAAATAGTTTTTTTTATGGAACTTTCTCCAAGCATTTCCCGCTAAGAAAATTCGGAAAAACTCCAAAATGGACCTTCTTTCATAAAATCATATCTCTGTTCGGTATAAAGATTAAGGCGTGGTTTTTCGGAAAATGATAGGTAATAATGTGTAGTTTAACTACGCGGAAGATGGGTTCTGTTAGATTAATAGTTTTTGATTTAGGGCTTGTCAAAAATTTAGAGCTTTTTTAGCGAGACTCACCGTTTTAAGGCGGATCAATATATTTTAATTCTGAAAACGGCATATGAAAGTAGAGATCTTTCTCATCGACTGCATGGAATACATACCTGGAGAGGTGTGAATGATGATCCCGAGGTGGTGAAATAGGCTCACTCTTAATCTTAAGTGGTAATGGTGAACCAGCTGTGGGGGGAGGCGTGCTACTCGATACTGCTAAATGCGGTAAACAGCTACTTCCTCCACCCGCGCTACTATGTGCTAAAGATGGAACCATTTGATGGCCACTCCATGCCATAGACGTCAACGTCATATCCGAGCCTATACTAAAGTCTTGCGCCCCAAAAGATGTAAGCGCTCCGGGGTACCCCGATAATCCGGGAGTTTGTAGTGCTACTACAGGTGTATTTAGAGATGATTGTGACCGATGCTGTAACAAAAACTATAATTTAACCTTTTAGTTTATTTAACATGCACTTAAGGAAACCTAAAAAAAATATTATTACCAGAATATAATCTAATTTTAAACAATTTAAACCGATTAAAACTTAGTTAAAATCTTCTTGTATTTTGCTTTTTGCCTTTTTGGCACTAAATTTTAAACTTCTTAATACGTGTAATTAAAAAATGTCATAAATATTAAGGGGGGGGAGGGGGTAAAGTTTGTTCGGTCAAAAAAAGGCCTATTTTCAAGAATTTTTTATAATATATAGTTATTATAAATTTATTTTAAAAAATAGTATATTATAATACAACATTTAACAATCATTTTAAAATAATTGGAATCTTTTTCTTATTGACCTTAATAACCTATAAATTATTTTTTGTTTGGTTTTAAAAGGCTAGCGGTTGAGTGCTCAGATTTTGTAGCACCAAAAATAAAACCAAAATGATCTGAATATGTGTGTTGACGTTATTAATCGTATTTAACAAAAAAACATGTTTTTTTATTTTAAAATTGATGGTTGGTACATACCTCTGCATAGGACACTTCATCTGTTGTGATGCTAGAACCTAAAGGCGTTGGTATTACCACTCGCAAGTTTGACCTTGGGCCGGGCGAGTGTTGCTTGGGATGCTTGGATGAGCTCATTCCAGGACCCGGACTTGGTCCGGGGAAGGGGAACCGCCAATAGGCGACGCGGAATTTGGGTATCTGTAAACGGTAAGAATAATAAGTAACAATTGACCATTTTTTTCTCTAAAATCCATTTTACACAAAAACCATCAATACAATTGTTATTATTGCAAATAAACTATTATTATTATCCATTTAGTCGTTCGGCTCGCATCCCTTTAAAATGAAACATTCACTTGTCCCAGATATTCAAAATGCCAAAAAGATTAAGCTTTTTGAAACCCAAACCATAGTAATGGGCGCTGAATAACTTGAAATTTATCTCCGATAAACTTTTGGACATGGATGTCGCAAAGTAGCACAGACTTTTGCATGAGCTTATATGAGTATTCATTAAAGCTCAGTAATGTTTTCTGGAACACTTTTTGTACATCTAGATTAACAAAATTACTGTGTTTCCTGGTTGAGCTTTTTATTATTATTAATAACATACTGCGCGAAACTTCCTCACGCATCAGATTCGCGGACGTTACGGTGTCGGGATTCGCGATAATTATGCGCGCATCAATTTAATTTGATTTCGAAAATTATGAATTCCTTTTATTTACAAGAAAGGTTTCTTTCACGATTTTGGCAAAGTTGCAATATTACATCTCGGATGAGAGCGGAGTGAGCGGTTTTTTATGTTACGGTACCTCCTTGTAAAACTAATTCCCCGTCATTTTTTAGGCAATGTGAAATCATTTTGTAAGGCATCTCTGATGTAGGTTTGATGGGTGATAGGTCAGGTGATCCTGCTGGCCAGGGAAGAACAGTGAAATTAAATATTTAGCTATGTGACGTAATTTTTAGTTGGCGGCTGATGTATATGTTTTTCTTGGTAATTAGATTTTATTCATCATGCAAAGGTCAAGTTCCAGTTTTGGGTGTCACGTGGTCTCAGAGCAGATTATCTGCTGCAAGAGTCTAAAATGTCTGCTAAATATTTTCATTTCACCGTTCACCCAACAAACCTACAGGAGAGATGCCTTACAAAATGATTTCAAATTGCCTAAGAAATGGACTGGAAATTGGTTTTACAAGAAGATACTAGTAACCTTAGTTAAAGCATGTCTTGTATATTTTAGAAATGCAATAATATTCTTCACCAAATGATAAAGATGTTGGCTTACGTTAAGAGCAGATCATCTCTGCGATACCTTACAAAACTGTATCTCCATCTTAAGTTAATATGGAACTTGACCTTTGTATGATAAAAAAATCCAATTACCAAGAAAAACATATACATCAGCCGCCAATTAAAAATTACGTCCCATAGCTAAATATTTTCATTTCACTGTTCTTCCCTGGCCAGCAGGATCACCTGACTTATTACCCATCAAACCTACATGAGAGATGCTTACAAAATGATTTCACATTGCCTAAGAAATGGACGGGAAATTGGTTTAAAATGAGATACTAGTAACCTTAGTCAAAGCATGTCTTGTATATTTTAGAAATGCAATAATATTCCTTCACCGAAAAGATCAAAATATGTTGGTTTAACGGGTGTAGCATATTCGCTTTAAGGGATTATAGAATCTATTGCGTTTTCAACTTACCCATTGCTCATTTCTAACATTCCACCACTGGGATATACTGAGTCAGTTTCAGAAGAAGATGGCCGCGGACTAATACTAGTGTGTGCCATTTGTGGACTAGATTGAAGAAGACCAGAATCGCTATAACTAATATTCATTGGGACTGATACTGGTTGTGAGTAATTTGATGAACTCATACTAACCTGAAATAAAGAAAAAACGTTTTGTTATATTCCTTACTCTTTTGGTTAGGTTTTAGCCAAAAGAACAACAAATCCTTTTCAAAATAGAATTTCTTGTATAACTGTATTTTTAACTATAAATAATCTTTTTATAAAACCATCTAATAAATTCGCATATAGGTATAAAGTACCTCTTTCCTTAAAAGAGATATATCACATGTCACAAGTATATCAGATAATAAAAATACATTTAACATTAAAAATTTACTTTTCTCAATTCTTTATAGGATGAATATGACCGGCAAGGGCCCTTGAGACGCCAGCGCGAATTGTATGTCAGGTGTCAGGACTTCAAAAAGATTTTAAAAATAATGGATTTTTAAAAAAGTTTGCTTAAACGATAGCGAAGAAGTTTTATTTACATAGAAAACATTAAAACAGAGATTTGTCTTTTACCTAAACCAATATGCAATTTATAAATTTATTTATAACAAAATGAGATAAAAAATAAAAAAGAAATTTGAATGTAGACTGACGTTATCAACGAGTAAAACCAATTTGGCAAGATGTCTTTATTTTTCATGTACTTGTCTCGCTTTTTCCTATCTTGTTGAGATAGTGTCTGTTTCACAATGACCTGTCAGTATGCCTGTCAGGTTTCTCATCTGCACCCTATTGAAGTCCTTTATGTTATTAACACAATTACTACAGGCAAAAGATACGCGGTCATGCAGAAGAAAAGTATTTATATCTGTCATATGTACCATATTTTAAACAAGGTACACGCATGAACCATACCTAAGGTAGTGTTCTGACTAGATGGTGAAGGAGAAGTCTGAATACCTAATTGCAGCCAAAAAACGTTGGACGGTGTAATCTAATGCGATATTAGTTAATTTCTCCAATGTGCCAATAAAGAAATATATTCTGTTTAAGAAAGATATTTTGTAAATGTAGACTTATGATACCCAAAGGGGTCTATATCGATCCCCAGGAGTCAACTACGATCTGCAAGGGGTACAAAGTGAGTAGTATTATATCATCTATTATAAACACATCTGAAGTTGATGGATTGTCAAAAAATTAATATTAGGTAAACAAGGTGTCTACTCAAAAGTAAAAATCGTGGCAAGAGGTTCATGGGAAAAGTTTGGGAACCTCTGATGTATACATACATAAGTATTCATACATAGCAATTAAGGCTGGGGTGCCCCAGGGCTCAGTGCTGGCACCCACGCTGTTTCTTCTACACATTAACGGTCTTCTCTCTTCCACAATCAATCCCATTTATAGTTTTGCTGACAATAGTACTCTCCACTCTAGTATTCAATTTCTTAAGCCACCATGTAATTTTGTTTTGGAAAACAAGCGCAGGTCAATGCAGATATCTCTTTCACAAGACCTCAAACTTATCTTGGATTGGGGCGCCAAAAATCTTGTTCAGTTTAATGCCTCGAAAACACAGTCATGTTCGCTGTCGCGAAAAAAGTCTGCCAATGCTCATCCCTTACATATGAGCGGCCAAGTTCTGTAGAACAAAAAGTCGTTTAATCTTGACGGCGTTACTTTTGAGAATAACCTCAACTGGCACAAACACATTACATCCATAGCCTCGGCAGCTTCAAAAAAGCTTGGATTCCTCTTCCGAGCCAGAAAATATTTCTCTTCTTCCAATCTGTACATTCTGTATGTATCCCAAATCACACCCTCTTTAGAATATTGTTTTTTTGTCTGGGGAATGGCGGCCCCTACAACACTTAGCATTCTGGACTCCATTCAAAGAAGAGTCGTTCGTCTTATTAATGATCCAACGCTCACAGAAAGGCTTCCACTTCTTGCCCACCGTCGAGCTATGGGGATCTGTCGCTTTTCTATAGGTATTTTCATGGCTTCTGCCAGAGGAATTGGCGAGTATAATTCCTTCTCTGGCAGCTCCCAACAGAGCAACACGTAGTGCAACTTTTATGAATCCTTTTACAGTTCAGTTAGAGAGGCCCCGAACTTTCCGCTTTCTTCGTTCCTTCATCCCTAGAGGTCAAGACTATGGAACCTGCTGCCCGCAGAAGTTTTTCCTTCTTCTCTGAATCTCCAAATATTTAAGTCCCGTGTGAACAAACTCCCTCTCACCACACTTAAGACACCCACGGTACGTTAGTACTTAGGCATCATCCTTCATGGACTGTCCCAAGATTTAAAAAAAAATACCATACCATTTGGTGTGCACCATAAGGTATGATACATACATTACGTACATTCTATTTTAAAGTAAGTATTTTTTCTTTATTTTTGTAAAACATACTTTGGTTATAAAAAAATATTGTTTAGGCTTTCGTATTAATGGCTATAACGTTAGTAAAGCAAAACCACTTGGAAAAATGTGAGCAAAAATTAATTTACAATGTTTTTCCTGACACATAAATGGAGTTTTTCATGCTCCACTTAGCAGGTAGCTCTTACTTTCAGATTATTTTCTTTAGTTTAACAGAGAATTAGGCAACAGTAAAAAATTTTTAATTTCTTTCCACCTCTGCCTTTGTGTTAATAAAAAGCACCCTTATACAAAATTGTATTAAAGTACATTTTATTTACGATTATAAATACGTTTTTCTAAGTGACTTGACTTCCCTAACACACTACTTAGGGCTACGTTAATTAAAAATATCAAAAAAAATACTAACAGGACTAACCCTTTGTCCATTAATTGACTGATTTCTCTGCAGCATCATTTGAAAGTCCTCGTCGATTTTGCTGTATTTGGCTTCGGTCCTGGGTGTCAGTTGGTACTCGGTCTCTGGCTCGGGGCTGTCAGGGCTCATCACTCCGTTCTTATGCTCCTTCTTATTAAGTGCCTGCAAGTGTCAGTGGACCAGCTCATGGAGAAACGCACTAGCGTTGATACGCTCTCGCAAATAATTCCAGAAAAACAATTGTGATTTTATGAAAAGTAATTATTTTTTCACATATTGTTTCTAGTATGACTATACAGAGTGTCCCAGAATATGTGAGCAACCTCTTGGCATCTAATAGAAAACTTAAAAATATTATAACAAGTTCCCATAAATTACTAGCCTTCCCTATGGAGATACAGATACATAATGGACGACCATGGAAATCGTTTTTTTTTAATAACTTTTAAAATATTAGGCGTAATTTGATATTTTTTTAATGATGGTAACTAGATAAGTCTTTTTAAAATGAACCCATTAAATCATATTTGGCTTATTTAGCCAGGGACGGACTAGCTCTGACACAATAGTAGCAATTTTTTTAACAACTTGTATGATAAAGACTCAACAATATTATTTTTGGATAGCTGTAACCTTAAACTAAAAAAAGGGTATTCTTATTTGACATCGATAGAATCAACTTTTTACTAAAAATAAAATATTATGTTGGGTATTTTTTTTTACATTATATAGGGTGTTTTTTAATTGTACGCAATATTAAGGAGGCAATTTTTGAATCCATTTTAAGAAGAAAACTTCATATGAACGTATGTCCTAAACGTCTTAACTTTTGAGATACAGGGTGGTAAAATGTTTAAAAATAAATCATTTATTATTAATATAAATACCACTTTAGATATTTTAATGAAATTTGGCATACATATACTATGTATCAAAACGCATTTTTATTTGCCAAAATAGACAGGTCAAATTCTGTACGAACGCCACTGGTGGAAATAAAAAAAAATGTGGTACACTAAAAAAGGCTTCTTCATACGTAGTACATTACTGCCATTGTTAATAATAAATGATTTATTTTTGAAAATTTTACTACCCTGTATCTCATAAGTTAAGACGTTTAGGACATATGTTCATATAAAGTTTTCTTCTTAAAATGGACCCAAAAATTGCTTTCCTAAATATTGACGTACAATTAAAAAACACCCTGTATAATGTAAAAAAATTACCAACCATGATATTTTATTTCTCGTAAACAGTTGATTTTATTGATGTCAATCAGGAATACCTTTTTCTTAGTTTAAGATTAAAGCTATCCAAAAATAATATTGTTAAGCCTTTTTCAAACAGGGTGTTAAAAATATTGATATTACTGTTCCAGAGCTAGTCCGTCCCTGGCAAACTAAATAAGCCAAATATGATTTAATGGGTTCATTTTAAGAAGACTTATCTATTAACCATCATATTAAAAAAATATTAGATTACGCCTAGTATTTTAAAAGTTATTTAAACAAAAACGATTTCCAGAAGCGTCCGTTATGTACCTGTATCTCCGTAGGGAAGGTCATAGGAAAAAAGTTTATGGAAACTTGTCATAATATTGTTAGGTTTTCTATTATATTTCGATAGATTGCCCACATATTCTAGGACACCCTGTATATCTGAGGTAAAAATTAAAATGTATATTACCTTCATGAAATCACAAAAGTACCAACATTAAGTAATCTAAATGCAAAACTAAATTAATAATTATTTGCGTTAGTTTAGGGCTAGTTCGCTAGTACAATGTACAACATACATTGGCTTAAATCAGCATAATTTTTATGTTTAGTCAAGAAAGGAATCTTTTTAGAACAAAAAAGAAACTTGGAAGAGTGGTTTGCACTTAAATCACCTGTATGTGGTAGCATAGGTGCTGAAGTTTCTAAATCATGAGGCAAAACCAAAGTCCTACCTTCTATTCTTTTATTGCAAGTTTATTCCAATTAAGATAAGTTAATTTTTAGCAAAAACAAAAAAAAATCTGTTAGCTGCTTTTCGTTATCTCTCAAACTAAGGAGAATGCTTAAATAATATCTGCACGAAACTATTTGGGCTGTTTTGAAAGGCAATTAAATGATCTTATAAATTGTGCAAAGTTTTTTTTTTAATTTTGTATAAATAAAGCAAAAATTGACGATCAAATTTGACACTTAAAGTTCAAAAATTCATATCTCCGAAGGTATTTACTTTAGCAACTTTAACTGTAACCACGATATAGTACAGACACTTGGCATTCGGCTAAAATTACTTTAAAATTTTAGCATCACCACTTTTTCCACAATAAAAAATAATGTTATAAAATGTTCTATATATCTCAAATTTTGGACATGCTGTATAAAATTCTATTACATTAAAAAGACCGCAATTTAAAATACTAATCGACGTGTCCAAGATTCTTTCCGAGAAAAAAATATCTTTGATTTACTGAATTTATTTCAAGTTCACTATATATATTTTTTTTTGGTGTGGGTCCTATGTCTCACTTATTGAATAAAAAAAAAATGAAAATCCCAGAGGCGCCACTGGCCATTGTTTTTAAACATGGGAAAATCATATACAGGAAAAGGGCAGCGTTAACAGATTTTACTAAGATCTTAGATCAGCAAATACAATAAATAAATAAAAAAAAATTTGAAGCTATTTTAAGCAAGTCTCAGAGCTAGACCCAGCCCTCGGGCCAAAAGAAGAATGAGAGGGAGAACTTAGATTATTGCACTTCAGACTCCTATGGTTCAATATTATTAAAATCTATCTACTAGCATAAAAAATTGTTAGAATTTCAATACTGAAGCAACAACTCGTGTTAATAACATCAGGCAAATGCAGATTGAATCCGATAACTGATAAATTAAAGCAAAACTAAATATAAAAAAATAAATGTTAAAACGTTCATGGCTAGGAAAACGTAAGTCGGAGATGTTAAAAATAACAAAAAGGAACAAAGTTATCGTGTTTGTTTTGCATGAGCCAAGTATTATTGGCAAGTTGCTGCTGGATTTGATGTACCTCGATAATATTTTTGTTGGTCAATGACTCGTGCGGCTCGTTGTACTCCGTGTATTTAAGAAGTACCTTGTCCATGTCCGTGCTAGCATACTGGTACAATTTGTTACTACTGCTAAAAATGATGAGGGCTATCTCACAGTCGCAAAGGACCGACAACTCGTACGCTTTCTTCATCACTCCAAATTTCCGTTTGTTAAAAGTTACCTGAAAATAAAGCGAATATAATAGCGAAAAAGTATTTTTCTAACATGAAACAACGCAATACAAAATATCGTTATAAATTATTTTTTAAATATTGCTTACTTAATATTTTAAAATACAAACTAATAATTTTTCTACAATGCCAGATAGAATATGTAATTCTTAAAAAGAAAATAAGTTTCTATTGATTAAAATAATCGTTTGTAATATAATTTATAATACCAACAGGCTACATTCAATTTATACTTCAAAATATCACTTGTTGGATAGAACAAACACATTCAACAAATATGTTTGACGATGGTCACTATGAAGTCACAGAAACGTCAGCTATATACAGTATGTCACAAAAATTTCTTTTTGGTTAAAAATATAGCTAATAATAAACAAATAACTTTTAAACTTTTAAACTAATATTAACAGAAAGTGAAGAATATAAGAAATATTTCGAATCGAAACTTAAAAAATGTTTCTCAAATTTCTTCTATGGTGCGAAGTATGAAGTTAATTTTTTTTTTCTTTATAATTTTTTACAAAGTAATATTTCTAATAATAATAAAAGGTTATATATATTATATTTTAAAAAAGAAATTGTAATTTGAATTTTCACAAAGTAGGATTGGGTATACAGGGTGTCCTAAGTCTATTTATACACTAAATATCTTTACTCCTGTACATGATACAAAAAAAACTTAAAATAAAAAAATGTGCGTTTGGTAGCGCTTATTTTATTAACAGTGTTGGTAAATATACAGGGTAGAGTTTTCATTGTTAAGTACGTTTTTTTTTAAATGAAACGCCCTGTATATTTTGCCAAAGTTTGTATCATGTACAGGGCACAGATATTTAGTGTATAAATAAAGTATGGACACCCTGTATAGGCATTAACTCGGGGAACCATACAAACTGACAAAACAAAATAATAATAAAAACCGACAATGGTTGAAAGATATTAACTACAACTATGAGTTAATACTAGCTAAACTAGGGAGATATTGAGAAGACAAAATTAGAAAAAAAACTTTTTTTTAATTTTTAAAAAAAAAATATTAAATATTTTTACAAAAAAGTAAAAAAATTTTTTTTTAAATATTTAACCCTTGGAAAAATTCCCCTAATTTGGTTTTTAAACCAAACTTTTAAAACTCCCAAAGTTTGGGGTATTCTTTTGAAGAACACGGTTTTTCTCGACCGACGGTCAGCACTGACATCGGTGGAGCACTAAATCCAGCGTAAAAAATAACAGAATATTTACCTGTCGGTTTCGTTCATCTGTAATTCTCGATATTTGTATTTTTTTGCGACCCATGGCAGCAATTTTGAAAAAATTAAAATAAAACCCGTTGCGAAAAAATTATTATTGAGTCCTACGACCCAGTTTCTTGTCTTTTCGTTCTAACTTGTTCCTTTTGCACAGCAATCTGAAACAAAGAAAAAGGAATTTAGTGCTTGAAAACTAAAAAATCATGCCAATCTACATAGATTTTTGTTCTGATTATAGAAAAAACTGATTCTATAAACAGAATGTGCTAGATTGAAAATAGAGCAAATCAAAAAATAAGCTCCTTATCTTTTATTATTCAAATATAAAGAAGAAGGCAACTAGAATCATAAAAACCACTGCATGTAGGCGAATGGTGGTTTTGACATTTTATTCATATAATTAATAAAATAAAAAACTAATTAAAAAAATCTTGTTTACTTTTGTCTTATTATAATTGTCTCTTAAACATCTTTGTTTTGCAGAATTCGGCTGCTTATAATTAAGGAATTAATATTGGCAGCTTTTTTTCGTGACAGCAAACATGACTGTATCTTTTGGGCATTAAAGTGGACAATATTTTTTGTATTCCGATCCAATATTAATTAAAAAAACTGTGAAAGAAATATCCGCATAAGAAGTTATAATTTTTTGGAAACTAGACTGTGTCGTCAAGTATGTACGTATGTATATTACAAAAGAAATACTTTAGTTTTTACCTAAAACTAAAAATTACGATATAAAAAGGTAGGTAATTTAAAAAATAAAATCGACTTTCAAAAAAATTAACTCAAAATATAAAATAATATAAAAAAAAGTAATCAAAAGCGGGTACGAAACAAACAACAATTTTTTGAGGTCGATGCCGGCAAAGCCATCGAATATAAAACTTAATCAAAATGAAAATGATGGATTTGTCGATTTATTATTTTTTTAATTACCTTTTAATAAGGCCTTTTTTCGTCCATTATATTTGTGAAAATTCAAGGTTTCAATTTAGGCCATTTTATTATTTTATAATAAGTCCAAGTATCTTTATCAACATCTACAATGAATTGGTAAAAAAATCAGAATGGCAAGTATCAAAAAAAAACCTTTAAAGTTGCCATTTTTTAAAATTTTTGCCATTTCACACGTTTTTTGATCTTTTGTTTTAAAAAATTATATAATGGACTCAACGCGCCAACACAATTATTTTATAGTTAATATTACACATAACAAGCTTATAAACTAGCAATTACATATTTATTTTGGTGCGTTGAGTCCAATGAGCTGTTAGGTTAACTGGAGAAAGCATCGATTTGGCATAAGCGTGGCATCATAAGCGCACATTCTAAGGTTCTGCCTAGCGATAAATGAAACCTCTGTACTTAAACAATAAAATCCACCAAAACCCGGGAAAATGGTTACTACATATACTATTTTTCAAAACTGGCTCCTGAATCTATCTGTTTTATTTACTTGATATATATTAGTTAAAATTTTTCTTAATTTTTCCCAAAATTTATCAAAAAAAAATTTCCCTTTTTTATTTTAAAAGGAAAATTTTTTGTTATAAAGGGTGCCCAAAATTAAAAAAATTTTTTTTTCCGCCATTTTTGAAAATTTAAGTGTTGGAACCCCCAAAAAAAAAATTTTACGGGAAAATAAGGGTTATTAAAAATGGGGCGTTCACGAAGAACAACGTGTCTTCATTATTAAAGAATATTTAAAAAAAAAGTGAAAATTGGCGGCTGGTCCGAAAATTTTTTAAAAAAATGGTCGGGGTAGTTTTTTCTTCTAAAAATTTTAAGAGATTAATTGAAAAATTTTGGAGTTCATGGAGTCTCCGTTGGAACGCCAAACACCGGGGGGAAAAACAAGCCCTTCAAATGTAAATGAACGTGCGTGAGAGTGTTGTGACTCCGGAACCTCAATTCGACGTCGTGGACAAAATTGCAAAATTTTAAAAAATCCCGGGATACTCCCAAAAACTGTTCTTCAGGCAAAAATTAATTAACACAACAATTGAACCTAATGACCATGTACAAAAAGAGAGTTCGTTGAATAATTATTTAACATCAACAAAGGGGCCCTGATTTTTCGAGCTCATCCTGCGTGAAACATTTTCATCTTGATGGCTTTGTTAATACCAAAAAGCCGCTTTTTGGGGGTTTGGAAACCCAAAGGTTTTGGGCTCACCCACAACGCGGGGCTGATGGTGTGGATTTTGGGCTGGAGGCATTTGGGCCATTTTTTAAAATGATGCGGGTTAAAATGGCTGGTCTCGATATGCAAGATTACCATTCCCCTTTTTCCTTGGAGATATTGATTTGTCCAATATGTGGTTTCCCCAAAAAGGTTTCCCATGTTCGCCCGTAAAAATTCAATTCTGCATGGGGAAAATTTCCCCGGGCGTTACTCTCTGTTTTTGGGGATCAAAATTTGGGCCCCCAGATGTGTGATTTAACACCATTAGACTTTTTTTTGGGGGTTTTTTGAAATCACAAGTCTAGCAAAAACCCACAACCACCCGTGCATTAAAGGAGGAGATTCAAGCTGCATCAAGAAATTCAGCCACATTTATGCAGAATGGGCAGGAAAATTTCACAAAAAAGGTGCATGTGCATGCAACCGTGGGAAAGGTTACTACATACATAACCCTAAATCCTTTTCTACTTTTTTTTTGAGTATATTAGATAAATTTTTAATTTTTTCAAAATTTCATAAAATAAGTTTTTCTATTTAATTTTAAATCTTGTAATTTTGACTTTATTTATTACTATAAAGTATTATACAGAAAAGTAATGATGTCAAAATACTATTTTGTTTTTGCACAGCTACTATTATAGGCGCGACAACGTGACAACAGTGCATTTTTCGCAAAGGTGTACTTCGGCCAACGACTAATAGTCGTTGTACTTCGGCCACCTTCGGCTTTGCTCGACAGATGACACATTCAATACGGCGTTTTAGTATAAATGTTTCTTGTTGTTTTTTGGGCTACTTTTGTGACAATTGTTTAAATTTTACGGTGACGGATATGATTCCTGGATTATCATTTTACAAGTACGTACAAACTATGATTGTACCATTCTATCGCCAATAATAAACACAAACCATGTTGGGCGCAGCTCTCGATTGCGTTTATGAATGAAATGCTTTCTCTATCTATAATGTCAGCTCATTGGTTAAGTCCATCATAAATATAATTTTTTAAATAAAAGATCAAAAAATGTGTAAAATAACAAAAATTCAATAAAAACGGCAATATTAAAGAGTTTTTTTTGGTATTTGTCATTCTGATTTTCTTATCAATTCATTGTAGATGTAAATAAAGGTACTTGGACTTAATATAAATATAATAAAATGGCCTAAATTAAAACTATGAATATTAACGAATATGATGGGCAAAAAAAGACGTAATAAATCACTAAAAGTAGAAACAGTAAACTTTTCCGTTTAGGCCGCAATTCTACCATAGCTTAATCAAACGTAGGGATAATTTAGACAAATTCAAAACCCCTCAGTTCTGGTTGGTCATGGTTAGTTCTGGTTAGTTAAAGCAGCTTATTATTTTTCCCAATTATATTTTAAACGTGATAAATCACTAAAAGTAGGAACAGTAGACTTTTTCGTTTAGGTTTAAAATTATTTTATATGTGTATGAACCATCAGGAACCCACCTTAGTTTTTGGTGTATGAAACGAGATGTCTATAACTGAATAATTAATTTTGTGTACGAAATAAGAATATTTGGGGAAAATCTTTGAGGTGTACGAAACGCGAGTGTGCAAAACAAGAATAAAACTCTTAAGCTCACAACAAAGTATTAAATAATATAACTATTTTCAGAGTGTATCTATCACGAGTAAACGTGTTTTTTTGTTCATAAAACCGTAGCATATGCATAATATGTTTAAAAAGGGTAAATTATATGTCAGATACGCATCAATGTTAAACATATGTATTTGTTTGCTAATACAGTTTTATTTACACCAAATGATATGCAAGTTTACTAGCTGATAAAAGACTTTTTAACGAAGATAAGATGCGTTACCTTCAAAAAAGTTTAAAACGAACACATGTCCGGAAATGCTTCGCTACTGCGTGCACAAATTCGCTGCTTAAAACATGTGTCGCGATCACAACACTAGTATGGCCTTATATATAATTTCTTTAATAATGTCTTTATGCTATTAAGTAAGAGGTATCATATGTTTAATAGGTTTCAGACAAAGCTGGGACGGATCCTTTAAAAAAGGAATCGATTTACGAATCCGGATCCTCGTAAAGGAATCGAATTACCAATACAAATCAAATCAAATCTTTTTTTTAAAGAAAAAAAGAAATCCAGAGAATCGATTCCTATTTATCGGATCACGAATCGAGATAATCTTGCAATACTTACAAATGGTAATGATACTACATAATCCAAATGATAAATCAAGCGTTAAAGATTTTAGCACGAAGTCGGAAACCACCCTTAAATGATACATTTTTTTGAACTGCGAACCTTGCAATGATTTTCATAAGGTTTTTAAATGTGATTCTTGAGATAACCTTAGGCAACTTATAAATGGAACATCTTATTGTAATTTTACAGGAAGCTTCACAAGTATAGTCTGTCTCAAAATATATCGTTATGGCTTTTGACGAACCATACCCCAATAAACCTTTAACGATTTTATTACCTATTGTTATTGGGTAAACCCATTTGTTCATAAGGGCAGGGGTAAGCCAGGTATTTCTTGAGTATTAACCATTAGGCTTATAAATATTTTGGCTAATATTTTAGTGGCAGTGTTAAATAACCTTTTTTACTGTGCGTTCCGAAAAAGTTGTTTTACGAGAATATAACTATGTCGCGTCGAAATCATTTGTCATTAGATGCAAAACAGGTTGTGAAAATGTGTATGAAACTTTAATCAGTAGAGGTCTAATTAAACAAAAAGCTTTAAAAGAAACCTGTCTACTTACAAAAACTCCAATATCATCGATAAGGATATTATTATAGTGAAGAATTGAACAAAAGAAAAAAACGTAGATTTTCAATCTCACCGTATAGACAATAGTGATCAGGACCTAATAAGAAGGAAAATATATGGTCTTTATGAAAGCGGAGTTACTCCTACCTTGGATAAACTGAAAAAGAAACTAGACGAAGACGAAACCAATATAAATATTAGCCGTGCCACCCTCCATAAAGTTGTTTGTAAAATGGGATTTAAATACCGCAAATTAGACAAAAGACAAGTAGTAATGGAATTGCATAGATTACGCACTTGGAGATTTAATTACCTTCAAGAAACCACCTTCAAATAAAGGAAAACGCATTACCATAACACACGCTGGTTCAGAAGACGGATTTGTCCCAAACTGCTTGCTGTTGTCTGCAAAGAATATTAAAGATTCTAGCTTGGATTATCATGAGGATACAAGTGCAGAACTTTTTGAAAAGTGGTTTTAAAATTATCTTTTAAAAAATATTCCAAACAACAGTGTTATTGTCATGGATAACGCAAGCTACCACAGCCGTCTGCTACACAAAGCACCAGCTTCATCAAGTTCAAAAACTGAAATCCAGGAATATTTGTTACAAAATGATATTTATTTTGAATTCAGTTAAAAAAAACGCATGTTTTGGAAGTTCTAAATTTATATGTAATTAAAAAACAATACGTATGTGATAATTTGGCTAAACAGGCTGGGCATACTGTCTTACGGCTTCCTCCGTATCACTGTATGATTAACCCCATAGAGCATTTGTGGAACCAAGTAAAATCAAAGATCAGAGCAGAAAATGTTACACCTACTTTAAACGTCCCAGTGTTATAAATTTGATAAAAAATGTAATTACTAACATACCAGTTGAGAGCTGGAAAAATTCACTACAGCACATTATAAAAATTGAGGACTCTTTCATTTCTATCCAAAACAACATCCTATCCCTATCCTATTGTAATTAATCTCAATGATGACTCTGATAGTGAAACAGAATTAGATTTAGATATTTAGATTAAAAATGTAATTATGTATAGATAATGCAGTTATAAATTTATTAAAACTTTGCATATATTCATTTCTAATGTAATTTTAAGATTATACTTACCTAAATAAACAATAAAATATAAATCTTTATACAGGGTGTTACTTAATGGTATGTCATAATTTGAAGGAGGCATTCCTGGATCGATTTTAAGTCGAAAAGTTCATATAAACGTGGGCCCTAAAATGCTTAGTTATTAAGATACAGGGTGTTAAAGTTTTATTTTATTTTCACTTTTTAATACATTTTCAAAGACGGTTTGAGATATTGAACTGAATTTGGCACAGGATATTATGGCAAAAACACCTTTTCAGATGTTCATTTAATTTTTTTGCAACCAGTGGCGTAGCTATACGAATTTTCAAAACAATTTTACAAAAAAAATACTACGCCATTGACTTGGGAAAAAATTATGGTTTTATAATAATTATCAATCAATTATAAACAAAAAATCCCTCTTTCATTTTTGCCGTAAAACTTACCGTTTGGGAGAAATCGTTAATTAAAAAAATGTCTTATGTACCCAAATTGCATCTTGAAAAATTATCATTGAAATAAATCAAGTTAGCTTTGCTCGTTGCCAGCGATTGTTGTTTTGTTGTTGTAAACATTATGACACTGACGTTAATTATCATTCTTGATTGTGTTAAACTTTTATTTTCAATTTTAAATACATTTTTCAAATATTTATTTTTAAGCTATTTTCTTACAAACTAGTGAAGAAAAAGCAATAACAATTAAATACAATACATACATAATTTACAAAAAATGTTGGAAATGACCACCTCTCGCCTCTATGCAGGCTTCTGCTCTTCTTCTCATTGAATTACGAACCCTTTCAAAAATTCCATGCGTGTTTCGGATAGTTTCACATCCGTCAATAATTATATTTCTGAGTTCTTCTAATGTCACAATTGGTGTATGATAAACTAATGTTTTTAGGTGTCCCCACAAATAAAAATCTAGGCTGTTCAGGTCAGGCGATCTAGGTGGCCAAAATTGTGGTCCTCCACGGCCTATCCAATGATTTTGGTAGGCTCTATTTAAATGCTCACGAGCCAATATGCTAAAGTGGGCGGGAGCGCCATCATGCATAAACCAAAGTTGTTGCCGTAACTGAAGAGGAACATTTTCAAGAAGCAAAGGCAAATCATTTTGGAGAAAATTACAATAATCCTGTCCGTTAAGGCGTCCTGGTAAAAAAATGGTCCAATTAAATGGTCGGATACGATACCGATCCAAACGTTCAGTGAAAATTGTTCCTGAAAATGTGTCTCTGTAATCGCATGAGGGTTTTCCTGGGCCCAGTAATGATTGTTATGGAAATTGGTTATTGCATTTCTTGAAAAATTTGCTTCGTCCGTAAACAATATTTTGGCATCAAAATGAGGATTTTCTGTTACCTTTTGGAGATACCATCTACAAAATTGCGTACGTGGTTCATAATCTCTAGGAAGCAATGCCTGAACCCTTTGTATGTGAAAGGGATATAACAAAGAATCTCTTAAAATCTCCCATACCGTCTTGTAGCAGATGTTTAATGCCATACCTATTTTCGCGTACTTGTGGTTGGATCCTCTTCGACTGCATGCAGGACAGCCTCCTCCACTGCCGGTGTTCTAACTGTACGGGGCCTTCCCTCGGAAATATTAGCTTTAAAACTGCCAGATTCAGTCAGACGACGATGAATGTTTATAAATGTTCGTCTATCTGGGAGAGCGCGATTAGGATACCTTTCTTGATACAAACGCCGCGCCTCCACAGCATTACCATTAGCTAGACCATAAAGGAAATGCATTTGTGTCATTTCCAAATTAGAATAATTTACCATTTTTTTAACTAGCAAAATGCACGTTTCAAGATCGAAGGAGAAATAAATACAAACTGTCAAGAATGATAATTAACGTCAGTGTCATAATGTTTACAACAACAAAACAACAATCGCTGGCAACGAGCAAAGCTAACTTGATTTATTTCAATAATAATTTTTCAAGATGCAATTTGGGTACATAAGACATTTTTTTAATTAACGATTTCTCCCAAACGGTAAGTTTTACGGCAAAAATGAAAGAGGGATTTTTTGTTTATAATTGATTGATAATTATTATAAAACCATAATTTTTTCCCAAGTCAATGGCGTAGTATTTTTTTTGTAAAATTGTTTTGAAAATTCGTCATAGCTACGCCACTGGTTGCAAAAAAAATTAAATGAACATCTGAAAAGTGTGTTTTTATGCCATAATATCCTGTGCCAAAATTCAGTTCAATATCTCAAACCGTCTTTGAAAAATGTATTAAAAAGTGAAAATAAAATAAAACTTTAACACCCTGTATCTTAATAACTAAGCATTTTATGGCCCACGTTTATATGAACTTTTCGACTTAAAATCGATCCAGGAATGCCTCCTTCAAATTATGACATACCATTAAGTAACACCCTGTATAATTAAAGTCCGTCCCTAATGTTCTGTCCTTTAATGCCTACCGATCCGCAGTTTTATTGCTGTCGGCAGGTATAATCCATAAATGAAGGCAAGAGCTAACACGGTATACTTTGAGACAGACTATACCGTTTAATAATTTTTCTGCTTGCGGAATATAAATATGTATTTAAATTTTAAATTCATTTTTGTATGGCCGATTTTGGCATTTATAAACCGATTTGTCTCAAATTAGAAATATAAGGAATCGATTCCTTTTGGAATCGGATACTTTAAAAAAAAATCGATTCCGGATCATTTTAAAAATATCTAACGTATCGGATCACGGATCCTATTTTTAAAAAGTAATCGATTCCAGCCTTCGAATCCTCAAAAAGGAATAATTTAGATTAATGGGACCAAAACATGAAGTACATGTTTGTCTTTAAATCGTAGAAAATCATAGAATATAAAAATAAAATTATTATTTACTAATGGATATTATAAAAAAGGACACCAGCATATTACAGTTTCTCAATGAGAGTCGGTTCCTCTCTCCTGCTAACAGCTTCGCCTGATGAATTTTTACTGCATTTAGTGGAAGACTTAAATAGGACGTGCCCCTAATTCCTTTTTTATTTTTGGTATCTTTGTTTTCTCTTTAGATGAACAAAGTATAAGCTGCGTACTCTAAACATTATGGAATATTTTTTTTTCAATTAACTTATAAATTAAACGACTTTCACCAACTGACGTTTTGCAGGGCACAAATTTTGTTTCCTAAAGTATGATCCTACTTTTTTTATTCATTCTCTAACAGTAGAGCATAGGCAACACTTGTCCCACGTCTTGGAAGTGTCAGAATATGGATATGCGGTACAGAGATTTTTCCTTGGGTCCAAATATCCATAAATGCAGGCTTCGTAGCCTTAATAAGCTTTAAGCCTGATGGACTACAGAGAGCAAATCTTAGTCCTAAAAAAGGATAGCTTTACACTAAGCCCGCGAAAACCGTGAAACGCGAGGGTGGATGGTTTCGTTTCTTAAGGTTCGCGCCCCAACCGCTGTGTTCACACGTCGTTGTCGTGGTTGGGGCCAGTAGGATCTTTTGGAACATGCGCTAGAGTTGCTGGTTATCGGCAACTCTTTTGGCTAGCGTATGGAACGAGATCCGAAGCTAAGATGAACATAAGGCTTAACTCAAGGTGTTAGAATACCGTGCTGATGAGTGAATGACATCCTGTGCCTTAAACAGGTGTCTCTAACGGTGCCTCTGAGATACAGGGCGACCTTTCAGAGTATCTAGCTTTACTGCGGTAATGCGGGGCAGAACCGCTTTCATACGCAAAAAGTGACAAAGGTGCGCTGACCGAAACGGGTGAATCCGTTTCGAAAGGTGCCTCTGAAGTCACCGGCGGCGCCTGTTTCACGGGGAAGGGCTTATCCATCCCGAACAAACAGGTGCTTAGGAAGGGATCCCTGAATCCAAAGAGAAGGCGGACAGAACCACCTTTATAGGAAAAAGGGTTCCCTGGCTTTAAACAGAAAGCGGATAGGATCGTTTTCATAGGGTAAGGCCGGAGATGCGGCCTCAGAAAGAACATCTGGTTCCTGTAACAAGGACCTGGTAGCTACCCACGTCACTAGACCGGAAGAGGAGGGCATGACGGAATTAATCGTCTGCTTGTCATACTCTCCAGAAGACAGGGACAACAGAACACATCAGAACGCAGAAGTCTAGCGCGAATCTCGGGCAATGTTGGCCCGTAGAAGAGCCACTATAACGAGTACAACTAATGAAATCAACGATATGCTAAAAAATGTGAGTCAGAACATTTGACGCCGAGCGCGCAACCAAAAATGTCGCGCGGAGGCCCATTTTCAGCGTTAAATTAAAATTATAAATAATGGAGATAGAACTCCGGAAATTTGGACTTTTTCATCGGAAATTTTCCCCTCTTCGAGAATATTTTTTGCAATTTCCGCTATCTCTTGTGGTTTTTGAGTTATAATCAAAAATCGAAATGGCTTTTTTTATTTCGTTTTTTGTTAATAACAATTGCAATTTTCCTTGGCAGGAAAAATCCTCAAAATGCTTCTCTCAGATTTGCATTCCGCGTCGAATGAGCTATCGTTCATATTTTTCGAAGCCTTATAACTATTTTTCGCAGAAAACACACTTCTCGACTACACTACTTTACCTTAGACTGAATGAAAAGATATTTTACGTAAACAAAAATTTGTAAATAACTTATAGGTATCTATATTGAGCTGAAAAGTATCCATAAATAAGTTCATTAATATCTTATGGGCAAAGGAGGAGGGCGCGAAGGTATGATGTGGGACATGGAAAATTGATAGAAAAACAGGCCACCCGCAAACACAGTGACCTGATTTAGTCGTATAGTGTGGGGACCGACGATCGATCGCCGAGGGCAAACTTACAAGGCCGACCGCGTGCCCTCCTACGTTCGCAAGGGCGCTGTACAGCTCCAAGCACTGTTGCCAACCTTAATTGCCTTTTCGATGGCATTTAGCAGTGGCGTATGGGACTTTTCCTTTTTAACCTTATCCGGGAATGAATGGTGCAACAGACTATATGCATGTTTTATCCAGAAGGACCCTTGAAATCTGCTAGGTGAATTATTAAATAGGACCCTTAAAACCTGCCCGGTAAATAATTTAATAAATAAAGACATTCATTAGATACACTCATGAATTATGCATGATAAACATCTTTGATTCAAATAAATGTATCGACTAGTCAGCACGTTCTGAAGGAAGAACAGGTTTTTCGCAGGGACATGACAGGTGAATTATATAATATATACGAAAAACGGTAATTAATTAAGGGGGTATTCTAATCTAGAAGCCCAAATTTCGGACGTTTTTTGGTGGTCGATAAAAAAACAATTAATATTTTGGCTATCCATTTTTTTTTCATATATTTATTTACATTTTAGAAATTCACAAAAATAATATAAATTTCACAAAGTTACACGCTATTGAAGTAGAGGGAAAAAATGGCGGTATCTCAAAAAAAAGGTAGGTTTTTTCAGTTATTTTGTAACTTTTCCGAATTTTTAAAAATAAATTTCGATTATTTTGTTGGTGCCTGTCAAAGAGGGATTTATAAAGAAAATTCATGCTAACTTTCAAAAAAATCGGTCAATTAGAATTTGAGATTTTGTGACAAACGTTTGGAAAAAAGTAGTTTCGAGAGAAACGCGTTTAAAGTTTTAGCTTTCGATTCCAGCTTCATTGCGACGAACAATAACTTTAGCTATAACTTTTAAAATAATTGGAATTTCGAAGAATTCTTTTAAGAAGATATTCTTGGATATCTAAACTATTGAAATATGAAAAAAAAAAAATTTTTTAACTTTATAGAATAAATAACCCCCTTAAACAGTTTTTATTTCCATGTTTTAAAACAAAAAGTTAAATTTTAAATTAAATCAAACCCATCAATTTATTGCATTACACAATTTTTATGATATAAAAGCTTTCGCAAGATTTAGCTATTTTATAAAAACACATATTTTTTTTAGAATTACGAATATCAAGATCAAGTTACATATTGTATTCTTCTTAATCTACACAGGTAAATCTTGCGACAAGCTTTTATATCATACATATTATGTAATGTAATAAATTGATGGGTTTGATTTCATTTTTTTCTTTTTAGAACATGTAAATAAAAGCTTGTTTTTAAAAATGTTTGTTCATTGTTACTTTATTTTTATAGTGCCGTCATTTTATGTTTCGTAGTCTTTTCAGCAACCCCTTTAATTTAATACCCTTATCATGGGAGTGCATAAAAAATAACTATTCCGCCATATTGGATGTAGAATGACGTCACTTGCTGCATTGTCCTCCAAACAAAACGTGTATGCAAAATTTTAGCTCAATCGGTTGAGGATAAGTGCTTTAAATTCAGTTGCAAGATTTGACTCAAACAAACATACAAACATTTCAAGTCAAATAAAAGCTCATAAACAGGGAGGTTTTTGGCTAGATGCGAGGATTAGAAGTGTAAGGAAGACATCTTGTTTCACGGATGGCTCCATCTGTGAATATGAGGAAGTAACTTTATTTGTATTTTTGCTCCGCACCGCTTTAAACCGAATCTATTGGTCATCATCAGCACATTTAAACGAAATCTAGTCACACGAGAATTAAGCTCTAAATGCAGGCGAACGATGCTATCCATAAAAAGAAATAATTTTAAACGAAATACCGCTACAGAAAAAACACAAGAAGTTTTTTAAATTTATTTTTATAAAAGTTAGGGTTATAAAAAGAATATTGCATTGTTTTTTTAAATACCACTTACACTTTTTTTTTTAAATTTTATACACTTGTTTGTTTTCTAAACGTCACCCTTTACCTTTAAGTATATCTGACAATATACGTGCCAATTAATTCACGGATTTGGGGATGTGAGTTAGAGTGGGAATTGGCAGAAGTTTTGCCAAAATCTCATTTAGTATTTGCGGTGTTGACTGATCCCAAATGAGATTCTAGCACTGCCAATTCCCAAGGAATAAAACTAAGGAATAACAACGACTTACATTTGTCGTCGTTAGGTTGTCATATATATCTTAATATTTACATTAAGTTATTTATTTGCAAGTTTAGGACATAACAAAACTATGTTCCAAAAATCATCCACTTTTTACATTATGTTAGTGGGCTTATGGAAATTCACAAAAGTGTAATAAAGCCCCCCGACATATATAAAAAATAATACATATTATGTAATTACATTTACAAAAAATCGTGCACAAAAAATCGTTTGAGATTTGACTTAAAAGCTGTCAACGTAGCGGAGATCAACTCGATATACTTAGAATAATTATTACATGAGATTTGCATTCTAATCAATGGAGTGTTGCGTCCTAAGTTCGTTATTTGGAATGGTATGTTAAATAATTCGTGGTTTCTAAGTTCTCTTAGAAGCACATTAAAATTTAATAAAGATAAAAGGGTTTAGATTTTAAACTCTAGGCCAATACTTTAAAAAGTTTATTTTAAACTGCTTGTATTCTGTTAATGTGGATATTATAATGCGGACTCTATACAACCAAAGCAAATGAGAGTTTACTATAAGCAAAATAAAGTAAGAGCATAGCTCTTGGATCTGTAAAACATCTACAATTTCTGATAATAAATCCCAGCACCCTGTTGGATGTCAGAAACAATTTTATCATAATGAAACCGAAAAGGACCATCTGCTGGTCTTGGTCACTTGGTGATGTGGTGGCGACGCACGGAACTTAAGACGGTACTGATAATGCTAAACCACATACAAAGAATGGCAATGAGAGTAAATAACTGGGGCAGCATCCACTACTCCCACCTCTCCATATAATGATCAAGGGCAGGAGCACTAAGACTGGAGTGTGGAGGACGGTGGGGAATGAGGGGGGCAATGTGACATCATGGGCCAAGTGAGTACTGTGGCTCTTTCAATGAAGCAGGATAGCATCCCCCCAGTAATCCACTTGGACCTCATGCACAAGGTAAACATGGCATCGGCGGATGACTGGGCTCAAAAACGCTGTGGGACACCAAGCGAAGGAACAGTTATCTATACAGATGGTTCAAGGAAAAGAAACCGCAAAAGCTTCGGTTTCTATGTAGAAAGGACGAACTACAAGTTCTATGGAACAATGGGAAAATATGCAACCGTATTTCAGGCGGAAGTTGTGGCAATAGCCAAAGGCATAGAATAATGCCTTGATAGAAGATACAGGGAAAAAATAACCATATGAATCCACAGTAAGGCAGCGATCGGGGCGCTAACAAATACAGTGCACAGATCAGAACTTACGAATAGATGTCGGGAAGCCATAAATAAACTAACGACAACCGCCAGAGTCACCCTGCAATGGGTCCCTGGACACAAAGGGATGCCGGGGAATGAACTTGGCTGACAAACTCGCCATTTTGGGAGCTGAGGACAATGGACCTGAATATACCGTGGGAATCTCTTATAAC
This sequence comes from Listronotus oregonensis, assembly GCA_019359885.1. NCBI lineage: Eukaryota > Metazoa > Arthropoda > Insecta > Coleoptera > Curculionidae > Listronotus > Listronotus oregonensis. The sequence goes on from JAHBCN010000266.1 coordinate 70,845, forward strand.
CCGAGTATGACAGAATAGCAACATGAATAGAGAAACGGTGCGATGAGAACTGGAAAAAGACATAAGCCAAACAATCAAAGGCTATTATTGGGGAAGACCTATGGAAGGACCTATCTATAAGCATAAAGGAATTCAATAGGGTGCAAATGAGAAACCTGACAGGCATACTGACAGGTCATTGTAGAAACAGACACTATCTCAACAAGATAGGAAAAAGTTAGACAAGTACATGTAGATGGTGTGGAGAAGGAAGAGAGGACGCCATACATATACTTAGCGATTGCCCAGCACTAAGGCATGGCTGGACCTAAATGACATAAGATTCCTACCACTAACAGGACTCGCATCACTAGTGAGGATATTGGTCTCTAGTAAGCAAAGTAACAGCGCCATATCAGTGTAAAAGGAATGCATTCATAAGGGACAGTACAGGGTGACGGAACCTGTGTATGCTTAAGGGTTGGTGTGTGCTCAGGGCCCCAGCGAGGGAACTCACCATGCTACGATAGATAGATAGATGGTCACTTGGTACATTTTATCCGTTATACTAAAAAATGACTGACACGAAAGACCTTTAGTTAAAAAAAAAAATTCGTTTTCTTTTTCATAAAAAAAAACAGTGGACGCTTTTGCAAGGTACTTTTGTTAAAATTATCCTTTAATAACGAAAAAATATATTTATTAAAATGTGGACTTCTACGAATAATTTATATATTAAAAATAATATTCTTATTATTATAATTCCTTGTCTAAAACCGATAATTTTGTCACGTTTTTAATTATTAATTTAATTATTCTACCAAACATAGGGTAAAAGCTTAAAAAAAACCACCCGCGTCACACAATGTGTTAGTCAGTTTACTTGTTTCTGTCTTTTCCGATTAAGAAAATCTGCCGAGAAAATAGAGCAACACCGCATTATTTCAATGACGGCAGTCAGTTGCTAACCACCCCCTAATAATTTACCCTCGTCACTGTGTAGTAATGAGCTTGCAACAAGAAAGAAAATGCAATCGAAAGGTGCATATTATTATTTAGAAAGTTAAAGCTTCCGTTTGCCTTTGACGACAAGGTGCGTAAAAAAAAATGCTGTTACATAAGGATAATATAGCTGAGGAATATTTTAAAAAATATATGGAAAAATTACACGAAATTTTGAGACTTCCTGAGACAACCGTGTGTGCTAGAATTGCAATATTTTTCAAATATCGTTTTCATATAAGTTTTTATTTAAATTTCCGTTCAAAAAAAATTACACAGGCCACAAAAAAAAGTGGTGTGTGCTGGGTGTCGGACAAGGATTTTTTGGAGTATTTTTTTGCTGATCACGAATATGAAGTCAAAATTGGGGGTCAAACAGCAAATAATTGAGAAAAGGCGTAATTTCAGATATTTACGATTTTTTTTTAATTTAAAACCATATCTTAAAAACTATAAAAGATACACAAAACTTTATATGACATAAACTATGTATTTTTACAAGACCTTTAATTTAAGTTATACAACCGTTTTGTCTAAATGCAATATTTTTTAAGTTATAATCAAAAAACCGAATTTTCAGGATTTTTCAAATTATTTTTTTTTATTTTTGGATTTTTTTCTGTAAATTTTGAGTGACTTAGGATTCAAATGAATAAAATAAATAATCAATTATTAAATAAAAAAAAACAAAAATCACATTTTTTGTCAAAATTACATTTTCGTTTATATTTATTATTTATCTTATTTAAAATGCTTACATAAATTTTTTATAGACAATTTAAAAAGTCGTGTTACTTGTGGTAGGTTTTTGGAAATTTTTTGTTTTTAAGATTTTTTGCTGTTTGACTCCCAATCTTGACTTCAGATTCGTGTTCAGCGGAAAATAATACGCCCGCAAATCTTAGTCCGAAACCTAGCACACACCACTTTTTTTGTGGACCTGTGTTATATATGTTTTCTAGAACATAATCTAGGAAGATACTTTCGTAGTATCCAAACGTTTTTCCTAGTAATTTTTTGATACAGTTTCGTTTATTTTAAAAAGCAAAATAAGTGTAAAAATAGCCAAAAACCAAATGTTAAAAATTGTTTACAAAAATTAATGTATCCCATCATTTTGTAAAATAAACGTTTATTAAAGAATATAAAATTACAATAGAAGTTGTAAAATATACAAATCATTTAAAATATAACGTTTAAATATATTTACAAAGAAAATTTGAAAAGTTCAATGTACTCTTAAGAAATTATAAAGAATATTTCTTAATATATTCTAAAAAATAAAATTGTATGATTAAGAGTTTAGTTCTTAAATTACAAAAAAATTTATTTTTGAATTATACGCGTTCTAGAAATTACAAATAATTTATTTTACGATTTTTTTAATTTAAAAAACCATATCTTAAAAACTATAAAAGATACATGAAACTTTATATGAAATAAACTATGTATTTTTACAAGACCTTTACTTTAAGTTTTACAATCGTTTTGTCCAAAGGCAATATTTTTTGAGTTATAATCAAAAAAACAAATTTTCAGGATTTTTTCAAGGTTTATCTCCAAAGAAATGTATATATTTTTTTGGTATTTTTGGATTTTTTCTGCAAATTTTAAGTGATTTAGGATTTAAATAAATAAAATAAATAATGAATTATGAAAAAAAAAACAAAAATCACATTTTTTGTCAAAATTACATTTTCGTTTATATCTCCTTTGTTATTTATCTTATCAAAAATGTTCCTATAACTTTTTTATAGACAAATTAAAAAGCTCTCTTTTTTGTTTTATGTTTTTATTTTATCTCTTATACTTTATACAGTCGTAGTCCAAACATTCCGTGGTATAGCAGGTTTCTGCCGGTAAATATACCGAGTCGTTTTTGGGTTTTCTCGATTTTTTGCTGTTTAACCACTTTTTACTTCAGATTCGTGTTCGGCGGAAAAAATACGCTAGAAAATCTTAGTCCGAGACCCAGCACACACCACTTTTTTTGTGGACCTGTGTTATGTATGTTTTCTAGAACATAATCTAGCAAACTACTTTCGTAGTACTCGTATCCAAACGTTTTTCCTAGTAATTTTTTGATACAGTTTCGTTTATTTTAAAAAGCAAAATAAGTGCAAAAATAGCCAAAAACCAAATTTAAAAAATTGTTTACAAAAATAAATTTGTCCCATTATTTTGTAAAATAAACGTTTATTAAAGAAGTATAAAATGACAATAGAAGTAATAATATAAACTCTTAAAAATATATACTTTCCTAAATATATTTATAAACAAAGTTGAAAAGTTCCTAACTGTACTTCTAAGAAAGTTATAAAAAATATTTCTTAAGAGTACTAAAAAAATAATAATTGTATCGAATTAACTGCCATTCTAGCCTATTAAATTACAAATAATGTATTCTTTCTTTTACGAATTATACAAAACAACTTAAGGAAAGTTAAGGAAATACATTAATTAATAAGATTTTAAAACTAAAATAAAACATAAATCGTTGCTTTAAAAAGTTTTCTTCAGCAAATAAATTAAATATTACGTTGTTAAAGTTTACGACACCTGTACAGACAATGCGGCAGAGCAACCACGGATGTTACAGAAGAAATAACTACCCCTAAATTATCCTTTATTAACATCTGACTAAAAGCATGTAGATCAAAGCTACAGTTTAAAGCAAAAAATAAAACTGCCCTACAACCAGCAAACTATGCGAAGAAGGTGGGAAAACTGCCTCTCACAAAATATACACTTGAAAACAGTCACAAAAGATAAACACACACACGCTCTTCGTAAGAACACAAGGCAGAAACTGAGAATAATAGTCCTGGAATAATGTTTATATTTGATAAGTTTTCTTCTTGCTCTTACAAAAAACATTTTACAGACTGGTTGAGATAAACATCCTAACTCGGCCCTGGAAATAGAAATATTTACTGATGTATTAATTTTGTGCCTTTATACGAGGTTTGCCTAAGCGCCTTATTTGACGATTATTTTTAAATATATTTTTTTTTAATATAAATTCTTTACTTTTTAAAGTATCTAAAGTAAAGCCTTTTATTCCTGACTATATGGCATGAAAAAAAATATATATATATATATATATATATATATATATATATATATATATATATATATATATATATATATATATATATATATATATATATATATATATATATATATATATATATATATATATATATATATATATATATATATATATATATATATATAATATTATAATTTATTTTTAAATTTTAAAATGTTTTGGGCGAGACGATAACATAAAATGCTGCTGAGTTTCAGAACAAAAATGATCAAAGTTTACGTGTTATTTAAATGATCTTCACAAGCTTTGGGCGAGTACTTAATATTAATATTAAGGGCTGACCTTTCAGGGATTTTTTTTGGGGGTATTTCCAACAAAATTTCACGATGGGACCAAAAAAAATAGTCGCAAAAAAATCTCTCCAATATATGACGTCCTCAAAGGGATAAAAGAGAAGATATAGCAAAATATGATTAACTTAACTAATGACTTCTGTTTTAACTGTCGTTCAGCATATACTAAGACTGCACATGCTTTCGCACGGGTCAAGCGCGTGACCATTGCACACTAGCACGTAAAAGACGTAAGTTTTGGTCCCCGAAAATTAAAAGTGTCCCCTTTTTTTCTAGGTTTGCTTTTAAGTATACATAGCCAAAAAGAAAATTTGTATAAAGGAGTCTTAAGTTAGTCCGAGCGTCTCAGGTTTCTTCCAGAGACTTTAAAGTAAAGACAAGACAGAAGGAAAGGGGCGCTTACAATACAGTTTATTAGTCTGAAAATTACACATAAATTAGAATATTTTTTTTCCAAGCCAAAGTTTTTAACTGGTCTTTTTAATTTAAAAGCCAACTTTAAAAAATATATATATTTTAAATAAACTTTATTCTTATTAAGTGTAATTTCAACAGCCAAAGCCACCCAACAATTGAAAAGTATTTAAATTTTTTATGGTTCTTGAATTTGCCTTTTTGTACTAACTAACCTAGAACAATTTTAATATTATTTTACTAAAACTGTATGTGTGTCAGACCAGCCAATACAATAATAACAAATTAAAAGAAAAAATATTTCTATATTTTATAACTAATTGCTTTAATGAGAAATAACAGATTAAAAATGTATGACGTTAATAAGCGCCTTTTTATAATTATTATCTAGAAAATTACCTTAGATCATCATAATTGGCACAATGTAAATTTTTCCCGCAAATACAAAATATAATTTTAAGTATAATAATGTAGACGAAATCTAAATAAAATCATAAATGGAAATAAAAAGGGCCAACTTCTTGCTTTCTACACGTTATAAATATAATTTCCCTCACCTATTTCTGAATAAAACTGGATATAATAATTATTAATTTTTAAATTTCTTGACTCCAAAAACCCTAAAAATGACATACAACTTAATTTGTTTAAAAAAATTCCTTAAGCGCCCTTTTCACAACTTCTTAGGTCCAAATAAATCATAAAGTTAGCTATTTTCATTAAAACACATAAAATATTATTCTTTACCCCTCTTGCCCCTTTTCTTGAAGCGATATCGCTCAAAAATAATAGGTCGCTCATTCTCCTTAAGAATTACATGTATGCCAAATTTAAAAATAATATCTTGTTTTATTTCAGAAATTTTTAAAAACACCAAAACATGCATATCTCAAAAGTCTTAAGTTGTATTTTTTCTTTTTTCGTGATTGTAATCTTTTCCTCGTAGCCAGGAAAGTAAGAAAAAAAAATGACTCAATTTGCCAAGAACTTTTTAAATCTGTTTACCGTCATTAGCTGACTACTTCTTGCTACATGTGGTATTCAGAAAAAAATTACCAAACATAATGATCAGCTTTTCTAAGCTTGTTTTGTTTTTGTCTTATTTTACTTGTTAAAAATCTCATCATTTAATGGTTTAACTAGGTTTAGAAATATTTTTGTTACGATAGGATGGGCCCATTTTAGCACACATTGCATATTTAAAAAATAAAACTAAATATATATTTTTTTACAAGAACTATTGCAATATTTCAAATTAAAAAGACCCTTGAACAAAAAAGAATTTGAAGTAGATCTCGTATGAAAAAAATGACAGTTCCAACTGACAATTAAAATAAACAAATCAATCCTTCAATATCATTCCTATCAAATACTTCATTATATTCTTTTAATTTTGATATTTGTTTTTAATTTTATTTGTTGACAAAAATAAGACAAAAAACGCAGCTGAAAACTTGTCTAAATTACGATAGAAAAAACATATATATTTTAAAGAAAATGTTAGCTTTCATCTTTGTAGTACAAGCAAAGCCTATAAAGGTGTATTTACAGTAAAAAATGTCTTGCTGCAATTTTTCTTGCATGCCATTTCATTCAATACTTTTATAGTTTGAAATTTACTGATGCAATTTGCTTTGACAATAATGTTTACTAACTTACTGAATTTTTTAATAACTTATTTTATTATTTTGGAAAATTCTTAAATCTATAATAAATAAACAATACATTGCTGAATTGTTATTTATAAATATGTTTTTATTCTGGCTTGACGCTTTTCTAGGTTAACTGTATAGTGTCAAAATATTTTTAGGTTGGTACCTTAAAAATCACTTAAATAATCGCCAATATAACAGGGTTATCGCAAGGAAAATAGCGCCTGTCGTATTCTTATAGTACGAAAAAAAAAATCCAACAAGAAATCTTTGAAACTGTAATAACAGGCGGAAATTGCTTTATTTTTTACGGTGCGTTATCAAATTTGACTGAATTTTCGGTATCAAATAATAAATATCACATATAAGAATTACTTACCAACTTTTACACATGCATAGTACCAACAAAAAACACATCCATTAAATAAAAAACACATTTCGCCCTAATGAAATAATTTATTTTTACTTGTTAGTCTTTACAAATAATCTTAAATCGCCTTGACTTTAATTAATATTTATCCTAGGATTCTGCACAATAGGTTATACCATTTGCGATAAAAAGTTTAGTCAGATCACGTTATCAAAAGTATATTTTATACTGTTGATAATATATTTGAATTGGCAGAGCTGTAAATAATAAAAAAATATATATTTTAAATTGCCGAGTATTATTTTATTACAACAAATAAATATAGAAGAAGAATACCAGGTTTTTGTTACATAATTACCGGGTGAGATGAGAGAAAAATTAATATTGGGACATTTGAATTTAAGAAATTCTGGGGTTGTCAGTAGTTGGTTGAGGGACCGACGGTAAATAAGGGGCAGTTCAAAGATAGTCATCATATGTGTATAACGTTCGTGGTGGCTCTAATGCAGTGTCCAAAGAGTACCGTGGATTGCAATAGCTGCATTGTTTTGGCACTTGAAAATTGTTTATAGAAGTTCAGGAAAATGGGTAAAACATCTTAATCCCTGCATTAATAGTTCCTAATACTCAGGCTTTGAGAAATGTTTGAAAAATTAAAAAAAATGTCTAAAGTGGAATACTTATTGACAAAACTGGATAACCATAATTAAAATAAACATATTAAAAATTATATAAGCATAAAAAATTTACACTAATGTAATATTATTTCTAAAGTTTAATAAAATCCATACGATCATCTTTTAATTTTGATAGAATTAAAACTGGGAAGTATCAGTGTTTACACACGAAACATTAAATGAGTTAGAGGTAACCTTTTGCTTTAACCAAATCAAAAGTGCATACAACCGATTGTTTTTGATTAAATAATAATATTTTTAATTTACTTCAAACATTCACTTATGTCACGAAAAAATCTTTAAACAAATTAGTGCAAAAATACATATAAATTGCATGTTGAAACGAGTATCCGATCTTATCGTAGACATAATGAAATATAATTAAATTACTAACTTCTATTAAAAATAGAAACATAGCATACTATTTTTAATAAGTCGATAAAACCATTGTTACTAAATATAGGTACAAACAAACAGAAAATAAATTTGCTGTTTGTTTTTAATTTAAAAATAGTTATTCCTGCCGGCGCGTACCTCATACAATTTTTGATTAATCCTTGGTATCAGTGTGAAAAAAAAAACTATTAAACAGTATTAAAATACATACACACAGGAGTTCATTAACCATACAGTAGATAAAAATAGTTATCTTCCTGCACATTTTTAGCCGTCAAAGTATAGATTTTAGCATTTTTAATGGATGTGTTGCCCAAATGGTACATATCAGCAGCATCCACGTGGTGTCAGGACGTAACCCGGGTTTTATTAGTCACATTGTTCATACATTGTTAAGAATACATTTCCATACATAAAAGTTATTGTGCAAGACTCGGGGTTAGATGTTATCAAGAAGTCACTAAACCAACTCACCTCTGCAAGAGAAATAAGTATGTTACATTACACAGCAGGATAAAAACGAATTTTTTAAAACTTCCGTAAGCACATTCACTACAAGGGAGAGCGCAACGAGCGGCCTAGGACCGACACCGGGTTTCAGACTTTCACCTGAAAGATGGACTGAAAATCGCTGTAATTTCACAGAGCACGGCTGAAAATCCAACTGGGGATAGAGCGACGCGCACCACGCTGCATAGCCTCGAAATCTTGCCGACTCCTGCCAAGTCGCGATGTTCTGTAAGCCCGCCACTGGGTGGGAATTATCATTGGCCGAGCTACCTCGGTGACGTGCATTGCTTACCCAATAGCAGACGACGTCGCTTTTTACGTCTCCGAGGAGTCAGCTGAAAAATCCCGCGTGGGGTTAAATTCCTGAAGAGACGGACGACGCTTTTGTCATCTTTCTTGGATACTGTTAAAACTTTCAATACTTTTGAACTCCCGAAGCGTGAAAGACCACGTACGACGACTTTACGTTTGGCTGAATAAACAACCAATTTAACAATTTAGAAAGGCCCCTTTTCCAGATGTACGTACTTACGCTTCTTCTCATTAAATGGTTGTTAAATCACTATTGCCTATCGTCACTCCGAAAGGAAAGTGACACGAGTCCAAAAATGCAATCTTTGTGGTATACTCAAAAACCAGATAAAATATGACCGAAAATATCCAGGAAAGTTACAAAACTTAAAAACCTCAATATTTTTACTAACGCGCAATGAGAAGCTAACATTCAAGACGTGATTTGTCACAAATTTTTTTTAAAAATCTGTTTTTTTTTCTAATTGCTTTCTACTTTTTAAACCACTTTATTTTATCTGCATGTTACTTTCGAGCAAATAAATTACATAAAGAATGGTTTTTTCTATCAAAACGTGATCTGTCCATCAATATGTTTCAATAAAAGTATGAATTGTCCCTGGATTTTATTCAAAACGTGTTAGGTCCATATTTTAAAAAAATATTAAATATAATAAAACAATATTTTATTTACCAGATTATGGCCTATTAAAAGCTTATTAGAATCATTAAAATTTACCCTATAATATTAGTCATTAACATCATTACTCATAATGAAAATAGTTTTTCTCTCTTTACTTATTTTAATACTTATGTGACAAATCACGTTTTGAATGACCATAAGAAGAAAAACGACATAACTCTAAAAATGATCCTATTTGTGTTAATTTGTTTTAAGGAAAAATAATATAAGCCAAAAAAAAAACATAAAATTTCTTTTTTAGCTGAAAAAAATTAAAATAATTTAAAAATTTTAATATGCAATCAATGATAAATTCTTGATTTAGTGCAACAAAATATATATTTGATGAATTGACTTATGTCGTTTTTTTCCAGGTTAATTTGAAAACTAGTAATATATTATAATTATTTGTAAAGGCATTAGATCTTTTAGGTTCTTATTATTTCAAAGTACCTTAAACCAATCACAATACAAAACGCGCAATTGGAAATTCACAATTTATTGCTCGTTTGAGAAATCTTAATAAACAATTTTAAGAGCTTCCACTTGATTTTTATGAAATATATTATAATTTTTTATCTCAACTGCGATGGATTTTGACAGTGTAATTACCCTTTACATTTATTATGTTGCATATTTAATTGACATTAAACCGATTTATCATCAATCGACATAAAGGAACGCGATGGATTTGCTTTCATGAAATAAATTAACGAAACAAAAAAAAACTATTATTGGAACTCGGCAACCCTTGTGTCGTCACACCGCCTTATGGTCTGACGACAAAGAAGATGGGTAAGGATCGGATTTTTTTTTAATTCAGGTCATTTTATTATATTTATAATAACTGCAGGTATCTTTATTTAAATCTACAATGATCTGGTAAAAAAATCAGAATGGCAAGTACCAAAAAAAACCTTCAATCTTGACATTTTAGTGAATTTTGGCCATTTTATACGTTTTTTGATCTTTTATTTAAAAAAAAATAATAAATGCTAGTTTATAAGCTTATTAAGTGTAATTTTAATATTAACGATTTAAAAAATTATGTTGGTGCACAATAGTGATGAGCAAAGCAAGACCAAGACCGGGCTAGTCTTGGTCTTGGTCTTGCAAGTCTGGTCTTGGTCTTGCTGCAAGAGTCTTGTCTTGGTCTTGCTTTGTAGTAATAATTTAAACTAAGTCTTATAATTTTTTTATAATATATATATAATATATATATATATATATATATAATATATATATATATATATATATTTTTATATATTATAATAAATAAAGATGGAATATATTTTTTCTTTAAAATTTTTAAAATAAAATAACTCAATTTTATATTACCTTACATGTACATTTAAATTATTTGATTAAAAAGGATATTTTAAATGTAGGGGTTTATTTATTTATAGCGCTTCATTTTAGTGATATATATTTAAATTTTCTTTGAAGAAGCATATAAAATTACAAAACTGAGTACTTTGAGGGCAGAAAAAAAACTTTTAATTTCAACCAGATGTGAAATTTCCATGAAAATGGTTCTGATATGTAAACATTGGTTTCTAATTAAAAGAAAAAAAAAGGTATTTAGAAAGCTTTTCAGTTCAAATAAACTTTATATGTTCAAATTAGTCAAACATTTGCCGTACAAAGTTTGTACAAATACTTTATAAACATTCTGCATATACAAGGTGGCTCGATAGTGCGGCAAAGATCGATATATCCGAAACCGTTCATATTGATAAAAAACTAAATATACACAAATTATAGAAAAAAGGGCGTAAAATGTAAAATTATTTTCTATTTCAGAATTTTCCAAAAAATCCACCACCACTCAAGAAAACTTCCTTATTTTTAGCTTTTAACCTAAAATAGAAAAATTATAGCAAAAAATGTATTTAAAAAAATCTCTTCCCTGTATATTATGCTGGAAATTCTTGAACTGTCATATAGGTACAATGTCGACGTAGATGGTTTTTTTATATATCATTTTCGGTTTGGACAAAAATGACGTCATCATTACACTCTTGGCATTGTTTTGACTTTTCCGTCTAAACCGGAAGTGAAATTTAAAATCCATCTATATAAAAAGTATTTCTATGGAAAATGACAAATATATTTTTTATTAAACCATCACTTTTACATTTATATCTTAGTTTAAAGGAGCAATCTAATGATGCCACTTCTTACAGTGTGGCACAAAAATAATGTTTTCCTGAATTTTGGAAATTTTTGATCCAGTAAATGGCATCACTAGATACCTGATTTAAAAAAAAACATTAGGAATAGGTAAGTAATTTTTAGCTTCTATAACTTTTGTACTCTTAGTTTTTCTCTGTCGTAAACGGTTTTGGAGATATCGAGCTTTGTCGGACCATTGAGTCACAATCTTATTATTTTTGAAACATGTTACTGAATCTACTAGTTATCGTTTCTAGATAATTTTTTTTTAAAAACGAAGTGATCGATTTAATTATTATTTTAATAAAAAAACCTGTTACTCATAAAATAATCGCCTTTTTAGGCAGATCTCGACACATTTTTTGTCATGTCTGTATGAAATACCTCTGTATATTGAATATAAAAATTAAATGTTATAATTTAAAAAAAAGTGACAAAAGTGCAAGAGTCTTGCAGGTCGGTCTTGGTCTTGCGTAGTCTTGCACCCCTCGGTCTTGGTCTTGGTCTTGGTCTTGCAAGCGAGAAGGCGGTCTTGGTCTTGGTCTCGGTCTTGGTCTTGCTGCAAGACCAAGACCAAGACCGCAAGACCAAGACCGGTCTCGCTCATCACTAGTGCACAAAGTGCATTACATAATTTTTTTTTTAAATAAAAGGTCAAAAAACGTCCAAAATGGCGAAGATACAATAAAAATGACAAATTTAAAGGTTTTTTTGATACTTGGCATTCTGATTTTTTACCAATTAAATGTAGATGTAAGTAAAGATACTTGGACTTATAATAAATATAATAAAATGACCTAAATTGAGGCTTTAGATTTTCACGAATATAATGAGCGAAAAAGGCCGATCATTACCCACCTCCTTTAAAGGGCCAGACATAAACTTTAAATCGTAATTACACCAAAACTATTTTTTTCTGAGAAAAGATATTTCTTTCCTAGCCAAAGCAAGAGATCTGCGTGTTTTTAAATCAAAAGAAATTTTATGTAAGCGACCCATTGGCTTTAATCGACAAAAGCTTGTTATAAAATTTCGTTCACGTATTTTTGGACACCCTGTATAACTAGGTTTGTTATTTATTAAAAACATTTGCAGGGTACAAAAAAAAAATACAAAGGTAAATGCGAAAAATGTCCGCGCTATTTACGCGAGTTTCTTTTACTTAAATTTTTAATTTCACTACCCAAGGCTATTCCTAATTAATGTTCGGGGGATAAACCCCTTTTTAAAAATCCAACGAGCGTTAAAAGACAAATAATAAACGTAATTTTTTAAAGAAAATCCCGATTTTTTACAGTTAATTAGCCGTTCCCCAGACACGGGAACAGTATTCTGAGCAGAGTCTATATACAGAGTGCACAGATTAGAAGGGGAAAAACAGTCTGTCAACCGCTTTTTGAAAGTTGCTGTGACTATGGGTGCAGAGATCGAACGCTGTTAGAACAACACCGATACGTCACGGTTTTATATCAGTTGGCCATCATAAGACCGTGACGTATCGGTGTTCTTACAGCGTTCGATCTCTAATGTGTTCATGCTATTTAAAGTCATTTTGGAAAATAACACATAAATCACAATATTAAATAACTCTCTGGTCTAACATACAAGGCAGATCATCAGTAAGGGATAAAAAATGGCAGACTTTTTTGCAACACCCAGCATAACTTTGTCTTTAAAGCCTTAAATGGGACAAGATTTTTAAAGGCCCAATCCAATAATAATTGAGGATTCTGTGAAAGAGATATTTGCATTTTTTCTGGGCTGGTTTTCCAAGTTAGGCTTAGAGAAATAGAGAATATAAGAGATTAATAGAGAGATTCTATCGTCAGCAAACCTGTAAACTATTTGTGAAAAAAAGAGATGGTTAACGTAAAAAAAAACAGTTGGTGACAGTAGTGGCCATTTACAATAGATATGAGTTGATTAACAAGAAAACTGGAGAGTAACAAAGATTAACTGCAAAAAACGAGATTGTTAGGGAATTCATTGTCAAAATTATTAGATATTTATGGCTTGTTTCAGTTATAAGAAACAAATAAGAAAAGATCTGCTGTGGATCTTCTATGACGGATACCTACTGTTTGCCATGAATATCTTTCGTGTTTTCCCAAATACTTTAAATTTTAAAATTAATAAATTTTCCATGCAAACAACCAAAAGAAAAGAAATATAGCTCCTGGAAAAAGGTAAAACCTAGTAATGCATTTTTTTCCAAAGTTTTCAGGAGAGCAAATATTATTTTAAAGTCTTTGCATAAGAGTGCCGCAAGAGTTAAAATATTTTTTTCCGTATTTTAGAGGGTTTTCGAGGACGCTCTTTTTAAATTTTACATTACACAGATCCGCAAAAAAAGTGGTGTGTGCTGGGTGTCGGATAAGGATTTTCTTGGGTATTCTTTTCCGGTGAACCCAAATCTCAAGTCAAAATTGAAGGTCAAACAGCAAAAAATCGACAAAAGGCGTAATTTCAGATATTAACGATTTTTTAAATTTAAAACGTCAGTATCTCAAAACCTATGAAAGATACACGAGACCTTTTATGACATAAACTATGTATTTTTACAATACCCTTAATTTAAGTTATATAATCTTTTTGTCTAAATGCAATATTTTTCGAGTTATAATCAAAAAATCGAATTTTCAGGATTTTTTCAAAAAAATTTGAAAATTATTTTTGTTTTATTTTTGAATTTTTTCTGCAAATTTTAAGTGATTTAGAATTTAAATAAATAAATAAAAAATGATTTATAATAAAAAAAAAACGAAAATCACAATAATAAAAAAATATATATTTTGGACTGAAATTTTTGTTAAAATTACATTTTCGTTTATATCTCCTTTATTATTTATCTTATCAAAAATGTTTAAATAACTTTTTATATAGACAATTAGGAAAGCTCTATTTTTTGATATATGAAATTTTTTGTATCTCTTATAGTTTATATAGTCATAGTTCAAAATTCCGTGGTAGCAGATTTCTGCCGGTAAATGTACCGTATCGGTTTTTTGACGTTTTCTCGATTTTTTTGCAGTTTGACCCCCAATTTTGATTTTAGATTCGTGTTCAGCGGAAAAAAATACGCGAGAAAATCCTAGTCCGACATCTAGCACTCAACACTTTTTTTTGTGAACCTGTGTTTTTATTTTAGTATATTTAATATACTTATAAAGTTGATTTGCTATTTTTTTTTCTTAACGTAAATATTTTGTAATCGACTACAGAAAAACACTTGCTATGTATAACTGTTGAAAATAATGCCTATTTATTTTGTAAATTATTTCCTTGTTCTAGATTTTTTTCATTTTAAAATAACTTGCTATGTTTTTCCATAGTAATATAAGCTAGTATACTTCGTTTCTAATAACAAACCAAATGTACCGAACTTTTTCCATTTTAAAATTATTTTGCTTTGCTTTTCCATTGAAACATAATACAGTTTTCGACCTACCAGGAAATTCCAGTGCCTCTAAAATTTTTGTTTGTTTAGATAATCATGAAATTCGAGTATCAGAATAATGGAAAAACGTAAATTCGCTTAAAATCGACCTTCCAGGTTGTACCTTTTCATGGGAGATGGGTCAATAAGCTAAAAAACCACCTTGTCATAAGAAGTTGAAAGAAGGCGAGCAATTTAAGCTGCAATTTTTTTAGGGCAAGATACACCATCCAGATCAGATGATTTTCTTGGTATTAAGAAAAGAAAGTATGAGCTAGTGATAAGACTTGAATAGGATTTTGTGACTCAAATCACTCGAGTAATTTTACTACCTCACTCGAGTAAAATCTCACTTGAATTGCAAGTTTGCAATTCAAGTGAGATTTCTTTTAGCAATTTTAAACAAATACCTTACTTAAATTAGTGCCATTGTAACAAAAAAGATGTAACATAGAGTAGTGAAGTGACATCTAGTGGCAACAGAATCAATTCGATGCGCCGAGTTGACTCGGTAACTCGAGTGCATAGAGACTCGGGTAATATTTCTTTTAATGGAGTATGAGTTTCACAAATTCACTCGAGTGGCTCGAGTAAAAACAGGGCGCGAGTCGCATCACTAGTATGAGCTTGATCTGCTTGATCTTAAATAGAATTTCAAACATCTTATGAGGAACAACAAGCAACTATTGGTAGATGAAAATTAATAAGAAGATCAAGAGTAAAACTGACAGCAAATTGTTTATTACAGAGTTCGACTTTTTTGTTGGATGTGGAAAAGAATTAATACCAAAGTTTTCGCAAAGGACCAAAAACATTTACAAAGATCGTTCCTTATTTTGATATTATGCTTATAATACCAAACAAGTATGGAGGGTAAAGGTAGGGAAGACCATCTCTTATGACTGTTTGGCTCAAAAAGTGGCCCAAAATAGCATTAAATAAGAAGGCGCTGGTGTAGCGGTGGGCATGATGTGAACTTGACCGCAATATATAAAGTATAAAAACGGTCCTTTAAAACACAAGACCATTTTAATTCACAGCAATTTAAAGGCCATTTTTGTAACACAGGGATGTAGTCTAGACAAGAAATGTGTTTTTGGTGCGAAAAATAGTTGAGAGAAAACGAAAAAAAAAATAAGCCCCTATGATTTTTAATGATAACTTAAAAACCATAAGAGATAGCAGAAATAACAAAAAGATCTTGAATAGAGGAAATTTTCAAAAAGTCCCAACACCGAAACTTATCTCCATTATTTATAATTCTTTAAATTTTAAAGCTGAAAATAGGCCTCTGCGCGACATTTTAGTTGCGCGCTCGGGAAATCAAAACCGAGCACGTCACCACTAAATCAATTTTTTAAGGTAATTTAAAAAACAATTAAAAATTTTAAAAAAGTGTATGGTGAATTAGAACACTTCAAGAATGTTTTTCCTGTTAAAAATTTAACTTAAAGTTAATTTTGTTTCAAAAGTTAGTCTTCATTGTTTAAATTAAAACATTTTTTTCGAAAACTTTTCCCTTTATGGACCTTCTTATATAAATAAAAATGTTTAAAAATTTTATCCGTTTTTAAAAAAATTTGGGTTCGGGAATAGTCAATGTTATAAATATTATAAACTAAGAAGATTCACGGGTGATCAAGAGTTAAATAAAAAAATTTTACCTTTTCTTTTTCTATAACAATTTTTTAAAACTGTCAACTTGTTGAAAAATAATTATTAAGTTAAATTTTTAACAAGGAATAAATTCTTTGAAGTATTTAATCACCATAAATTTTTTTAATATTGTTTTAAATTTAAAATGTTTAAAAGTTTAAAAAAATATATTTAGCATGACATACTCGTTTGGCTTCGAGCGCAACCAAAAATCGCGCGGGCCCATTTTCAGCGTTAAATTGAAATTTTAAATAACGGAGATAGAGTTTCAGTTAGACTTTTGGAATTTCCTCCTCTTCAGGATCTTTTGAATTTCCCCTATGTTTATGGTTTTGAGTTTAAACAGTCTTTTTTTCAGATTTTGCGTCAAATGAGCTATCGCTCATATTTTTTAAAGCCTTCTATTTTTCGCAGGAAACACACATCTTGACTTGACTAATGGTTCTCCTTATTTTTAGGCTCCATGCAAATAAGTTTACAGAATGTCCATTTATTCTGCATTTGCGACGCTACTGTACTTTGCTCCACCGTGTATCCATATTTATGCAAATACGTATATGAACAGAAATTGGCTGTAAATCATTGTTATTTGGCATCAGTTAATTAAATGCTGTACTTCAATTGGTAAGCCCACACAGGGGCTTTCAGTATAATGGGATTATTCAAAGTTTACTCGTTTACTCATATTGTAATGGAATGTTCCTCTGTTTTCCAAACATATGGATTTGGCAGCTGGATGAATTCTTCCTGTATTGACACGATAAATCACATTATTGCGATTTTCATATCTCTCTGTTGATATAAGTCCGATTTGCCAGGTAATGTATTATGATCTTTACTTTTGATAATTATTATTATTAGACATAATGCCTGGTTTATTGCGGTCGTTACTTACTCTATAGTGTTTTAAATTAGGTGTAAACTACTGCTAGCTTGATAGTGAAGCTACATATAATATCTGTTGATATGTTTCTTTAAAAGTGTTACACAATGTTATGGTTTCAGTAACATTAAAATCTTGGATTTCCATTGTCTTTATTTGTTAATTGATAAACAATGTTTCGGTTAGTGACGTATTTCCAACCATTTTCAAGTGATAACTAAAACTATTCTTAAAAGCTACCACCTTATATCCCATCCCTTGTTCACCAAAGCTTGACCGACGTGTCACAGTTCAGCAACGGCAGTCAGATATTCGGAATGTGTACACTAGCTTTGCTAAATACGTTATGGTTGTTTGCAATTATTACAGCTTCTATAAATTTTCTTTTCTTCCAGTGGGTTTCTTTATGAATAATTATTGCTTCCGACCATTGTATACGGTATTGTTTTGACCATGCGTGTTCGGCAATCCCCGATTTCGACGTTTTACCTCGTTCCGTATGTTTTTTGTATTCTTTAACTACAATTTCTAGTGGTCTTTTTGTTTTTCTGATGTATACTTCACCACATTGACAGGGAATTTGGTAGATACAGTCATTTTTTGAAACATTGTTGTCCGGTCTCGTCTTAGTAAGAATACTTCTCAGAGTGGTTTAGGATTTAAATTCTGTTTTAATATTATACCTATTCGCTATTCTGCGGATCTTTTCTGAAGTTCCTTTAATATACGAAATAGTCATGAATTTTGGTCCTGTGAAGTCTTGTTTAAATTAGAGTTTTTTGTCTTATCTTGATATTTATCGATTGTTTCCTTAACCAGTCTCTCACTGTAGCCGTTTTGCTTGAGATCCCTAGTTATATTACTTATTTCGGCTTGCAGAGAGTCCTTACTGTTACATAAGGTCACTGCGCGGTTGTATAGAGTACGTACTCGTATGACTCCTCGCTTTGTTTCGTTAGAGTGATTAAAATACTGGTGCAAATATTGTCCAGTGTGGGTAGGTTTTCTGTATACCGAGGTTTTGTATATGTCCATATTTTGTTTGACTAAAACGTCGAGAAAAGGTAGAGCCGAATTTTGTTCCTTCTCCATTGTGAATTTGATACAGGGTCAAAGACAATTTAGATGTTTTAAGAAACCTTCAAGTTCTTCGTCATTACCTGTCCATACAATAAAACTATCGTCAACATAACGTTGCCAAACTTTTGGTTTGATTAGTGCAGTATTAATTGCGTGTTCCTTAAACCATTCCATTTTAATATTTGCTACCACTGGAGAGAGCGATGAACCCATGGGAAGTCCATCGTCCTGCGCATAGTACTCATCTTTCACTTAAAAGTAAGAACTACGGAGGCACAGCTCCAACAACTCCATCACTCCATCCAGCGGCAGGCTGGTGCGTTCTACTAAGGTATCATCGTCGTTGAGCTTGGCCTGAATGATGCTTAACGATTCTTCTACTGGTACATTTGTATATAGATTTTCTACATCAAAGCTTACGAAAGTACAGTACAGTACAAACAATCAAAATGTATTTAGCAAACCTAGTGTAGACATTCCGAATATCTGGCTGCCGTTGCTGAACCGTGACAAGTCGGTCAAGCTTCTGTGAACAACGGATGGTATATAAGGTCGTAGCTTTTAAGAATAGTTTTAGTTATTACTTGAAAACGGTTGGAGATACATCACTAACCCAAACCTTATATATCAATTAACAAATAAAGACAATGGAAGTCCAAGATTTTAGTGTTATTGAGATCTGTTGATATGTTGATGTAATGGTGTTTAAAGCTAATACATTTTCCACTTTTTAACCAGGTTAAAACAAAGGAGGTTATCAATTGGAAAAGCATGTATGTAATACTATTGGAACTTCAATATATTTACAAATTATGGCTGTATGTATGTATTTTTAATGTATATATGTTTGTCCAGGCACTTCTCCGAAAGTGTAATTCGGATTGTGACCATTTTTTATTGGCTTATATTTACTTAAACTTAAGGAACAGTAAAGATTTTAAAAATTGAGTAAGTAATATTAATATCATTCCAAATTCGTAAGTGTAACGTTTAGGCTTATTGATACAAGCTACGGATGTGGTGTGTCAAACGGAAAACATCGCAAAACCTTGGTATAATTTTAGTGTAGAAAATCAAAATGGCCAAAACCAGACCGCCTTCAAAAAAATAATAATAGATTTTTTTATATATGCACTCATTTAAAATAAAAACGATTATTTTTTTTTTTAATAGTGAAATATGACAATAAAATTAAACAAATTGATTGGAAATATCTTTTTTTTTCTATCAAAACTAAAAATTTTTTAGAATAAATTCAAGAATATCTGTAGGTCTCCTTCGAGAGGTTATTAACAGAATAAATTTAATTTTTATTTATAAGGTTAATGTGGTGTTCGGTGGTTACATCATTCATTTACAGATCTCCCATAATTAATTTAATAACTTTTGTATAAGTCTAATATTTTAATTATAACGTCAGCAAATGCTTTTAGAGGAGGAGGGTAAAGATCGACCTTTTTGCCCACCATATTCGTAAAAATTCAAAGTTTTAATTTAGGCGATTTTATTTTATTTATAATAACTTCAAGTATCTTTATTTACATCTACAGTGAATTGGTAAAAAAAATCATCTAATCGACGTATATCAGTTATTGTAGATGGTCATTCTTCAGCTTTACCAAATAATGCTGGCGGAGGGGTGCCCCAGGGCTCAGTAATGGCACCTACTCTGTTTCTTCTACACATTAACGATCTTCTTTCTTCCACAATCAATCCCATTCATAGTTTTGCTGACGATAGTACCCTCCACTCTAACATTCAATTTCTCAAGCCATTGGAAACCAAGCGTAGGTCAATGCGGATGTCTCTCTCACAAAACCTCAATCTTATTTTGGATGGGGGCGTCAAAAATCTTGTTCAGTTTAATGCCTCCAAAACACAGTCGTGTTTGCTTTCGCGAAAAAAGTCTGCCAGTGCTCATCCGTTACATATGAGCGGCCAAATTCTGCAGAACAAAGAGTCATTTAATCTTATCGGAGTTAATTTTGGGAATAACCTCAACTGGCACAAACACATTACATCCATAGCCTTAGCAGCTTCAAAAAAGCTTGGATTCCTCTTTCGAGCCAGAAAGTACTTTTCTTCTTCCAATCTGTATACTCTGTATGTATCCCAAATCAGACCCTCCTTAGAGTATTGTTCTCATGTCTGGGGAATGGCGTCTTCTAAAACACTTCTGGACTCCATTCAAAAAAGAGCTGTTCGTCTTATTAATGATCCCACGCTTACAGAGAGGCTTCCTCCTCTTGCCCACCGTCGAGCTGTGGCGGATCTGTCGCTTTTCTACAGGTATTTTCACGGCTTCTGCTCAGAAGAGTTGGCCAGTATAATTCCTCTTCCTGCAGCTCCCAATAGAGCAACACGTAGTGCAACTTTTATGCATCCTTTTACAGTTCAACTAGAGAGACCTCGAACTTCCCGCTTTCTTCATTCCTTCATTCCTAGTGTCCAGACTATGGAACCTGCCACCCAGAGAATTTTTCCTTCTCCTCCCATTCCCAAATATTTAAGTCCCGTGTGAACAAACTCCCTCTCACTACACTAAAGACACCCACGGTACGTTAGAACTTAGGCCTCAGCCTGCGTGGATTGCCCAAAGAAAAAAAAAATAATGACAAGTATCAAAAAAAAAACCTTAAAACCGGCCATTGTTTAATTTAAATTTTAAAATTATATGATGGACTCAACGCACCAAAATAAATAAATGCTAGTTTGTAAGTTTATTATGTGTAATATTAAAGATAAAAAAAAATATGTTGGTGTGTTGAGTCCATCATAAAAATTTTTAAAATAAAAGATCAAAAAACGTGAAAAATGGCAAAAATTCAATAAAAATGGCAAGTTTAAAGGTTTTTTTGGTACTTGCCATTCTGATTTTTTACCAATTTATTGTAGATGTAAATAAAGATAGTTGGACTTATTATAAATATGATTAAAATGGCCTAAATTGAAACTGTGAATTTTTAACAAAAAAGGCGATCTTTACCCAAGGGTGGCAAACTTAACAAGGAGTGCTGGATCCCATTTAAGCCCATATACGCTAATTTAAATGTCAATACGATATTTGTGACGCATTTTTGACGTAATCGTTTTGCCTATTGTTTTGTTTACAAGAAGTATAAAGTCTTAATTTTATCAAATGGTATACAATACGGATTTAATGGTAGGTGTACATCCAAATTAGTTTTTAAAAGTTGAATATTTAACAAAAACTAACCACCTTCTGGGCAAAAAGGTGACGTCACAAAATAACCCTATCTGCGGACAAATAGTAAAAATCGAGCACTCCTTGTTAAGTTTACGACCCTTGATCTTTACCCACCTCCTTTTTCTTAAGATTATTCTAGGGCCCTAATTCTTGAATCGAAGAACGCGGATAAAACGTTAGTATTCTAAACTTTGCTACATTTTTTTTCTTTTTAGGAACGTACTCTTACCCTAGAAAAGTGCTTAATTAAGCTGTAAAATATGCATAAAACGAAAACTTTTTAGATTAGGCGATTCACTCACGTGGACTACGGGCCAACAAAGAGATTTTTCCGCTTGGGATTTGTTTTGTATATACGTCCAGTCGTCCTAAACATGCAGCAAATGGGAAATCCTGAGTGTATCGAATCTAGCGAAACATATTGCCAAAGCCATAAAATCCAGACTAAAAATAATGAATCAGTTCTGTTTCACTGTTAAGAAAATTTGTTTATAAATTAGTTTGAAAGAGTAACATTCCTACGATTTTTAGGTGCGGACTGGACCTTGAAACATTGTGCTCACATTTTCCACCAATAAAAGCCTTGGAAAGTCGCAGATTCTGGCATCCAGCCAAAATGTTATACGTGAAATTTAAGTTACGAACTACGCAAAATGATCATCAAGCTTTTTGTCTCTTAAATACTGAAAATAAAACTGCGACTTTTAGTAAGCAGAAAACAGTTTAATTCCTTTCTCCCTTTAATATGAAAGTTGATGTATTTTTTTAACTACATAAATTAATGCAATATTTCATATATACGCAATAGTAAACCAATAACTTTCAAAGGTTGTTATGAGACAATAAATTTACATTTAATTACTAAATAATGCAGTTGTTTGTAACTGTCGCAACTTAAGAACAAAATATTTAAGAGAAATAACCAATTTCGGACATACTGTATGTATGTGTTACTGTGAAAGTTCGAAAATGGTGAATGTCAACATTCGCCTTCGAATGTCAAATATTAAAAAAAACTAAACGAAAACTAACCAAAACTAACAACTTTGATGAGTTCTGGTTAAAACTAATAATGTTGGTTAGGTTCATTAGTTCCGGTTCTTGCTACCAGAACGCAGCAAAGGTGGATAGTTTTGGTTAGTGCTCGTTCAGTTTTTTTTTTAAATATTTGGCATTCACCAATTTCGGACTTTCACGGTAACATATATATTATACAGTGCGGCTTTTAAAAGTTCTTCCCCCCATCAACTTTTGAATGCCCAGCCAGCATAGCCAATAGGGATCTGCTGGCTTGGCATTTAAAAAACTTTTTTTCAAATGGAAAGTTTTAAAGCCCTCCAATTCAGTACTCAACACCGCTGTGTTTGAAATTTAGCTTAAATATTTTACAAACAAATATTAACTTTTTTACTAATTTTATTCGACAAGCAACTTTATTGTGCCAAAAAATGTCGAATATCAGTTGTATTATTTTTTTTTTGTAAAAAATTTTAAATATCTTAAGTATTTTGCAGGAAAATATTAATAAAATTTCAGTTTGTTTACTCTAGAATGGCTAGACCGATTTTTAAAAACAAAGCGGTGTTAAATAGAGAAAAGGAGGACCTTTAAAACGAGATGCTATATGACCCCCCTTTCCATTTGAAAACAAGCTGATGATAAGCACGTGACTACAATGATTTCTATGCCAAAAAGTAGTTGTAGTGATACTCTTTTACCTTAACTTTACCCCACCTCGATATCTTGTTTCGTTTAAAAGTTCTAGTCTAGAAAGTTGAAAATATTTTTTTTTATATTTGGATAGTTACATCTAAGAATATCTCATTAAAAGGATTTTTGGAAATATGAATTATTTTAAAAGCTATAACTAAAGTTGTTGTTCGGGGCAATGAAGCTAGAATGGAAGGTTAAACCTAAAACGCGTTTTTCTCGAAACTACTTTTTTCGAAACGTTTGTCACAAAATCTCAAGTTCTAATTGATTTTTTTGAAAATTAGCATACATTTTCTTCATATATCCCTCTATAGCAGGAACAAAGAAAGTTGGAAATTTTCAATTTTAACAATTTTTAAAAAATCGAAAAACTTTAAAAAATTTACTTTTTTGAGAAACTGCCCTTTTGCAAGATTTTTTTTTTAAATTTTTTGGTTCCTGCCATAATGACATTTGTACTCTTTCTACAATTACTTCGATTCGATCGATCGATTCTAACAATTTTTTATTTTTTAAATGACCAGAAGAGGGAGAATCGTGAAAGATGGACAGGCTCTTTTTCCCCCTCTATTTCAACAGCGTGTAAGTTTGTAAAATATGTTTTTTTTTTTTAAATTTTTTGTAAATTCGTAAAATGTAAATAAATAAATGATAAAAAATGAATAGCCAAAATATAAATTGTTTTTTATTTATCAACCGTCAAAAATTCCCAAAATTCAGGCTTCTAGACTAGAATACCCCTTAAAGGATGAGGGGGAGGGACTTTTAAAAACCGCACTGTATATATATATATATATATATATATATATATATATATATATATATATATATATATATATATATATATATATATATATATATATATATATATATATATATATAATTTAAAAAATAAAATTATTAAATTTTTAATTTGGGGCAAAATTTAAAACCTTTAAAAAAATTTTAAATTTTGTTTTTACACTCACTGGTAAAAACAAGTTTTAAAAAAAAAATTTTTATCTTTGACTTGTTTTGCCCATACAATAAAAAAAAAAATTTTTTTTTTTGGACAAAAGTGGAGAAAAAAAAAAAAAATACTAAAAATTTTTTTGGGTCATTCCTTTTTTTGATTTAGTTTATTTTGTCTTGTTTATGGTTATATACCGAAAATAAAACCCCCTGGAATAAATTTGTCCGAGCAGTTAAAACAAAAAAATTTAAAATTTTTAAAAAAGTGGTATCAAACAAGTGGACATTGCGAAGCGTCTTCGGTTCCCAAAACAGTTGTTTCAAAAACTATATCAAATTTTAAAATTCGTGGAACCCTCAAATCTTTTAAAAATAGGACGCCCCCGGAAAACTGGGGAAAAAATTGGATAAAACATTAAATGGATTGCCCAAAGGACCGGGGGAAAAACGGGGCCTCAATTTTAAAGGGGCTGGGAAAATGTGACAATCAGTATAAAACTGTACAGAAGATTAATAGATGCAGGTCTTTTTATTTGAAGATCTGTAAAAAAAATGTTTCCCCAGTAAGAACCAAGGGGGGCCAGATTGGAATTTGCCAAAAAATATTTACACTGGAGCGTAACAACAGGAAAAAAAAGTGTTGTTTTCTAAAAACCGGGTTTAATTTATTTGGTTCAGATGGCATGTTTTGGTCCATCCCCCTTTTGGGAAAACAATTGATCCTAAGTACACTAGATCAACGGTGAAACATGGAGGCGGGTCGGTCATGGTTTGGGGTTGTGTTTCGGGGAAAATTTGGGAACCACTGTTTGTTATTGGGGGAATTATGGACCATTTGGTCCAAACATCCTAAAGAATCAAATGTTGCCATATGCAGAAGAAAATTTACCGGTTAGGGGTTTTCTACAAGATAACGATAAACACAAATGAAAAAGTTTGAAGGATTGGTTTCAGGGGGGAAAAAGTCACTGTAATGGATTTTCCTGCACAAAGTCAATTTAAATATTATTGAAAACCTTTAAAACCGGATGGGAAGTTGGAAACATCAAATAAAAATAGGCAAGATTTAATACGGATTTTGAATGAAGCTTGGAAAAACATTTCACCAGATTTTATAAATAAGTTATTAGAGTCAATCCCAAAACCCGACTTCAGGAAATTTAAAATAAGGGTTTTCCCAAAAAAAATTTTAAAAATTTTTTGGTTTTTTTTAAAAAATTTTTATTTTTTTTTTTAAAAAAAAAGGGATTTTTTGTAAAAAAAAAATTTTTCCTTGGGTTTTAAAAAATTTCCCCCTTTTTTCCAACAGTGTTTTATATATATATATATATATATATATATATATATATATATATATATATATATATATATATATATATATATATATATATATATATATATATATATATTTTATTTCTTAGGACAGTCCACGAAGGCTGATGCCTAAGTACTAACTACCGTGGTGTCTTCAGTGTGGTGAAAGGGAGTTTGTTCACACGGGACTTAAATTTTTTGAGATTGTCTTGACACTCTAGGGATGAAGGGACGAAGAAAGCGGGAAGTTCGGGGCCTCTCTAACTGAACTGTAAAAGGATGCATAAAAGTTGCACTACGTATTGCTCTCTTGGGAGCTGCCAGAGAAGGAATTATACTGGGCAACTCCTCTGAGCAAAACGCCGTGAAAATACCTATAGAAGAGCGACAGATCCCCTACATATATAGTGCGGGTCTCTAACGTGAAATAAACAAGTTATTTTTTGTAAAATGCTCGGTCCTATTAATTAGTATTTTTAGTTGCACTCTTTTCTATGAAAACGTTTTTCGAGTATTTTTAAAACGCATATTAAGTTATAAGTAACTACCCAATTTTAATTTTTTCTTTTGTTTTGTTTCCAAGATATTAAATGACAAAATTTTACTAAAATATAAACCATTAACCTAGTCGGGAAGCGTGTTTCCTGCGAAAAATAGTTAGAGGCTTTGAAAAATATGAGCGATAGCTCTTTCGACGCAAAATGCAAATCTGAGAAAGGGGTTTTGAGAATTTTTTCTGCGAATCAAATTGCAATTGTTATTAACAAAAAACGAAAAAAAAGCCATTTCGATATTGATAATCTGGAGCTAATAGATTTTTTTTTACCTTTTAGTCAGGTTAAAAAGAATTATTTAGTGTGACGTACTCGGTCGAAAGAAAGAATGTCGCGCGGAAACCCATTTTTAGCATTAAATTAAAATTATAAATAATGGAGATAGACTTCCGGGAGTAGGAACTTTTTTTTTGTAAATTTTCTTCTCTTCAAGGATTTTGCAATTTTCTCTATCTCTTATGGTTTTTGAGTTATCATCAAAAATCGAAATGGCTTTTTTTTTGTTTATAACAATTGCAATTTTTATTGGCAGAAAAAATCCTCAAAACGCATTTCTCAGATCTGCATTCCGCGTCATATTTTTCGAAGCGTTCTAACTATTTTTCGCAGGAAACACACTTCTCGACTAGACTACATATATTTTGTTCACATTGATAATATTTCATCAATACATGCTTTTATTGGAAAATTAGCATATTTCTGTAAAACATAAACCAGGAAAAAACAATGGACATAAAAAATTTTAGCAGATCGTTCCTTGACATGACATAAAAATGAGCAAAATTATTATTTGTGTATTTACAATACGCCCAAGGCAAATTTCTGTTAATTTCGCTCTGCAAACTAAGTATAAATAATTGGCTTTTTGATCAACAACTCTGCCAAAATGATATAATTATAAAAACAAAGCTCCAGTGCTCAGCGAGAACACTTTGCCTTTATAAAATAGCCCAGAGCTTATTATTGTGAGCTTTATATCAGCTTGTTTCCATTGAAAGAACAAAATTCAATAAATGCAGCTTTTTACGTGGGCTGGCTAAGCTCTAACCGTGCGTAGGAGGACTATATATAATGTGTTCTCTGTGATTCTGCAGTATTAGCAGCCTCCTCTTTCGCTAATATAAAATAACATTTTAGATACCAACCTTTCCGGTAAATAACTAGGTAAACAACATTAAATTTATAAGGAAATATTAACTAAATCAGTTATAAAAGCATTTTTTGTATTATTCGGAGAGTTATTTAAAAATTTATCCTTGTTTCTACATGACACTGGATATGGGTAAAAAGATCCTTTTAAAGGCTTTTTTATTATATTTATATTAAGTCCAAGTATCTTTATTTGCATTTACGATAAATTGGTAAAAAGACCAGAATGGCAAGTACCAAAAAAAACCTTCAAAATTACTATTTTTATTGAATTTTTGCCATTTTACACGTTTTTTTATCTTTTATTAAAAAAAAAACATGATGTGCCCAACGTACCCAAATAAATAAATGCTAGTTTATAAGTTTACTAAGTGTAAAATTAATGTTAAAAAAATTATGTTGGTGCACAAAGCGCATTATATAATTTTTTTAAATAAAAGTTTAAATAAGGTGTAAAATGGCAAAAATTCAATAAAAATAGCAAGTTTAAAGGTTATTTTTGGTAGTTGCTATTCTGATTTTTTTAACAATTCATTGTAGATGTAAAAATAGATACTTGGACTTATAATAAATATAATAAAATGACCCCAATTGAAACATTGAATTTTTATAAACATGATGAGCGGAAAAAGGTCGAATTTTACCCACTTCCTTTGGGGGTCACTGTAGAACTGTTAATTATTTTTAGTTTAGGTAAATATTTAGCGAAGCAGTAATATATTGTCAAGATAAATAAACGTTAATGTAATTTTGAAAAAAACCATTGACGTAAGTAACAAAAAAAGCAGTTAAAAAACAAAAAAAAAACACAGCCAAAGAAAGCAAAAAAGCAGTCACTGAAGAAAAATAAAATAAGAAATCAATACATTTTTGACGCAATGGTACTTATCGGCAACCCCAAGTAAAAATATTTATCTGAGGACCATTAAAGAAACTTATCCATTGAAATATTTTGATTGTGAGTTTAAAAAAAAACAGAATAATGGAAGTAAAAGAAATATTTAAAACATTAAACTGACTTCAAAAAAAGTCGACTTGTGGACTGTCGCAATAAAAAAAGATAAAAGTTGCTAAAAGACAAAAATTTGAAAAGAAAACGAAACTAATATGACTGGGAACATTTTTTTGTAATTTGTAAAAAATATTAAAATAAAATTACTTTTAATGGATGTTCGAATTTGTGTGTCACTTAAAATATTGAGCCTTTTTCAGCATTTGATTTTGAGAGTTATGTTATAAACAGGGTTCGAAAATATCCGATATTTATTATAAATATCAAAATATCTGATATTTATGATATATATCAAATGTTTGATATATATCCATTTTGTTAATAAACAGTTTTATTTTATAAATACAAAAGTTATGTAATGCTTCTTAAATACTAACTCTACTCCAGCGCCATCTACATTTGGGAAGTAGAAATACAATAAAAAGCAAAAATTACTTACAATTAATAATATAAAATTTTAAAAGCATTTTTGTATTGATATACATCATAAAAAAAAAAAAAATATATTATATATATATATATATATATATATATATATATATATATATATATATATATATATATATATATATATATATATATATATATATATATATATATATATATATATATATATATATATATATATATCCATTGATATACGAGGATGGTTTGAAAAGTCCGTGCAAAGTCCGAGAGATGGCACCACCGGCGCTTATCGAGGTCACGTTTAGTTAGTAGCATCTGTTGAATGGACGCACACCAAGTATCAGCCATATTGGTCTATTTCTTTGTGTTTGGCATTCGTGTGAATCAAGGAAGTCGAGTGATTTTCAAGAAATGGACGAAAAAGAATTTCGTGTGGTGATTAAACATTACTTTATGAAAGGTAAAACGCCTCAGGAGACTAAAGAGAAGATTGCTAAACATTATGGTGACTCTGCACCTTCGATTAGAACAGTTTACAAGTGGTTTCAAAATTTTCGGACTGGCCATATGAGCACAAGTGACGCTGAACGTTCTGGACGGCCTGTGGAGGTCACGACTCCAGAAATCGTTGATCAAATCCATGATATGGTGATGGATGACAAAAGAGTTAGGGTACGTGAGATTGCTAGTGCTGTGGGCATCTCAACTGAACGGGTACATAATATTTTACATGAACATTTTGACATGAGAAAGATATCCTCAAGATGGGTGCCACGATTGCTCACGCTTGACCAAAAACGGAATCGTGTAAAGTGTTGCAAGGATGGTTTGCAGCTGTTTCAGAAGAATCCGGAGGACTGGAGGACTTTATGCGTCGTTTCGTCACTGTGGATGAAACATGGATTCATTACTATACTCCTGAGACCAAACAACAATCTAAGCAATGGGTTACCAAGGGGGAATCTGCACCAAAAAAGGCGAAGACCGTTCATTCGGCCGAAAAGGTTATGGCGACTATTCCTCATCGACTATTTGGAAGAGGGTAAAACTATTACAGGTGCATATTATTCCTCATTATTGGACCGTTTGAAAACCGAGCTGCAAGAAAAACGCCCACGACTGGCTCACAAGAAAGTCCTTTTCCATCACGACAACGCACCAGCACACACCTCAGCAGTTATGGTCGCAAAATTAATGGAAATAGGATTCCAACTCGTTTCACATCCCCCCTATTCTCCAGACTTGGCTCCCTCGGACTACTATTTGTTCCCCGATTTAAAGAAATTGCTGGCGGGACAAAGATTCTATTCAAACGAGGAAGTGATTGCAGACACTGATCGATATTTTGCAGACTTGGACAAATCCTATTATTTGGAAGGGATCAACAAACTGGAACATCGTTGTACAAAGTGTATAAGCCTAAAAGGAGACTATGTAGAAAACTAAAAAAGGTTTACCCCAAACAAGTAAGTAGTTTTTATTTTTGCACGGACTTTTCAAACCTACCTCGTATATCCTCGAACCCTGGTTGTAAAGTGATCATACGATTTCTAAATTTATAGGAGTACAGTAGAAATTTTCTAATGTAAACATTCAATTTGCTGTTTTAATTTACTAGAATTTTAATGATTTTGTGCAAAATAAGGCCATGTTTGCCATAATACTATTTGCATGGACATATGCTTATACTTTAATAAGTCATATACCCCAAACCCTAATACGCGCAGCGGAAAGAAAAAATAATGATTCACGCGGCGGCATTCTTGTGGGCTATCCGACATTACTATATACTTGTAATACTTGGGGGTAACAGCCGAACAACAGCTGGAAACATTCTGGATATTTGGGACCAGCCAAGAGCGGAAATCCGGCGCTAGTTTGTTTCTTGTCTATTATTGTTGGTGGATCGTAAGTTTTAGGTGCGTTAACTACGATACACCGTTACCTTTTAATCGAGGGGAAATTTATTGTTATCTTCAAGTTTTTTATTTCTTTACGTTTAACATACTTTACACGGCAATCGATTAATAATATAAGGGTAATTAAGAAATTAAAAAGGTTTTAAACAAAATTAACCCAAAATTATAAAATAATATTGTTAAATAGACACTAAATTAACCGAAAAAAACATTTTGATTAAATTTCATATTCGACGATACCAGCAAACCGACCTCAAAATAAACTGTAGGCCGTTTTGTACTTACTTTTAATGTATTTTTTTTTGGTAAATTTAGTGTATATGTTATAGCCAATCCTCGAAGCTCCGGCGGTCCTAGGTTTGACTAGTTAATCCTCACGTCTGACTTAAAGTCTTAGTCAAAGCCCAAACAAATGAAGTTTTTCGGCCTCTGACTAAAGAGTTTTCGTCAAACCTAGGAAAGACTAATTTGGTCAAGCAAACGTCAAAACTCAATTCAATGAAATCGGGGTTTGACCAGTCAAACTTCAATTAGGTATTAGAAAGTCTCAGTTTGTTAAATTAGATGTAATAAAACGATTTTTTATTTTAATGTTTATTTTTGTTATATTGTCATAGGTAAAATAAAAAAATTAGTCCTTATTCAGACATGATGAGGCATTATGACATTTTGAATTGCACAATACGTCAGATCCCTTACATTTACAACTAACCACAACTAACCAAAACTAACCACAACTAATCGCAAGTATAAATTTATTTAAACTTGTTACAAGTACAGTCGACGTTTGACGAGTTTGAGTCGCTTTAGAATAGAACTAGGCAAACAAAACAGTTATTTTACTTTCGACGTTTGACTAAAAATTGGAACCTAGGTTTGTCTAAAAATACTTTAGTCAAAAACCGAAATTGAATTTATTTAAGGGTTAGCCGAAGGCTTTGTTTGCAAACCTAGGATAAACCAGTCATTCCGCGAAAAAGACTGCATTTCGACCTTTGACTATTATATATATATATATATATATATATATATATATATATATATATATATATATATATATATATATATATATATATATATATATTGTTTAATAATTTTAGTTAATTTTACAGGTTCACAAAAAAATGGTATTGCTGGTGTCGGACCTAAGATTTCCCAGTATTTTTTTATCGCTAAACACGAATCTGAAGTCAATAGTGAAGGTCAAACAGAAAAAAATCAGGAAAATCTCAAAAAACCGATATGGTGCATTTACCAGCAGAAACCTGCTATCACGGAATGTTATATAAACTGAACTATATAAACTATAAGAAATACAAAACTTCCTAAAACAAAAAATAGAGCTTTCTTAGTTGTCTATATAAAAAAATTATATAAACATTTTTGATAAGATAAATAATAAAGGAAATATAAAAGAAAATGTAGTCAGTCCAAAATACGAAAAAAAATTGAGTGTGATTTTTGATTTTTTTTTTATAAATAATTTATTTTATTCATTTGAATTTCAAATTAAATTTGCAATAAGGATTAAAAAATAATTTTCAAATGCTTTCCATATACCTTAAAAAAATCCTGAAAATTCGATTTTTTTGATTATAACTCGAAAAATATTTCATTAAGACAAAAAGGTTAAATAACTTAAATTAAAGGTCTTGTAAAAATACATAGTTTATGCCATATAAAGTTTCGTGTATCTTTTATAGCTTTTGAGATATTAACTTTTAAATTTAAAAAAAATCGTTAATATCTGAAATCACGCCTTTTCTCGATTTTTTGCTGTTTGACCTCCCAATTTTAACTTCAGATTCGTATTCAGTGAAAAAAAATGGGCCAGAAAATTTTAGTCCGACACCCAGCACACACCATTTTTTTTGTGGGCTTGTGTTATATGTTATATATGTTCGATGTTTTTTTATAAATAATGTGACTAAATGGTCTGGAAGGTTGAACTATAAAAAAATTTAATTAAATAAACAAATACAAGACATTTTAGAAATTACATTTTTTTGCATTTTTATCTATTTATTCGTTGAGTTTTCTCTGAAAAGCAATTTATTTCCAGAAAACTTTTTTCTGAGAATCCACCTCTGAACGTACCTACCTATATATTAGCAGAAAATATTAATCTTTTAATCTAAACTTTAATAACAAAATTCTTTAAAATCTTTAAAATTATGTTTTTAATTTAGTTTGTTTTGAGAGATTTTCCTTCTTTTGATCTAAGCCTTATACGGTAGGATTACCTTGGGTTATCTTCCCTATTATTTATTATGTAATATAATAACATTTCTACTAAGGGCTGTACCATTTTGTTTTAGTATTAAGTTTCACAATAAAAAAAAACTGTTTTTTAGTTTTAAAACAATGTAGTGTTTATATAACTGAACCTCGAGTAATAAGATATTACATTTTAATAGTTAAACCAATCTTTAATGAATTATAATTAACTTATTTTATTATTGCGTTGTTATAATTAAATAAACAGAAGATCAACTGAATTATATACAGGGTGACCCGAATTAGTGCATAGTCGATATCGTTTTTTTTAGATTAAACAACCTGACTATATTTATAAAATAATGGGTTATTTAATGGCACACATCTTTTCAGCTTAATAACCTTAAACGGGTGTATCTCTAAATTTTTATAAAAAGTAGGTACTAAATTTTATAATTTTATGCAAAAATTCATTAAACTTACAAATTTTGAGCAATATTTGTTTTGTCTTTATACGTAATATTTTAAACGAAAATATTGGCGAAAGGCCAACCTAATGGCACCTAAACTAAAGCCTGCTGGGTGCTGAGTTTTTAGATAACCCATTTTTTTCCCAGTTACGTCAACATTGTTCAAGTAGGGATATATGCAGATATTGCATTTCACGGCACCTTCGTTTTTTCAAATGCAATGCTCTGTTTATTTTTATTGCAATAAGTTTAGCGCCCCGCTTTTACTAAAAACTAACTCCAAATGTCAACTTTATTCTATGTAGTTTCTAAAATATGGAAAATTTTTATTAAAAAATCCCAGAACTGTCTTGTATTTCGCATACAGCACAACGGGAATATGTAAAAATTGCTACATAGTGGTTATAAAGTACGCCCGATTTGATAATAAAATCTGCAATGGTGCCAAGTCTACACTTTTTAAGATAAAATAGGTAATTTTAATTTTTCAAATAGAAAGCACAGTTAATTTTTAATGCAATAAATTTAAAGCATCGCCATTATTAAAAGCTCTAAATCTCAGAACTCTATTTTATGTAGTTTCTGAAACATGACATTCTTCAAAAAATAAAACGATTGCTTCACATAATTTTGTTATTTTTAAATATCCCAAAAAAAAAGTCAAAAGGTGTCAAGTCAGGGGATCGTCCAATTTACCTGCTTGGAAATGTTTTGTTTAAAAGTGTAAGCACCTGTCTGGAATAATAGGTGCCCCATCTAGCTGAAACCATATTTTAGAAACTACGTAGAATTAAGTTCTGGCATTTAAAGGTTTAAGTAATATCATTGCGAAAGAACTACTCAGACAAAGTAGGAAAAGACTTCGCATAACACTAGGGTTGCTAACAAGGCACGATAACCTAAGAGGGCCCCTACACAAGATAGGCTCATACAATGGGGACCCAAGTTGCAGAATGTGCGACGGGGGGAAGAAACCGCCTTCCACATACTGTGTGAATGTGAAGCGTTAAATCACAAAAGACAGGCATTATTTGGGCAACCGAAAATGAGCCCACAGGAATATATCAACCACCAGTCTCGGGGTTATACAGAAGTGTAGAAGGAACAAGACTAAGGGGAGGATTGGTATAAAAGACAATGGGAGATTAGGCACAAAAAGTCCAAGAGGCTGCGCTGCCTCGGTAGTAAAAGACGGCTCTCAGGAAGAAGAAAAGAAGAAGAAAAGAAGAAGAAGAAGAAGAATACCAATGCGCTGAATTCACTGCAATAAAAATAAGCTGGGCTTTGTATTTGAAGAAACGAAGTTGCCTACGTTATCTTAAAAAGGGTTCATTTGGCATATCATCGAATTAAGCGTATCCCAAAACCTAAGTAGAGTAATGTTTACATTTCTCTTATGAGCCGTATACGAAATACAGGGAAGCATTGCAACAACACAGGCAACATTGCACATATTTTCATCAAATCGAGCGTATCCTAACACTACCAAGTAGAAATTTTTACATTTTTTCTTATTGCCGTTTACAAAATACGAGACCTTTCTGGGACTTTTAAAAGACACTGTATAATACGACCTGAGAATATTTTGGAGTAATTTCTAGACACCCTGTTAATACTTCAAAGCATTAGGTTTAGTTTCAAATGGCATACGGAGGTAAGCAAGAGAGAACGGGACTCAACAAAGGTCAAACCCGTTGCTGATTGAGATGTTAATTACTGCTCGCTGAATGAGGTAATGCGGGGCAGTAAAGGGTGGCGCATGGCCCATTGCTTTAATTTCAGAACAATGTTTTTGATTCCGGCATATTGCATCAATAGTTAGATTATCAGATACCGGATAATTTATAATGGCTTTAGAAAATTAAATTACTCCTTGTTTATCAAGGAATTTCTCATTTTTTTGCTACTTGAAAACATGTTATATAAATATTTTTACTACTACAGATTTGGGTATTTATATAGAAGTGGGGCACACTGTTTTTTGGCCATAAAAAATTAAAAAATAAATATATTAACATTTTTTTTTTAATTGTTCTACTCGTTATCGTATTTATAAAAAAATGTTTAAAACTTCAAACAAATGATTTCATGAAGATTTTTTTATTTGAAAAGTCAAAAAATAAATTTTTTGACTTTTGGCTAAAGGTTGAAGGTCATGCTTTTATTTTTCATAATCTTTCTATTTCTTTTCTTGTGGCGTTTTTTTTTTTCAAAAATATCAATTTTTGAATTTTTCCTTTTTTTCTTCAGATTTTTTTTTAATTGAAAATTCACATTTTTAAAAATATTTTAGTTCTGGTTAGTTTTTTTTCTTTAACGTACAGAGTCTTTGATTATATTTACGTGGCTTCTGGAGCCTTTAGTTTGGAAGACAGAAAAAATGTTTTATATAAAAATTGTAGGATTTTTTCTATATTATCTTTTGAAATTATGAGTAAAAAAATATCACAATATAAAAACATAGGCAACTTCAACTTTTTTAAATGAAATACCCTGTATATTATGCGCTACAACGAAAGATCTTTTTTTTCTGATTTCAAATTTATATACATTGATGATTTTTGGATGAACCATTTTTGAATTTGGTGAGGGTTTTCTCTGGACCAATAATGTTTATTTTTGTGATTAAACATTCCGGCTAAAGTAAAAAAAGACTTGTCGGCGAAGAAAATTTTATTTAAAAACTCTAGAATCTCTGCATAAACCTAGCTATTTCCAATGCATACTTAGGGGGGGTCCTGCATGTTTTGGTTAAAATTTTTCTGAACGGACATAAATTTTGGGATAAAATTTTTAAATTTTAAGGTTAAATAAATTTTATAATCTGTTTTATTAAGTTCAGATGCCGCATCCGGTTGATATTTCACGATTTTCTAAAATTATTATTAAAAGCAGTTGTGCTACTTCATAGAACAGGGTTTCCATTTAAAATAAAAATAATTTTGCCTATATTTTTCCATTTTTATTTTGCATATTTTACTTTTCTGGCTAATTTCAAAAACATAATATGGAAAAATCCTACAATTTTTTATCAAACATTTTTTTTCTGTCTCATAAAATAAAAGGCTCCGAGCCACGTAAATATAATTAAAGACCCTTCTACTCTTTATCGGATTTAAAATTTCTGATTTTTTTAAATATTGTAAAAATTTGTAAAAATCGTAAAAATTAAAATTTTTTTAAATTGTTTGTCTTTTTATGCGCAACAAGAAAAAAATTTAAATATTGGAAAATATTATGCATGACCTTTAAATTTGCGGTCAAGAGTCAAAATTTTAAATTTATGAATTTTCAATTGCAAAAATTATTATGAATCGGTTGTTTTTCGATGATTTAACAATTTTTATTATAAATCCGAAAAAGACCAGAAAAAAAATGAAAAAAAATCTCTTCGATATGTCAATTTTTCGGTTTTTATGGTCAAAAAACAGCATAATAAATACCCAGATTTGATATTTAGTTAATTACCTAATCAATAAATCGTTGAAAAGGGACATTAACAATACATTTTTCGTAACTTTGTTTTTACCTGGTAAAAAAATATTTTTTAACTAGGAAATTAGAAGGCGTCCATAAACTGTACGTAAGGCATTTAGGGAGGGGGAGGGGCCGAGCCGAATCTTACCTAAGGGGCCATTCATAAATTACGTCACACGAATTTCAGGATTTTTCCCCCCCCGTCTCTGTCACAACTCGTCACATTTATAAGACCCCCTGCCCCCGGTGCGATGTCACATATTTTGAAATTTTACATCTAAAAATAATCAAAACATATTTTTTAAATATTTTCATTAAGAATATTTTTAATAGAATTGCCATCAAATCAAATATTTTAAATAATTAACAAAATAAAAAAAAATAATTCTTAAGTTTTTCGTGTACATTTAAGTTTTAATAATTTAGATTTTTACATGTGATGTAACAAAGCTGATTCCCCCCTCCCATACCCCTTGTCACACAATGTCACAATCCTTTACCCCCCCCCTTAAGGTGGGACTTAATTTATGGATGGCACTTAATCTCACGTGGGGAGAGGGGAAGGTCTCGGCAAATATCACGTATTTTTTTTCCGCAAAAACAGTGTAAAATTGCGAGAAAACTGGGTGAAAATAAGTAAAACACGTTTTTCCACTATAATATAGCTAATTCTACACAAGGTTATAAAATAAGCTAATCTTACACAATAATTTTATCACTGTGATTCTAGACTACGTTCTTCGTAGTTTTAAATATTAGTCTGAACTAGTCTTAAATAAAAATAACTAGGCAAATTTTTTTTTAATAAATTCAACGTAAACAGATTAACGCATTTACACTAAAAATACAAATTTGGAAAATCTCACGTGAGATTAGGGGGGAGAGGTCCTAAAAATTGCCAAATCGCCTCACGCAATTATTGGACGCCCCCTTTAATAGGTCAAAAAATATAAAGTGTTGATATTATTAATATTAAAATACATTATTTCACCTATAAAAAAATTACTAGGCATGATGCGCTTCGCAAGCGTCATAAAACAAAAATCTTATTTTCTTTACGATACTGGTTACTCATTATAACTTTATTTTTTGTATTCTAGAGACTTAAAAAAACCTAAAATGTTAACAAAAATTTAACTGGCAAATGCGCAAAGAAAAAAGCGTTTAAATAAACGCTTCCCCCCTCAAATCGTTTATAACTCCACTCCTAGATGAAAGCGGATATAATTCTTAATACGTTCTTATCTTGGATTTACTAACCCTGATGGGAAGACCTAGGTAATCAGATGGGAAGGCACACGTGTGCTTAACCCAGCGTGTCCCCATTATTTCCTGCAGGGTGTGTTGTGTCCTGAATCCCGCAGTCCTGTTAGTTGCAACCGTGGGCTATGCCGTCAAAGGAATAAAGGCGGCCTTTAGTAAAGCCCACTATGGATATTTTAGGCCAGAGATATACGTAAGAACAATGACACGTCTGTTCGGGAGTATGAAAGACCATCAAAAATATGTGGCAATATTTTTTTTAATGAAATGAAGGGATAGTAAAGTAAATTTTTTATCAGAAACATATAGGGCTTTTAAAAAAAAATAGGCCTCATCAGCTGCCAATTACTTTTTCCACCTCCAAACTCCTTCCCTCCCACGAGATCACTTTTCGCATGCCATTTTTTAATTTCTTTATCGATATAAACAAAACTTGGTAGGCTTGTTATTCTAATAAAACGTCATTTTTATGCATATTTGCTGCTTTCCCGACTTCCGGTATCACCGGAATTTACGAAAATTTTGATTTTTAAATGGGACACCCTGTATATTTTTTGTTTTTTGTATTCAATCATTTTACGTCCGAATGCATCATTTTTTTGGTGTTAATATCAAATTCAACTTAAAACTGTGTTAAAATCTTACGAGATATGTTAATAAACACGAACCAACATTTTTGTCTGTCAAACTTTTAAAGGAACGGAACTACTATGGCAATTACTATGATCATGGCACTTTAGATGAAAAATTAAAATTTAATTTAAAAATTAACTACAACAAACTTGGTTTAAAAATAATGGATTTAAACGTAAAATGATCTGTAGAATTTGAAAAACAAAACATATACAGAGTGTCCCATTTAAAAATTAAAATTCTCAGTCATTTCTGATAAAACCTGAAATTGATGGAGTCGAAATCTGTCTGTTGATCGATATTGATATAAGTACTGTTATGGAATTTTAAAATTGAAAAAGTTATCCAAAAAATATTCAGTTTAACGGGCTTACTTTAATAAAAAAAAGTTTTAAAAAATAAAATAAAGGGACCGTTTTTATTTTTACCTGATTATGAAAAAACAATAGATATTTCCTTGGTAACGCTTTTAATTACTAAATTACGAAGCTGTAATTTAGTAGATAATTTGTTTGTTTCGCAAACGTTTCTAGAATCCTGTGATATTTGAGCCCCTTGGAAATTCTGGCAGTACAAAATAATTTTAACCGTAATGCCTGGGCTTTATGCAGAATTATTTACTAAGATTAAATATGTAATAATAAACTAATAGCATTCCATGCAAGTGTCCAATAAACGTATTTAGAATAACTACAATATATTCATAAAAGTTTGCTTTAAAACCTTGTTTAGGGTTTAATAAATTATGTCGCATGAAGTTCCGAAAGACGCTCTATCTTGCACTAGTGCAAAAAATCATATTTACATAAATTAAGAACATTGTACAAATTTTAAGTATATTATTATTAACTAAATAAATAATTTTCTTGAAATATACTAGAGTCCCGAATCCGAACCCCGCTTATCCGAAAATCCGCCTAATCCGAACAGGGCCAAAACAAAAAAAAAATGTTTAAAATTTAAAAACCAGCCAGGAAAAGTAAAGAAAAACAAGGTTTTTTGAGTAACGTCGTACGTTTATTAACAAAATCTTATACATTATTTATTTATTTGTTAGACACAAAATTATTGACTAGCACAATTTAAAATCAGTGATTTTCTTCTGACGCAATGCACTAAATCGGCTTTACACCATCTATTGTAAAATAATAAAGGTGTTTTTAGCGTCTGACCTTTAATATTTTACACATAAGTCGCTAAATATGCCTCAAAAAGACAATAATACGGCATTATGTGACAAAATTTCGCCCAATCCGAATTTTCGCTAATCCGAACAGGGTTCGGTCCCAATTAGTTCGGATTAGCGGGACTCTACTGTAGAATTTTTGTAATTTTTCTTTGCACCCCCTCAATGTCCCTCCAAAAGTCAAAACCTCGACTAGTGGTTCCAAAGATAAAGGAAGTTTAAAAAATATGAAAGCAATGCACATTCGTCACGTTTTTCAATGGTTAAATCTTTAATAAAGATAAAGCAGCACATTGATATAGGCCAGGCAGTGACTTAAACCACATATGCGCCTCCCCCGATGACCCCTTTGAAAAGCCAAGTGTTTTATGTACTTTTTTATGTTAAAAGCCAACATTATTTACTAGTGACATCATGGTTTCATTGTAGATCCGCTTCAAGTTCGCTGAAAACCCACAAAGGGCTCCCCACAACTCGCGGTTAACTGCGAGACCCCCAGGCCATGTGGGACTGTTTTAGTCGCGGCTTCTTCACACCGACCTGCGACCCTAGTAGGGTTGTAAGTTTTTTTAGTTTTGATAAGTCTTTGCCCAACACTCAAGCTATGATAACATGAATCTTATGGTCTAAACAAAAGAATGCTGATTGGAAAAGCTGCTGACTAACGATTAAGTAAACGAAACAAAAACCCTAAATAAGTTAGAACAATTGTAAAAATCGGCTAAGAAACCCAACATTTGAATGCTGTCAGAATAACTTTGTGTGGCAGAATTAATCAACTTCAAGTGTGTTCTTGACAGCTGATGAAGTGCTACTGACTTTTACAGAAGAACCTCGATAACATAAAAACCAGACAACTTAAAAAACAAATTTGTGTTCCTTTTCTTTTAAAGCAGAAAACCTCCGTTACTTAAAGCTCAAAACCTTTATAATTTAACCACATAATTTTACCACCAGTAGTACCCTTGGTGACCTCCATACCTTAAAGTATTTATCAGTGACTCATCGTAAGTATTTGTACAAACAAAAGGTTTTTTTTACAACTTTATTGCTTTAAACTTCAGCCTTTCACTAAAATAACTCGTTAATACACATATAAAATTAAAAGAAAATAAAGAAAACGTAAAATGAAACGAAAACTGAATACGCTAACATATCCTTTAACTAAAACTCGTTAAGTCAATATTTTTATTTTTTAAATCTCGACAACTTCAACTCTCGATAGGTAAAAAACTCTGAAACTAAAAATGTTTAACCTTTCTCGTGAGCTTTAGCTTATCGAGGTTCTACTGTATTTAAATTTAGGGAACCCTTGTCCAGTTGATCCCTGGGGATCGATAAAGAGTTTCATCGATCTAAGTAGAACCATGTCGCTGCACATCAAATTTCTTAAGACCGCTGCACAAATAGCATGGAGCGACAAATCTCATCCTATATGAGCTAACAGAAATGTGCATTTTATCCAGAACGTCAAATACAAATTATCTTACAATAAACATTTTTAAATTCAGTTTTGTCCCAAATAATAAATTTTAGGTGGAAGATTACCCAAACTCTCAAATATATTATTCACAATGTAAACCATACAAAATATATTCAATCTTAAGTTTATAAACGCAGTACAAAAATGTAATAACTTACTTTATTACGTATAGGTACTATTTTCGTAGATCAGTGTCTTGGATCCAGACCGAATGGACCTGTAACAAAAAAACACATCATGAGGCCAACGTATTTTTATCAACACCGTTAAATTTTACTCTATCACTATTTTCGATAATCCAGAAAATAAGTGGTTACGTCACGGTATTTGTGACGTCACGTGGTAGCGTGGTTTATGTCTTGTCTATTTCCAGGCGCAGGAGTTCTAAAACGGCATCTCGTAAAGGTGTGGAGGTGAAGATTATGAATGAAAATTCGTAGTGCGGATTTATTTTAAAACAATTATTTTTGGAAACCATTTTATTATCGATGCTACTACAACTTTAAATATACGGCACAGTCAAAATACACAAGACTAAGTGTATATTAAGCCAAAGGTTCATGGCATCTAACAGCCTGCCCGCTATTTTTGTAACCGAAGCATGTTGTCTGATTGTGTAACCACACAGGTTGTATTTAATTAAAATACCATACTAAAAAAAACTTAAGGTAAATACGTACTTGCTGTTTAGATAGAAAATGGTCAAATGCAAGTCTAACAACACGCATTTGTTTTAGGTTCCGTAGCAGATAGCCCAATCAAATAGTACATTGTAGCAAGCATGAAATAGGCTATTTAGTGTTATTGGTCTATTAGGGTGCCAATAACAGTAATCTGTGGTTTCCCACCAAACTTTTTAATGGGAGAACTTTTGGCAGCCCAGAACCCACTAGTTTTTTGGACTTTTTTCAGTTTTTTTCGATATATCTCGGAAACTAATAGTCCTATCAATTTTATTATTTTGTACTTTTTTAAAATGCATTAAATTTTCTACAATTTTCACTAACTAAAGTCCCGTCTAGCTCTAACAGCAAGCGAGCTAGAGCCCGTCAAAAATTGTGTATTTTTGCCAACATTGCAATAAATCGCCAAATCTTCCTATTAACTCGTTCATATTTCTTTATAACTCATCTAAAGTATTATAAATAAAATTTATTACAATTGAAAATGGTTGACTTAAAAAAGCCAATAAAGTTTGTATTTATGAAAGAAAATGAAGACTTAGTTCGAAATGATAAACATATTATCAACATATCAATAAATGAATTAAAACTTTATGAGCTTATCTGTAAAGGTAATTCTGTAAAAATCTCATACGAAATGCTACTAACCATGTTTAATAAAAATGTTTTAAATATAGTGTTTCAAATATATAGGTTTGTCAAGTTAACATTGTTGAATACGTTTTTTTGAGTGCCTGCTGCACATATCATACCGATTACAAATTAAAAGTTGGCAAGTCAAAGGCGAAGAAAATAAAAAAATA
The DNA here is from genome assembly GCA_019359885.1 of Listronotus oregonensis. Lineage (NCBI taxonomy): Eukaryota > Metazoa > Arthropoda > Insecta > Coleoptera > Curculionidae > Listronotus > Listronotus oregonensis. Next base: position 113,896 of record JAHBCN010000266.1, read on the forward strand.
TTTAAAAACAACAACAAAAAAAAAGAATCCAAAGTGAATTTTAATCTAGAATGGGTCTAATAATTAATAAACCTAAGCCTGAGTATGGCTCCACAAATGATCGAAATACTGCTAGGCGTTTTTCCCATAACCCATAAGTGCAGAAATCACAGGAGTAAATTGTGAATTAATTGAAAATTTTTGTTTAATTTTAAAAATCATAGCATCTGGCTATAAAATTAATACAAATGAATTTAATTTCTTATTAGATCAGACAAGAACACTATATTTATCATTGTATAATTGGTACTATATGCCCAGTAAAGTTCATAAGGTATTAGTTCACGAGGGTGATATAATCTAATTTTTTGTCTAACCAGTTGGTCAGCTTTTGGAGGATGCTTTGGAAGCAAGTCATAAAAAATGTCAAAAATGAATTTATAGGTTATTTTAGGGAACACTGTATACCCCCATCGTCTCGCACCAAATTTAAAAACTACTTAGACAAGTATAAGCGACGGGTGTAATTTCACAATTTTTGTGCCTGTTTTTAGAATTGACGATTTGATTGGTAATCAGAGTTATGATTTTTGAACCGTCATTAAACTTTCAATCTTGTCTATACGATAATGACTGAAGAATGAAAAATAGTAGGCTGTTTAATACTCGTATGTTTTGTCGTTTGATTAATCCTAAAAATGGTAGCGCTTTTTTATGAATACGTGTAAGGTTTTATGTTGATCTGTCAACTTATTCAAAAATTTACAGCTTGTTTAAAGTTGACATCTCGCAGTATTTTTTACAACGGAATAAACTGCATATTATGCAGTGCTGAAATTTCTATTTTTGAAAGGTGTAGCACCAAAACAAAGTCAAAAATGATTGCCAAAGGTGTACAAAGACCCTTCACCTTTAATTAGAACAGTAGAAACATGGGTTGCTGAATTAAAATATGGTCGTACAAGTCTTGAAGACGATCCAAGATAGTATATTAACCAAAAAAGATTTAGTAGAAGCCCTATGGATTTTATTAGGCAGTGTAAGCAATATTTTGGTTGGATTACTTTTTTTTATTTTTTGATGGAAACGACTAGGTTTCTCGCTACTGAACCGCGTTATTAAACAATTTTTTATTTCTGCTTAACACGACATGCGGGAAAGAAAAAGAAGAAAATTAATTTTATCAAGTTTATCTTCCCCCTGTTTGGTTTACTAGTATAGAGCTGTGCTACATTGGCTAACTTCTTTATTAACATCTCGGAGGAGAGCGGAGCGAGCAGATTTTCATGTCACGTGGTCTTGCAGCAGATGATCTGCTGAAACGGTATTAAGCAAAAGGAGCAAAAAAATGTCAATAACGAACTCGGCCACTGCTGCTAGACAAAAAGCAAGGAATTCCCAAATGCAATGAATCCCTAAAAACATCAATCGTATTGTAAGGTCTTATAACAAAATAATTTATTTCCTTCCGCAAAGTTTGGCTTTTCCTGGCAAAACCGTAGCTTTGCGAAATCTGTCGTAGTTAAACTCTACTGCAGGGTGAAAAAGCAATTTATTGTGTTTATTGTTGACAAAACCGGAAATACCTGGATGCCTTTAACTACAAATATACCCATGTAGGTGGGTGGATTCTCAGTAATTCAATAGGTTTTAGGATACATTAAACTTTTTTTATCAAAAAGTCTATTGAAAGAGTTACACTTTATAAGATGTTTACAGAAATAAAAGTCTGCTTGACCAAAAAAACATAATGTACATTACTTTTATTAGAGTTCAGATTGTATAAATGGAAGAAGTAAGTAATTATTTGTGATGTTAACTTATGTGTGACAGTTGGTAAAGTTTAGCACTTTTAAAAACACCTACCGTACGTTAGGGCTCAGCCTTCGTGGACTGTCTAAAGATTAAAAAAGTAATAAATAAATAATTTAAACACTTTTCTGTGTTTTATTGTAGGTTAAAAAACTGAAACAGTTAATTCTAAACGTACTTTGCTAATAATGAAAAAAATTAAAGCATTAAAATAGTTTACAGAACTCGACGACAGCACAGCTTGTCCATTAAAGTTTTTAATTTTCTAATCGAAAAATTGGTCAAAAAAATTGTTATTGGAAAGCGACGTATTTTAAAAGCGTGTATTTATTTACGTTATTGAAATTTACCCTTAAAATCAAACAATGAACAAATTATGTTACATTTTAAATTAAATGTTTATCAAATTTTATTATTATTTTCGATAAATTGAAATTTATATACTAATAATAGTGTTATTATAGAAATTTTAATACACTGTAATTTATTAAATATTGTTTATAGAATATTAAACAAAAAAGTGCAATTTTACATATTATTATGGTAAATAGGGGCATTACCATTTGTTAAAAGCAAAATGGCTTAAAATTGCCAAATAAACTACAAAAAATGGATTAAAATCGATAAAGGTGGATTGAACTAACTATTAAAACCGGATAAGTCCTATGTGCTTGTTTGATAAATTCCCTAAGATCGCCTGGATAAGCAGCATGTGTCCCTGTTTAATTCCATACTTATCCTATACTCCGGGATTAAATGTTACCAACAATGTCTGATAATATTTTATTAAAATATAAATAATTAATTAATTACTATGTGCAAATTAATAAAAAATAAATTGAACTTCTGTGCCCAATACACTAGCTTGTAAAGTCATGAATAATGTTTTTTAAGAAAAATACAAACATATTTATATAAAAGTTGCTGACCCTTATTTCAAATTGAATAAATTTTTATAATCATTAATATGTTTTTCATCTTTTAATAGGGTAAGTACAATATATTATTCTGAAATGTGTAACACTCTAAAAGTTACTAACTAACAAAGTCGTTAAAGGCAACAACAGCGCATTATTACCTTTGAAAACATTCTGTATAATTAATTCCATGTTTTCCATTTAAGGAGCTTAAAGATCAAGTCCGAATCTCTAAGTCGGAATTCCGAGATATAAGTCGTAATTCCAAAATCTAAGTCGGAATTCTAAGATATAGGTCGGAATTCCGAGATACACATCGGAATTCCGAGATATAAGTCGGAATTCCAAAATCTAAGTCGAAATTTCGAGATCTAAGTCGGAATTCTAAGATAAAGGTCGGAATTCCAAAATATAAGTCGGAATTCCGAGATATAAGTCGGAATTATTAGATCTAAGTCGTAATTCTAAAATATAGGTAGGAATTTCAGATATAAATCGGATAAATCGAGATATAAGTCGGAATTCCGAGATCGAAATTTGTAAAAAAATAGAAATAAAAATTGGTCTGGCCCTTCTGCGCCTTCGTAGAAAATAATAACAAAGTCAAATTTTAAATAAAGTTAATAATAAAAAAGAATTCCATATGATGCAGACTTTACTGGTGAGACTGTATACAATATTAATCGGACATCAAACTACAAAATATGTTCCAAATAAATTTTTTTGAAAAAAAAAAACATTATAAAAAAATAATTAATATAATATTCGTAGTGACAAAAGAATAGATGCAAAAAACAAATAAATATCTGCCCACTAGACCTATTTTTGCCAGGTAATTGATCCTGACGTCAAAAATACCCGCGAGGTTTAAAAAACTGTGCCAAGGCCAAGCAAAAAACTAATTAGCTCTTCAAAACAACATGGAAGAACTCAGCGGAAATCTTTTGCAAAAGTTGGGTTCCTGCTTGGTTTAAAAACGATAATCAACTAAATGTATGCAGGATGAACCTAAAAACACATTAATTTTTATTAAAATTCTTTTAAGTGTGTGATACAAAAACATCAAATTTTGCAAATAGCTTAGGCTTATGCTCTTGATAAAACTAAGTGCATCATTAGTTTAGAAAGATTCAAAAAACTTTCAGTAACACTGTGACAAGTATATCAAAAAAAAAAATAAAAAAGGAAGACATTATTGTACATTCGCGTTTCTCTAAGTATTTTATTCCATTCAAAAAATAATAATTATTGGTTTATTCTTCAAAAAAACGCTATTGCTGCTTGCAGATCATCACATAAGAAAAATTTGCGGCATATGAGGTGTTTCTTTGGATGCTTAAACAAAAAGAAGCCACAAGGTGCTAAATTATGCTATGAGGTAAATGTGCTAATGCGGTGAAGCCACAATGCAAGCCCAGTGAACCCATGCAGTTTCCATGCAACTAAGCAGTCTTTGATCGCAGTAAGCTCGATTGTTTTGCTGTAAATGGGCGTCCATTAATTAACTGAGGCGATTTGGGCGATAGTTCGACCGCCCCCTGACCCCTCGATGTCGTAAAATTTGGGCTCGACTCTCCCCTAATCTCACGTGAGATTTTTCAAAATACGTATTTTTAGTGTAAATACATTATTCTATGCTAGAGTGCGTTTAATATATTAAAAAAACTAATTTGCTAAATATTTTTATTTTAGATTAGCAGAAAAGTTTTTATAGATATGGGTCCAAAAATGCATAGTTTCTGAGATACACATTGTTAAATTAAAAAAGTAGGTTTTTTTTAATTATCCTTAATAACCTGTACTTAGCCAATTTTCTTGAAATTTGACAGGGTTATTTCTAGTAATATTTTAGGCCTAAATAAATTAAAATTATAATGTCTTGTGGCGTCTTAGGAGAGACACCTTATCAAAAAATAATTTTAAAAAATATATATATATATATAATATATATATATATATATATATATATATATATATATATATATATATATATATATATATATATATATATATATATATATATATATATAATATATATTATTGACTAAAAAACAACTTTTTCTTTTTCGATATTTTTTCCTATCTTGCTTCGTTTTCAAGAAAAAAAATTATACCAATTTATTGCAAGTCTCAGAAACACTCTACCTGTTAGTAGTAAAAAAGTCACGTGTGCCTTGAAAAATGACAATAATTTTTGCTTGTCGGTTTTTTGCGTGTTATTTTTTGGAGACAAATCATCTTAAATTTTTAATTTTGTAAATTTGATTGTTTAAAAAAAAACCCTTCTGCGCTGCAAAATATATATTTTTTCTCAATAAATTTACAGATGAATAAACGCATCTAACAATATTAAATATTTATTTTTATTAAAATCACCTAAAAGTGTTAAGTAGATGTCCCCAACACAGTAAATTTTCTGGCAACTGGATCCGTGAGTCAACGATGCAGCCGTCGTGACGCCGTCGCCATAGCCCCCTTCCCCTGGGCCCAGCGTCTGCAAGTCGTGTCCGCGGCATCCAGCCAACATAATCATCTTTCCAACACCACGTTGCCAGCTAAATACTGACTTGTTTTTTTACAGTTTAGGACCAACCTGACTCCGTAGAAAATTAAATTGTAAAAATCTATTATAATTATTTTGTAAGTCAATGAACTAGAAAAAAAATCCACACAGTTTCTTTTTAGGCATTCATCTAAATTCGTTAATTTACATCAATTCTATCCTAAACTCAAATTTATTTGAAGTATTTTTTTTCTTTTTAAAAATAGATCTAGAAATTTAAGATTTCCTTTTTAGGACATTATTAAGCTTTTATTAGTTCTGGTTTACCCGGAAGTTGATCAACCTTTCGTATTTAAAATAGCAAATGTAATTTGCCTTACAATTAGCTTAATCTAATATCACAATATAAAAGTAAACGTATTAAAAGTTTTTTTACCCGAATATTTTTTTTTGCTTATGATAAAAAGGAAATTTAAAAATAAATATTTTTTCTCCTTTAATGGTCAAACTTATTACAACGTTTCTAAAACTCTTTTAAACCTCTTTACTTACCCACTGTTATTATTTCTTAAAACAGTCACCCCAAGTAACATTTTTTTGGCTCAGAGTTTTTAATTAGGATAATCCATCGCATAAATTAATTAATATTGATAAATTTATTAGAACCACAAAAACTAGAGTGTCGACACAAACTCAAAAGGCCCCTGTATTGTAATCTTTAAAATTTATTAGTAATCCTAATAGTTATCGAAACAACTGTTATAAGAAGTAGGCAGAAATTTAATATAAATGGATCACTAGTAAACCCCAAGGTAACGTCCAGGCTGACATGGGAATGCCAAAAAGAACCGGAAGTCCTGGGAGAACGCAACAGGGTACCAGGACATTACGGAATAGAAGGCAACAAAAAATCGGATGAGCTAGTGAGACATGGATCATCCACACCATACTTTGGACTAGAACCTGCCCTTGAAGTGACAAACACGAGGAATACTGGGGAACCTCTGTAGAATAAGACATGGAAAAAGCTTTATAAGGGGCCCATCCAAAAGAAGGAAGAACTACTCAGACAAAGTAGAAAAAGACTTCACATAGCAGTAGGGTTGCTAACAGGACATGATAACTTAAGAGGACACACCTACACAAGATAGGCTAATACAATAGGGACACAAGTTGTGGTTAGAATGTGCGACGAGGGGATGAAACAGTCTACTATATTCTGTGCGAATGTGGAGTGTTGAATCAAAACAAACATGCATTATTTGGGCAACCGAAAATGAGCCCACATAAATATATCAATCAACCAGTCTTGGGGTTATACAGACTTGTAGAAGGAACAAGACCAATGGGAGAATTGGTATAAATGATAATGGGAGATTAGGCACAAAAAGCCCAAGAGGCTGCGCTGCCTCCGGTAGCAAATTAAGACGGCTCCTAGGAAAGAAGAATAAGAATAAGAAGAATATAAATAGATACATCAACTGGGCAAACTTCGAGGTTGGTTATCCGCTCCAAACTAACCATCAAACTGAATGCTAATGATCCCTTTCCTCATTTTATTGTACACTTTGGTCTATTTCCCTAATTTTGCCCTTCTGCATCAGGGTGGATTATACTGGATGCTATAGTCCACTCATTTTTATTCAAATATTAGAAACATGGTGTTTAGTTAGTTTAGTTATCATTTATATACAATCCCTATTGTCGCAATAGCAAGAACTTATTCAGCAAATTTTTGTCCACGGCAACTCTTGGATCTTCGAGAACCAAAGTGCCTCCATTACATCAACTGTTATTTGGTGTCTGGGTTACAGAACTACAAGCAGGATTTATTTATAGCAACAATACGGTTTAAAAATCAGCATCTTTGACCAAACAGACGCAGACTGAGCAATTTTTTTTATATACAATTCAACGTTGTACTAATATCATGTATGTAATTGCATTGATATTTTCTGATGCATGCTCAGAAATCCGTACTACAGAACTTTCGTTAACTTAAAACGGGAATTTAGCTCTTCTGAATGATGCCTTCCCCAAATTTCTTAAAGTTATCTGCAAAGAGCAGATATATGTAAGATTTTAGATAGATCACCTTAAAAACATCAATTAAAAAAGGAAACTGAAAATTTACAAAAAAGGTGCAGGAATAACAACTGCAGGCACCTGATTTCAAAGTTTAAAGACTCTATTAATACAGTTGCAAACAAAGGGAGAATTTCTAAGTTCTGGGCTTTCGCAGCTGGTCTGGACATAGCAAAGGTTATTAAACAGTGAATATCATGTCAAAATACATGCTTTAGCTTAGGATTTTGTAGAAAGTTGGACGAATATTATTAAGTATTCTGGAACGTCTCAAGATTTTTAGTCTTCTCCAGTTACCAGTATCCTACTGCCAAAGAATTACTTGAGTCTCGTTTATGAAATTTGGCAAGATGGAAATGAAAAGGTTTTTTTTTACCTTGTGACAGTCAAGGAAGGCGTAAGATGTAAGTTCTAAAGTACTGTGAGTGTGTCAAGGAAAGTAAAAATCAGTTTATTATTATTTGAATTAAAGATTTGAAAGTTTAATGGAAAACACATTTTAGACCCTCTAGGGATGAAGGAATTAACAAAGTAAAAAGTTTAGGTATTCTTTAAATCAACTGTAAAAGGCTGAAAGGAAAGTGATTATACTGTTTAATTTTTCAGAGACATTATTATAGGAGCCCAAACACATAGTATTTAAGACCAGATCGAACCAGTTAAAAAATACAGTGTACAAAAAGGGAAGAAGTACTTTCTGACTAAAAAGGGAAATCTAAGCTTTTTGGAAGCTGCTGTGAAAATGCCAATTAAGGTCATTCTCGAAAGTAATGACAACACATTTAAATGATTCTTTGTTTTGCAAGACTTACCGCTTATAAGTGGGCGATAAAAATTGGTAGACTCTTCTGGGACAGCGGAATTTTGGTGCTTATTTTGCAAACTAGGCTTATGGACCAGTTAAGGAAGGAGTTACTATTACAATAACGTTGATAAGAAATTAAACTAATCAAGATTTATTGTAAAAGTGGTTAGTATAAAAAATTTTAAAATACAACAAACTGATTTATTATGTAAAATAATTAAAAGTTTTTAAAACCCCTGTAGACACATAAAAAGCATGGCAACGCAGGAATCACTTAGACCGCGGCTGTTCCTGCCGTTGAGCTTGCACACGTGCCTAAATCTAAGTTTAGATCGGGGCTTCTCACTTAGTTTTTTTTACAGATTTATTGGTTGCGGTAAAGCACGAGATGCCCATGGATTTTGTTTTACTTTTCTTTCGATGCCTCGGCAGTTGCAGGAGGCAGGAGCCAATTATACTGCTTAACTGGCTCCCCTGATAATTATGCGTTAAAATGTTTAGACTTCTCGCAGTTTTCATTTTCGATATTCGTGACACTAAAGGGTCAATATCCACTAATTTTATTTGTAATAAATACAAAAGTAAAGAGCAAATTTATAAAAAAAAATATATAAAAAATAAACATTTTATAAAAAAATAGTGTGGGTATTTCTGTCGATCATACAGAATTAGAAAAGCCTTGACCAATAATTTAAAAATATTTTAGTATGACTTTTAATTCATATTTACATGTTTTTTAGCATAATATAGGATGCAGTTTAGGATACTAAAAAGCGTTAGTTTTCGGTGAAATTTACTTTTTATTTTAAGGGTACCAATCAATTTAATGCCACACATCACTATACACACAAAATTATAACTGAAAATCAGTGAAAAAATAGTGCTTTCCACCAGTTCCAGTGACCCGTGAACACCGTATGTCGTTGTATGTGGTTTGGATTTTGCAATAAATTGTAGGTCCTGTCTGGATGCCATTACCGAGACGTTAATATGAGGGGTACCATAAGGAGAGTGGTTAATTTATATATTGTCCCTGGTGGTTTTACCGCGTTGCCTATATAAAAGATGCCGTGAAATGCAATAATGCATGTTTCGGTACTTGGACATCTTGATAGCTCAATTTACAAAGCAAAATAGAAGCTGTTTTGGTGTCTAAAATTTATTCTTTTGAAAAGTTTTCTGTATGGAAAACCCTTTAAAAAATAGTAATTTTTCTGTTTAAAGTAACAAAAAAATGTAATATAATTGTAATATAGTCGCATTGTAAACTTACTTTTGTAAGGAATCAAAAAACAACCAAACTGATTTTTTATAAAATCTTATCGATGTAAAATCGGAAAAACCGATAAAGGTGATCATTTTTTGAAAAATTCCCAACTTGGACCCTTTTAAAGTTGCAAAGCTGTGTTGTTTAACATTTCTTCTCGCTTGCTTTGACAATCCATTACCCTAGTCCAAGAGCGAGATTGCGCGTTCAGCGCAATGATCGGAGTCGTTTTTACATTCCTGATAACTACAGTCAAAGCTCCTTAATCGCGGTTCCTTCATTCGCGACATTCGCAATTAAAAATGCGATTCAATTCTTATATTCGCGGCTAAAGATTTCTTTATTCGCGGATCTAATCGGTACATACACATTGATAAAAAGGATTCCAATGTGTATGTATCCGATCGAATATCCTTTGTAAACGCGTCGTCAAATGAGCTAATAGCCGAAATTGCGAATGGAATAGGACGAGATGGGTTCAAACAGATAGAATCAAGTGTGACATTCAGAAGTCGCTTGAATCGCAAGATAAAGATTTGACTGAAACCTACTTGGACGAAATGTTAAATTCACTGCCCATTAAAGAAGAGGCTTTAATAAGCATGGGAAACGTGACATTTAATTTGAAAAATCTTAGTGAACGTTTAAGAATGGCAAATGAGCTTTGTGATTTCTTTATGAAAATTAATCCGTCTATGCAACGAAGTCTTATTTTCAAGAGGCCAATTGCTAATGCCACTGCCTAAAATCAGTCTGAATTGAAGGATCTTTTTAAAACTGCCAAGCAAGAAAAAATTACAAAATTATTGAAACCACTGCCTAAGCCTAAAGATAATAATTAATCAATATGGTCAAAAACTTCAATTAAATTCATTTTTTATATACTTGTTTTTTATTTTGTCATCCAGGAACGTATCCCCTATAATCCCATATAAATTACCATTCCATATTCACGGTTTCTGTATTCGCGCATATTTACGGAACATATACCCGGCAAATAAAGAGCTTTTACTGTATATGAAAACCTAAGATGTACAAGTTGTAGAATAAAATTTAAAGTTTAGTACTCGATTTGCTAAATTCAAATTGACAAATTACAGGTAATACGCTAAGTCGTCCACAGGGGTGGATTTACACAAAGGCTGAGTAGGCTGAAGCCTAGGGCGGCATATTTATTTTTTAAAATTTTTTAAAAAATATAATCGTAAATTTTTATGATATAATTAATGATTTTGCAGAAAAAAAGGTTCGAAGAAAAGGGTTAGTTTAGGGTTTTGTTTATAATTAGATAATACATAGTTCAAAAGAGACTTATTTGTTTTGCCATTTTAATTTATATTTTGTTTTTATATTATTAAATTTGTTTGTTAAAGAACTGTTATTTAATTTTGTTTATTAAATATTTATAAGAATTACTAGTGAAGTTCACATTCTTTTAATGCTAAATTTTTCGTTCTGACATCCAAAAAATATTGACATATTAGGGCGCCAAAAATATATTAGCCTAAGGGCGGCAAAAAGTTAAATCCGGCCCTGGTCGTCCAAAATATTGGAAAATATTTAAACCACGGTAAAAAAAAACTACACGTCGGACAACGTTTGCCTTTAGCCTTTTTAAACAACATACTGTAAAAAACAGCTTTCCAACTTAAACAAATTACGAATTCTTCAAAAAATGGACAATTTTAGCGGTCTTTCCGACAAGATAAAGTTTTATAAGAAACATTTTGTTTGTTTTTTGATTCTTTACAAAATTCCCATGCACAGTACTGCAATTAACTTACAATTAAATCCCAATTTTTTGCTTTAAAAGTAAAAATAGTTATTTTTTTATAGGTTTTTCCAAATAGAAAACAGGAAAGAGCTAACTTTTGTATAGACTTTGTTATTTTTTATGTTCTATGTACCACTTTTAAAAAGATAGTACTGGTGGTTTGTTGTTAAATTTTAGGTAGCAAAAAAATCTCCATAAACCAAGATACAAGGAGAGAAAAATAGGTTTAATGTTAAAAACCGTCACCTACGGTACTTACTTCTAAGGCATAATACAAGACTTCGTGGGATGTCCATTCGATAAAAAAAGAATAGATTTATCTAATAACAAAGCCTTCGCAATTACTTTTAAAAAGTAATTCAATTACATTTACCAACTACTCTTCTAAGTAGTAGTAAATTACGATTACTAATTACTAGCATGTTTGTTAAAAGTAATTCAATTATCAATTAAAACTAAAAGTAATTAAATATTTTAGCATTTACTCTATTTAAATTACCACATATATTAAACATAATACACTAAAGAAAGAAAATATTTATACTAATATGCATCATACGCGTACGTCACATCATTTGAACTGCTTTCTCAGCAAGTTCAACATTAAATGACTCTAAAATATTTTTTTATACTACCCCAAACATCAATAGATTTTTTCACAAAAAAAGTATAAAAACGGTGGCGGTAAGCATCAATCGAAAATACTAAATCGGCGCGGAGGCGGCGTTTGCCCGCGCCGTTTGCCGGATTCAAAGCTTCCCGTCGTGTTTCAAGATGCTCTTTCTGGCTGGCCAAAATTTCGGAAGTTTTTCCATAAGGAAAGATAATTAAATTTTTCGTAGTAATTCAATTATTTATTAGGTAATTGAATAAATTTCTAAACAATTTAATTACTTTATAAGTAATCGAATTACTTTCTAAGTAATTGAATTACTTGGGTTTCGTAAAAATTAATTACCAATTACGATTACAGTATCCTATTAATTAATAATCCAAATACAATGCCCTTTTTTGGAAAGTAATTGAATTAAAGTAATCCAATTACTAAAAAGTAATTGAATATGATTTTAAAATTATTTTAATTAATTACCGACAGCTCTGTCTAATAATATTGGTCATATTCCACATTTCAAAAGCAAAATATAATTTTAAAAAGGCAACAGTGTGCCTTCTTTACTGGTTACTCACCTTTAAGATCTGGCGGAAGAGCCACACCATATGCTTTAAATTTTCGGGAGCACATGCGACATAGGAGGTAGAAAATTATCAGGAACGGATTCTGATGTTTATTTGAAATTTTATGTTTATTAGTTTAATAAAAAGAACTGTTACAAAGATTTTACTTGACCTAGAAAAAATTCGCTTGAGTCTAAAGACGCGTAGTTTTATTAAAAACGTTCAAGTTTTAATTTTCAAAGCATGGATGTGGTTTCGTTTATGTTATATTGATAAAATAAAAAGCATGCTTTTATAGCAAACCAAACTACAAAGTAGAAAATAATTTTTGAGTAAAAAGAGTTTATGTTACAGTAATAGAAAGTCCAATAATTAATTATGACAAATTAATTTGGAATAAGATTAAAATAAAAAATAGGTTATTGACAAAATAATTTAATTATTGCAATTTACTATATATTCATAATAACACTAATTTTGTAAATAGCTCGTAATAAAATTATTGTTACATTTAATATCAAGCACCCACGCTTTTTTACTATAATTAAATTATGTTGTTAATAACTTAATTATTATTTTAATCCTATTCCAAAATTATTAGTCATAACTGCTTATTGGATTTTCCATCACTGTAACACAATTTCTTTTTACTTCGTTTTGTTTTGATTTAGGGTTCTCAATGGATTTTATTGACAATTTTTTCAACGTTTTGTTATTCAATATAAGTTTGGAATTTTTTTTTTAACATTTCTATGTTTTCCCAAAAATCAAAAATTATTTGACACAAAACTTAGAAGCGGTTCATTGTAATCAGAGCTGTCAAAACTTGAAGTACTTCAAGTATTTTACTTTAAGTACTTTTTATTAGGAGGTACTTGTACTTGTACTTGATTAGTTTTTATGAAGATACTTGGATTTTTACTTGATTTGACCAAGTAAATTACTTGAAGTATTTATTTAAGTACTGGAAGTATTACGATGCACTTGAAGTAAAAAAAGTACTTCAAGTAAAAAAAAATCCTTTAAGTAAAGAAAGTACTTCAAGTAAATAAAAAGTACTTGAAGTAAAAAATCAACAAAGTACTCTAATTTGCACGCCTTAGATAATCGTACAAACAAGTTAAAACAAGAAATACGCGCAACCGCTGCTGTTTCTATTGTATTGCATTACAGCGCTCATTTGAATTGGATCCAACAGCAAGACAAGTGTAAATATTACAGATAATTAGACGTTTTTTTGTTCCTTTTTCGAAATCAATCCTTATAAAAAGTCCTTTATTTTGATACCCAATTTGTTATTACGTATATTTATAGTGGTCAGTCACCACTTGCAACACAACAGCCAAGGAGTTATCCTGTGGCTCGCTGGAGTTACGAAAATCTGTAACTCAAACAGCGCAGTGGTTGTTTGCTGACAACATACTATATGTTTGTACGTCGTCACGGGTTGATGTACCCGTCTGAAGAGTTCGTAAGAACGAAACGATGTTGATCACCTGCGTCTACACTAACACTCAGCTAAGCGAAAGCCAGCTGAAGCGAAAGTTAGCGTTATCGTAAGGCAAAGCCGACGATAATCGCGAGGCGATGTTAAGCCAAGCGATGTTACGCTGAGTGATATAGCTCAAATACTCGATGTTAAATCCAGGGGTCCAAAATCGAAGGGAGACTGGATGTCTTCAACCTTCTACCCCGGAATGATTCCACACCTAAAACGGCACCCGCCTCATTGGTCTACTAGCTCACTCTATCTAGCCGAATTCATCCATATCCCTAACTGTCCTTGCGGACTACCACATTGAGTGGTGCGAGGTAAGGTTTAACACCAACCTTCGCAGACACACTCTTTGTGTGGCGGACCACACCCCAATGAGGCGGGTGCCGTTTTAGGTGTGGAATCATTCCGGGGTAGAAGGTTGAAGACATCCAGCCTCCCTTCGATTTTGGACCCCTGGCTTTAACATCGAGTATTTGAGCTATATCACTCAGCGTAACATCGCTTGGCTTAACATCGCCTCACGATTATCGTCGGCTTTGCCTTATGATAACGCTAACTTTCGCTTCAGCTGGCTTTCGCTTAGCTGAGTGTTAGTGTAGACGCAGGTGATCAACATCGTTTCGTTCTTCGAACTCAGACTTACACAACCCATGACGGTACCAATTTGTTATATTTAATAATGAATACTAACAGCCATTTTTCATGACAAATTTATTATCGAACGTATTCAGGATACGAAACAGTTTCCAAATAACTCCCGAAAATGTCAAAAACGTGACAGTTCAAGAATATTGTATTGTTTCGATTCGACGTTTGATGGAGCGGTTCCCCAACTATTTCGTATTGTGAATGCGTTTATTATTACCTTCATTTGAACGAAAACCCCTGTATTTTAATAGGCAACATAAACAAAATTTCCACTAATAAAATGGAAACGACATTAAAATTGAAGTTAGGTTGTTCTGACTTGATGTTGTGTTGATGGGAAATTAAAATATTTCCCAAGAATAGGTTTTGAGTGCCAACCTGCTGTAGGCACCCATATGAAAACACTCGCTTTTGACAGATGTATCGGATGCTAACGGGTGCCAACGCCAACCCGTTGGGAACCATAGGGAAAAATCCATTTTGGAAAAAAACAATATTTCCTATAATAGTTTAAGGCCCAAGCGCTCACCCGAGTACGGAATTGTAGGCCTGTTGCCATAAATTTACATACGAAATTTTACATTATTTCGGACATCGGATGCATAAGATCCCGACTTAAAACGGGACACTTAGCAACCCTACTTGTTATCCTAACTATAGTTTTTAACGACTGGCCTACTTTCCAATGATGTAGCGCTTAGTCCTTAAAGCTTTTGGGAATTGTTGGAAAACCCCGTTTTAAGGAATAAACCCTCTAACTTCCTTACAGAAAATACTACTTAAGTATAATTTGTTTTACTTGAAGTACTTTTAATTACCTTATGTACTTTTATGTACTTCAAGTACTTTGGTTTACTTCAAGTACTTTGGTGTACTTCAAGTACTTTGGTTTACTTCAAGTACTTGGATTTACTTTAAGTAAAATACTTTGGTGGTACTTCAAGTACTTTTTCAATTTACTTGAAAATGCAAGTACATTTTAATGAATACTTGGTACTTGTACTTGAAGTAATTTTTAAAAAATTAAAAACATGGTACTTGTACTTAAAGTACTATTTAAGAGTACTTTGATAGCTCTGATTGTAATACGTTTGATTTAATAATTTAAACAATTTTTTTTTCAATGCATGTAGAAAAATGCTGTAGCCACATCTACGGTACCATAATTGTACCATTTATTTGCTTTAGATATATTTTAGTGGTAAGATTTTTTTTTAATTATATTTATAAAGAAGAATGTCATTTACCGTCGTTCTGTGAATGGTATACACTTAACCTGTAAAGTAATCCTAGATATTTTTTAATTTTTATTTTGATGATCCTAGTCAGGACATTAGAACGAAGTTATGAAATAATTGTATTGTCATTAGCTCTTGACCCCTGTACAATTTTTTATAAATTAAAAGCAAGTAAGTAAAACTTGTTTATTTGACTTTAAGACTGAATACCTCATTAAAAGAAAATAGAGCTTGAGGTAGGTATCTTTACCACGTTCTCAGTTTCGCGATGAGAGTCAAGAAAGAGCAAATTTGTGGTCACGTGGGACTTCGGCATCGAAATCCCTGTAGTAAAAGAACTCCAAAATTGATTTTTCTTGCCCTTGACGTTTCTACGTAACCTAAATCTAATTTTTTTTCTTAAAAAATTAACATTAAATTTCACACCACCCATACGCTCAAAAGTCACATGGTCCATTACTAATTGGAAAAAAAATATGAATATAAATATATTTTACCACAAAAAAAAATAAAATATAGGTTAGGATATGACATTTTTTAAGCCGCGTTTATGCCAAAGTTTTCCACAAGTTGCGGCAATTTGTTGCCTTTTCTACAAAATAAAGCAACTTTTTCTGTCTTCCACTTGTGGAGAAACAAATCTTCCACTAAATTTTGGTTTCCCCCGGAGTGTAGCCGCGTTTACAACAAAGTCTTCAACTAAGTTTTTCACAAAATGCTGAAATTGGTTGTTTTTTCTATAAAATACAGCAACTTTTTCTGTCTTCCACATGTCGAAAGACAAATCTTCCACTTAATTTTAGTTTCCCGCGGAGTGTCGGTAAAGATCAAAGAAAGTTGACAACTAAAAGTGGAAGATATGTTGCTACGCGCTTTGCGCAAGCAACTTGTAGAAAAATAGTAGAGAACTGGAGAACTACTACCTAAACCTTTCGCGCCAATTTTTTGGCAACAAGTTTTCCACTTGTTTCTCTAAATTTAAGAAGAGCAACTTTTAGTTCTCTATAAAAAACTTCCACTTGTTGCTCTAATTTGAGAAGTGCAACTTTTAGTTGACAACTTTTAGTTTTCTACAAACATTCTTTTGTCAACTTTTAGTTGTCAACTTTGGTGTAAATGCGCCTTTAGAGCAACTTTTAAGCTCACAATTTTTAAAGGAAAAAAGAGGACAGAGTTTATTTATTGCAAACCAAAAAATTTTACAAAAAATATCGGTTTTTAAGTACTTTATTTTAATGAAATATTTTACAAAATAAATACGAAATTTCAACTTTAAAACTTGCATAGTCCTGATAAAAGTGGAGCAAAAACTACAAAAAGCAGAAAAGCTCGCATTTTAGGCGCAGCTCTTGTGTAAAAAATACATTTTATAAAGGTTGTAATGATTTTGATGTCATGTTTGTGATGAACACATGTGTCGGCCCAGACCTTTTTCTACTTGGATTGTAATTTGGGGTGCACACGCACTCATTCGAGAAGATAATTAATTCTCCGCTTGACAATCTAAAAACATACGTGGGAGGTGAATCCGCAAAGTCTTTAAAATTTTTATCCCATTTTTTAAAGACGCACAAATTATAAACTTATGACCGTTATTATCTGCCTTTTTATCTTGGGACTTTCCACGATAGCTTAAAGCTTACACGGAATATATATATATATATATATATATATATATATATATATATATATATATATATATATATATATATATATATATATATATATATATATATATATATATATATATATATATATATATATATATATATATATATATATTTATTGGTGTGTGTGTTTTAAGACTTTCTTTTTGACTCCCAACAAAAACAAATATTTTAAATGTGTCAAAAAAAATCCCTAAATATTTCTGCCCTTAATATTTACTTTTAATACTTTTCCAGAGCGTGGAAAGATGTCCCATTTAAAATACACGTAAACTAACAAATTGCTCCACAGTGCGATGATTAAATGCTCTAATAATCTATTACGCCAAGGCTGTAATGTGCACCTTTACGATTGTACGGGTCACTAATTTTTATCGAATTTTGCCTTTTTTTAAGTTATTTCATAAATGGCTGAATTTATAAAAAAATTCGAATGACAAACTTGTAGAAAATTTAATTTTCTACAAAAAAAGTCCTTTGAAGCAATTCGCTAATATTGATATTTCCCGAGATATATGGAGCATATAAAAAATTAAAATTGATAATTCATAAAAATTTTATTTCATCAAAAGTTTAGTTTATTTCTTTTTAAGCCATTCTGCGAAAATGAAAATCATTTTTAAAAGTATAACTCCTCCACTGCCCCACAATTTTGCAAACAACGTTGTGGTGACTGCAGCTTTGAAAAGTAGGGAAATTAAAAATTCATTTTATTTATTAAACTTTTAAAGTCAATTCATATTTAGTAAAATTGCGATTAAAAAAACCGCTGAACGGTATCAAATAAAACTCAAATAATACCTCTAATTAAAAAAAAAATCAACGTTTAGAGTTTTAAGGAATGAGGCTAACCCACCAAAATATCCCTCAGTAGGACAGATATACAGGTAGATATAACAAATACAGGGTGAGTCAACGATAGAGTAAAGTTCATTATTTCATTGGTTTCAAAAGTTATGAGAAAATAGTAAATACAAAAGATGTAAAGATTCTTAGGATGCACAATTTAAAATTATTTTAAAGTATACAGGGTGGCTCAAAAAAGCGTGACGAATAAAACATACATTTTTATAAATGAAACACCCTATTTTTAAATTTTGTTTTGAATTCCTTTTAAAATTCTTCAACTTTTTTATTAATAATAATGCATACCTAAACCTAATAGTTTTTCCAATATTTCAATTTTTCTAAAAGAAAATAATTTTCACACTTGCAAAAAAATTACGATAGCGCCATTATTTTTGAAGGTAGATCACTCATATTTGATATTAGCGTTATTCGAAGATGACGTAAAAGATATATGCAACGGAATTTTAATTAGATGCTACAGGGTGTTCAAAATAAATGAATATATTTGGATCATTTTAAATTGAAAAATCTCGATTTTTTTAAATGGCGCACCATATATATTATTATTTTTTCTGAAAGATCTTACAAAAACCCACAACTTTTATTAAGTATGTCATATACCTATTTTTAATACTTTGCGATTTATTTTAACTTTTCCAATATTTACCCTTCTTTCTGTCTAAGACTATTGCTATAACATTAGTTGGCCATGACAAAATGACATTGTCAAATTTTAACCTGACATCTGAGTAAATAAATTCATAAAATTTATTGTGGTGTCAGTAAATTAAAAAAAATAAGTATGGATTTTCCTAAAGCTGAATTAATTGATATGATTTATATACTGGGTGAGGCGCAAAGAAATTCTTTGTTGGCAGTAAGACTTTACAAGGCGAAGTACCCTAATAGACGTGTACCGACTAGGCAATCTCTTCAGTGTTTAATGGAACGGTTTAATGCTAGTGGTAGTATTGAATATGAAAAACGGAAAGTGGTAAACCGGAATGCTACCAATGAGGAAAAAGAATTGGAAATTTTACTTCAAGTTCAAGATAATCCCCAGGTCAGTAGCCGTCAAGTAGCTAGCTTATGTGATACATCCCAATCTACCGTTAACCGCACCACTAGAAATCACAAATATCATCCCTTCCACATGGAACTACACCAAGAACTTCTAGACCGCGATTTTGAACAAAGGGTAAACTTCTGCACCGTTATAAATGAAGCAATAGAGGCCGATCCAAATTTTTTGTCTAAAATAATGTTTTCCGATGAAGCTACTTTTCGCAGTAATGGTGCAGTTAATCGTCATAACATGCACTATTATTCAACAGTTAATCCAGTCTGGGTACGGGAAGTGCAAAACCAAAACCATTGGTCACTTAATGTGTGGTGTGGAATAAAACACTTTAATGTTATTGGACCATATTTTTTCGCGAAACAGTTAACGGGCCTAGATATTTAAACTTTTTGCAGAATGATTTACCTCAACTTCTTCAAGAATTTGATAACATTGAGATCCAACAAATGTGGTTTCAGCAAGATGGAGCTCCTCCGCATTACCATCGAGAAGTTCGAGAATTTTTAAATAATCATTACCCACAGAAATGGATCGGTAGAGGTGGATTCATTGGATGGCCCCCTCGATCATGTGACTTAACACCACTAGATTTCTTTTTGTGGGGATATGTTAAAGATCGTGTTTATGTGAATCCCCCTACAACACCGGAAGATATGGAAAATAGGATTCGGGACGCGTGCAGGAGAATAACACCGTTTATGCTAAGGAACGTCCAAGAAAATATACGAAAAAGACTAAACATGTGTATCCAAGTAGAAGGGCATATTTTTGAACATTTATTGCGCCATAATAATAATTAAAAATAAGTTAATTTGTAGTAATAGGTATTTATTATTATTTACGTTTTCTGTGAATTTAAAATTTAAAAATGGCCAACTAATGTTATAGCAATAGTCTTAGACAGAAAGAAGGGTAAATATTGGAAAAGTTAAAATAAATCGCAAAGTATTAAAAATAGGTATATGACATACTTAATAAAAGTTGTGGGTTTTTGTAAGATCTTTCAGAAAAAATAATAATATATATGGTGCGCCATTTAAAAAAATCGAGATTTTTCAATTTAAAATGATCCAAATATATTCGTTTATTTTGAACACCCTGTAGCATCTTTAATAAAAAAGTTGAAGAATTTTAAAAGGAATTCAAAACAAAATTTAAAAATAGGGTGTTTCATTTAAAAAAATGTATGTTTTATTCGTCACGCTTTTTTGAGCCACCCTGTATACTTTAAAATAATTGTAAATTGTGCATCCTAAGAATCTTTACATCTTTTGTATTTACTATTTTCTCATAACTTTTGAAACCAATGAAATAATGAACTTTACTCTATCGTTGACTCACCCTGTACAGGTTCTTTTACACAAGCTCCATTTTCAGTTGTTTTAGACATTGAGTAATAAACGAAAAGGATTTTTCTTTTAGGTTTTTTACCATTTTTCTTTATTTCTAGTAGTGATAAAAACCCAAAAATGTTCCCTTTTTAGATATATATTTTTTAATAAATTCGTCACGATCATATAGAAAATATTTACTTCATAGTGGGTTTTAAAGAATTATAGTGCCTCCTTTTAAAATAAAAACTTAATTATCGCAAGAAAATGAAAGGAAAATTAATCCGTTAAATTACTTCTCACTGAAGCGACAAGCATTATCAAAAGAGGTTTAAATATTAAAAGATGAAAAAATATTTTTTCATGGAAAGATCAAAGGAAATTGTTTGTAAATTTTATTATTTTAAATTAAGTGATTTAATCTTTCTTCCATGATAAGAAGAATTAAGGAAATTTACAGTATTTGAAGGTGAAGAAATAATAAAGATGTAAAATCAGACCAGGTTCAATTTTTATCCGAAACATTAAACAAAATTGAGCTTTTCTTTATTTTGAGTAAAACTGCGTTTATTTAAAAATAACATAATTTTAAAATTTCTTGATACCAAAAACTATGTAAATGACATAAAGCTTAATATATTCAAAAATGTTCCATTTAACCCCTTCTTTAGCCCCCTTTCTACAATCTTTATAGTTCCGGATTTATTAATTTCTTTTCTTATAATCCAAATGAGCTATCTGGACCTATATAGGTTGTAAGGGGAAATAAAAAGAGGTTAAAGAAACCATTTTTGAATATATTAAGCTTAATTTCATTTTCATGGTTTTTGGTTTCAAGCAATTGTAAAATGATATTATTTTTTATATATACGCAGTTTTATTGAAAATGGAGAGGTAATTATTTTTTTAATTACTTGGAATAAAAATTAGAGTTGGGCTGGTTTTACATTCTAATTATTTTCATAGAAAAAATTAGGTAAAGAAGACAAGCTATCGAGCCTTTGTTACCCAATTATGATGTCAGATCTTATCTACATAATTTTGTTAAAAGTCTATTTTATATAAGCAAGAATGGTTGAAAGTACATTATTTTTTAAATTTTATTACTAACATTTTTATTAAAATCATAAAAATATATTTTCGATTTTCGAACAAATTCTTATAACCAAAGTTGAAGGATGTGCTTTCCTAGGATAGGAATGCGTTCTAGAAAATATTAAAAATTGTATTAAAGTTCACGGTTTTTACGACATACGATCTATTCGAGAAGTGAATACTATTTTATATAAATAAAATTAATACAATAAAAAGTTAATAGCACAAAATGATTCTTTCTAATAAACTAACTAAATAGTTTAATTTTTATGATTCCATCAAGCTGACTTCTGTCAAATAAGACAAAGCGACTATGTGGTACAGGTACTGACTAAAAGTAAAAAGTATTAAAAAAAAAATAAAATTGTACTAGTAATTAATATTTACTGAGTAATTTCCGTTTTTGTAAATGTGTTTTGTAGAGTTGTGGTGGATTCATAAATAAAAGTTTGTTGGGAATGCCAAAAGAAACTTACACAATGGGGTCCTTCAGTCTGGTCCGGATAGAGACTGAGCTGCTCATCCTGACCCTCTGAACTAGCGGATCGCCTGAAACAGAAAAAAAAAACAAAAAAAGTAAAAAGTAATAGATAAGTATTTAAATTTTTTTTTTTTTTCTGTTTTAGGCGATCTGCTAGTTCAGAGGGATTAATAGGATTGAGCAGGCCCAGTCTCTATACCCCGGGACCAGAGCCGAAGGGGTCCCACTGTGTAAAGTTTCTTTTGGCGTGTACCTAGCGAGAAGTTTTCAATTAATTTTCTTTTTTATTTCAGATACTAAATAATAAAAGACCCAAAACATGTATGTATATTTTTTAATGAATCTGCTACAAGCTTCTTGCGTGGAGCTAGTGAAATGGACTGTCTTTTAGACTTAAATATACTTTATTTTACCTGTATATTCCTGCTTAAAAAATTTTGTACCTGAAACAAAAAAAAATATTTAAATATAAATTAAAATAGACTTAAATCCTACAATACATACATAAAACCAAAGATAATACTACTACGGATAGATGGTTCATTTAAATGGGGCGCTCTGAATTAGTTCGGAGATATCAATGCTTCCGTAAATGCGAATAAAATTAAGTCGGTAACCCCTGCCCCAGTGAAACGAGGTACGAAACCATGTGCGACGTTGACAATGGCTGTCGCTTGTACCTTATTAGAAATACGAAGTACCGAAAGCGGGCGGCTAAACGGGTTGTGTATTTTCTAGTCGCGTTTCATCACGCCAATAGTAAAGGCCTGCCGGCAACACTGTTTAACTTTCGTTCAAGGATTGAAATGCATAGCGCGAAAATCTCTCGATGGACATCGGCTCGCGTTAGCCAAAGTCCATTGGGGTATCAAAAATATAGCATTGAATGGTTTATCTTATCCGTAGTAGTATTATCTTTGATAAAACACAGTATCTTAAATATTTAAAAGAAAGTGGCCATGCTGCCTGTGCCGGTTCTCAATAATGGTGCCAGCAGGTTCAATCGCAGTTTGTGGTCATCTTTAATTTTCTGTATTTTTTGCTCAAAAACCCAAAAATGCCGGCACCCTAGACTATAAGGCGGGGAATCTCTTGGTTGCTGGCACCGGTTTCATGCGTTTGTTAGTGGTCTGCCAAAACCGGCACCGAAGTCACTTTCAATTTAAAAACTTTTTTAACCCATTTAAGCATTTTATAGAAAAACCTCATATTGAATTTGTTTTTCAGATCTTCGTAAACCTTCATAACCACCACCTTTTTTCACCAAACAAAAGTTAAAAAAAAACTTACAAAAAAATGTTTTTTAGCATAACCTAGAGCAGGGGTCTCCAAACTTTCCAGCCTTAGGGCCATACTGATTACTCCAGTAAGTTCCGAGGGCCAAAACCATATTATCATTGTTGCCGGTGGTAAGAAGTGAAATAGTCCACTGATGAAAAAAAGTCCGAAAAAGTACACAACGTTTAAAAAAGGCTGCAAATCGGACTAAAGTCCGCAAAACGGCAACACTGCATATTATTAATTTTCCTGTCATTATCTGTAATTTCTAGATTAGTCGTAGAGTACGAGCCATCAGAGGAGTAACGTACGACGAACGACATCTGGGTTCGAGATACAAGCGTGAAATAGGTAGTACCTTCTATCGCTAACAGATATGGCAGCTATACTAGTTCATCGTACAGAATAACTCTTCGTTGGTTCGAGAAAGTTCTGGTGTCTTCCATTTTTTTTTCACTTCTAGATTGTGCAGTAAATTGGAATATATAAGAATGGCTAGTGGCGTCAACCACAACGTCAGTTCCTATGACACTGTTGTTAAATAAAATATTGCATACCTCCTTAAAACGTGTTTGTGCGTGTTTAAGTTTAAGACATCTTTATAACAGTATTTTGATTTGAATTGTTGCTTTTGTGTGTGAATTAGTAGTATGGAAAAGAAGCGAAAAATTGATAGTGAATGCAGAAAATTCAAAGATCAGTGGAACATTCAGTATTTCGTAATTGAGTCCAGTAACAAGGCGCTATGTTTGATTTGCAATGAAAGCATAGCCGTTCTCAAAGAATATAACATTAAACGTCATTATGAAACAAAACATTTTCAAAATTACTCAAAATATACCGGAAGTTTGTGGACAGAAAAATTCGAAGCTATGCAGCGCGGATTGAAATCGCAGCAATCTTCATTTACAAAACTCAAAACTGAACAAGAGGCTGCAACTCCTGCCAGCTTTTGTGTGGCTCTTGAAATTGCAAAACGTGGAAAACCATTCACCGATGGAGAAATGATCAAAGAATGCATAATTGCAGTAGCCGAAGAAATGTGCCCTGAAAAGGTAAATTTATTAAAAACTGTCAGTATGTCAGCAAACACTGTGGCTCGAAGGGTAGAAAACATCGCTGAAAATATATCCTCTCAACTGTTCGACAAAAATGGACATTTTGAGTGGTTTTCTTTGGCCTTGGATGAGTCAACGGATGTGTCAGATACTGCTCAGGTGTTGATTTATATTCGAGGAGTAGATAAAAGCTATGAAGTGCACGAAGAACTTCTTGATATGTATAGTATTCATGGCACAACTATTGGTACAGATATTTTTAAAGGAGTTGAAATGGCCATTAATCAAAAGAACCTTCGATGGAAAAACTTGAAATGTATTACAACTGATGGAGGCAAAAACATCATCATTCATCAACAGTCTTTGTGAGGAAAATGTTTGGATATGTCTGACGTTCTGAAACCAGTCATATCAACTGTTAATTTTATCAGATCTTTTGGGCTGAATCACCGACAATTCCGACAATTTATTGAAGAGATTGGGAGTTGTGGAAAGTCCTTCAGCGCTTTTTTGAACTTCGAGCAGTGATCGAAATTTTTTTGAATGAAAAGCATCGCCCTCTTACTGAATTACAAAACAACGCATGGCTGTGGAAGTTAGCATTCTATGTTGATTTGACAAAACATGTGAACGAACTGAATTTGGGATTGCAAGGAGAAAACCAGCATCTTCCTGATTTATACACTAATATCAAATCATTCCGGAAGAAATTGAGACTGTTTCAATGACAACTACGAAGTAAATGTTTTTCACATTTTAAAACATGTGAAATATTCAGACACACTACTGAGACTGAGTTTCCTATCGATTTTGCAATCGAAACTTTGAGTGCTTTGAAGATAAATTTTGATACTCGTTTCTCGGACTTTGATGCCATTGCGAATCAAATTAAGATTTTTCAGGATCCTTATGATACTGACATTGAAACCCTAGCCCCGGAACTTCAAATGGAAATGATTGATCTACAATGCAGTGATATAATTAAGAACAAATATCAAAACTCATCTTTGTTGGAATTTTATAAGAGTATTCCACTGACACAATTTGATAATTTGCATAAATTTGCTCGTGGTCTGTTTTCTGTTTTTGGTACTACTTATTTGTGTGAGAAAACCTTCTCCAAAATGAAGTACACAAAAAATGTTTACAGATCGAAATTAAAAGAGATTTAAGATGCCTTAAATCTCTTTTAATAATTGGTACAAGTAAAATTAGTCCACAACTACAAACTATTGTCAGTGGAAAATCTCAATTACATAAATCTCGTTAGTATTTCATATGTCATTATGTTTGTTATAAGTTATGTGATTATTTAAAATGTATAAAATGTTAGTTGGATTCATTTCAATAATTTGTTAGTTATTATATACTGAAGTTAAATTTTCTGCATATTATACATGTCTTTACTCATTACAATTCTGTGTTTATTTATCCAACTTATCACAAAAACAATAACAATAAGCCTACAAGAATGTTATGAGTTAGCGGAGTTAGCCCATGACCATATCAATGTAGATGTCATATTAATAATTATTCAACATAAAATTAAAATACTTCAGTAAACTAAATTTAATTTGCTATAAAAATTATTTGTTCTCTAAAAGGAGTTTTCAAGTATGCTAGCTCTCCGCGGGCAGGACAAAATCTGTCCGCGGGCCGGATGTGGCCCTCGGGCCGTAGTTTGGAGACCCCTGACCTAGAGTATTATCATTTTTCGGGGTAAAAGATATTTTAAAGCACAAGCTTTAATGACGGAATTTTTGCTACGGCACCTCGCGTCACTGAGATCCTCAGTGACGTAAAAGTAGTAAGCAGTGTGTCCCTTTTTAAGTGTCAACCGATAAATAAAAACACATATTATTTTAAAAATAATTAAAAAGGTATTTTACAAATATTAGTATGATGGTAAACCTTACTGTCAAAAAATTACAAATTTTAAAAATTTTAAATAGAATTACAGCAATATAAATTTCAGGCAAGAAATGTTTCAAACAGTAAAAACATCTTAAGAATCCACCTTAATTATATTGGGTTACAAACTTAAAAACAATGTTCGAACTTATATTTTTAATCTATATTATAACGTAGATAATGAATATTAGAAACGCACTCTATATTGTCACCCTATATATGAAAAATTCTATAACCTTGTGCCTGATGACGGATTTTCTGTTTACAATCAGCATACTACTGAAAAGCAAATGAACACTCTGAAAATTGTTTTTCTTAGTCTAGAGGATTTCAGCTCTAGGATGCCAAATATTTAGAACATAGACAATTAAATTATTTTAGGCTATTGGCTTTAAATCTCTAAGAAATCATTTTTTATGATTTTGTATGAGCGTGTGTGGTCAAAACTTTAAAGGAATTATTTTTTTTTTAAGTTTAGCATTATATTATTTATAAATGCGTTATCTGAGATTTAACCAAAAATATTTCTTTAAGCATAATGTGACAGACAAGAAATGTATTTTTCTGTTTTTCCTCCACATACTATCTGGTACATGATACTACTACAGTTAATACAATCGTTAAAGAATGGCGCAATTCGAAACTCCGAATGTTGAATTCGACTTGTCAAATCGGGACGCAGAGCGAACATCACTTGAAAATGCCGAATGAGATTTCGGCGAAGCGTTGTAAAAACATGTTTTCAAATAAACGGATTGAATCCCGGAATGATAGTTTACATTCAAACCTCAGGTTTAATCAGATCGCAAACTTCTAAAATACCCCTAAATGTACGATATTACCGCCCTTGTTTCGGAGTGTTCCGAGTAAAAATGTGCAATTTTTAGTTTTTTACTTGTGTCCTAGAACCTAGTTATATACCATACTACAAGTTTCGACATCCTTGAGTAGCGCCCCATAATTTTGCTGAGTCAATGAGTGAGTGAGTCAGTCAGTCAGTAATAAAATAGGCGATTTTTAAAATCGAATATCTCAAAAACCATTTGACATAACTTTCTTAATTTTTTACAGGGAATTAGAATACTTACGTAAATTTATCTCAATAAATCTCATAAGTTTATGTGCAACAAAAACTAAGTTATGATAAGGGGGAAAACATGCTCAAACTTTTCGTGTATATACAAAATTCGTGCATAAGGCTGGAACTTGGCCTGGCGCACTTAGTGCGCCTAGATAAAACTGTTCGAGAAGAATTTATATGAAAAGTTTCTAACATATGTATTATACTATTACAGTCAAAGCTCCTTATTTGTGCTTCCTTCATTCGCGGATTTAAAAAATGCCACCCAATTCTATATTCGCGGTTAAAGATTTCTTTATTCGCGGATCTAATCTGTACATCGGTACATACACATTGATAAAAAGGATTCCAATATCTAGCTATCCAACAGAATATCCTTTGTAAACGGGTCGTCAAATGGACTCATAGCCAGAAATTGCGAATGGAATAGGACCAGATGGGTTCGAACAGATAGAATCAAGTGACATTAAGAAGTTGCTTGAATCGCAAGATGAAAATTTGACTGAAACCAACTTGCAGGAAATGTTAAATTCACAGCCCATTGAAGAAGAGGCTTAAATAAGCACGGGAAAGGTGACATGGAATTTGAAAAATCTTAGCAAAGGTTTAAGAATGGCAAGTAAGCTTTGTGATTTCTTTATGAAAATTGATCCGTCTATGGAACGAAGAATTTTTAAGAGGCAAATTGCTAATGCCATTGCTAAGTTTCAGTCTGAATTAAAGGAGCTTTAAGAAACTGCCAAGAAAGATAACATTACAAAATTCTTTAAACCATTGCCTAAGCCTGAAGATAATAATTAATCATTATGGTCAAAAAACTCCAATTAATTTTTTTTATGTATTTGTTTTTTTATATTGTCACCTAGAAACGTATCCCCAATAATCCCATATAAATTCCATATTCACGGTTTCTATATTCGCGGCATTTTACGGAACATATACCCCGCAAATAAAGAGCTTTTACTGTATAAAAGTCTTATTTAATATTTATCAGCGAGATTTTTAAAAGGTAATGTTGTATTTATATTAAGATTCAAGCACCAGTAAGCAAGACAGCAAAATCGCCTCGACTATCAAAAGAAGGCAACACTTCCCGTTGCCTCGGGTCATCTCTCGCGACGCGGAGAGGCATGTTCCCCCATCTCAGCTAACAGTGTCCGATTCCCGTCGTTAAGAGCCTAGATCTGGCTTAAGCCAGGCAACGCTCGTCCATACCTTTTAAGGAGCGCCGGGACTGCCAAGTTGCGTCGGGTTACCGGCACGACCTCACTTTCTTGCGACGTTGCCGAGTTTAACTTATTTGGATATGGATTTAATTTTTTTAAATTATTCCCTAAATGTAGATCTATATACAAAGAGCATTTTTATTTAAATAGGAAGTTTAAACAAGAAAGACCAACTAATCTAATATTTCGTTCACATCAGAGTAAAAACATCAATGAAAAATTATAAACCTATTTGTCAGTTATAAAGCTGATTGAAATAAATATCGCGAAATTTCAAGAGTGAGTAATGTGTCAATTAACAGAAACATTAGGATTTGACGAAGAAAACTAGTCTGTAGGATTTCTGCATTCCTAGGCTAAATAAATGATTATCATTCTAGGCTCACTTCAATTATCAATCATCAACACCCAAGTCTATTACAGAAAGTCTTAGAAAATGCATGTATGTATGTATGTATTTATATATACCATATATTGTCATGTTTTTGGTTGTGGGTAGACCGCTGCTTACCTTACATTGAATTTTTGTAAGTTCATCAACTTCAAATGTGTTTTTGACAACTGACATTAGAGGAATGTGTAAGTAACAATGGATGTAAAAAATGTTACGTGCAACATATATGCATCCAAAATATTAAAACTTTCTGAAATAGTGCCCAGGTTACTCTAAGCGCCGATTAAAAATTTAAGATTTCGTTACAGAAAGTACTTTCATTAATCTTTGCGCCAAAATTCAAGTATAAAAAACTTTTTTTTATTATTTTAAAAATTATAAATAAAAATTTACAAAAGTTGTGTTTTCTTTGTAACCTGAGTATTCTGAGAAAATAATGTTAAAAAATTTCAAGATTTAGTGCTTTTAATTTTCTGTATGAATGCCACTAAACTGTAAAGTCTTCCCCCAGATTAAGGAGAATTTTTCTCCTACTACGCGACGCGGAGAGGTAATGCACACAAGTTTGCCTACGTCCGTGGTAGAAGAAAACTTCTCCCTAATCTGGGAGGAGACTTTAGCATCACTCGGCTCCTTTCGGTGTGCCGATCAGGAAGAACTGGAGGGTGTTCTTTTTTCCAAAATCTGGCTGCACTGATTAAAACCACATGTAATGAAAATACAGCTTTATTCGATGCTATATGTTCTTAACATTTATAATAATTATTTTTGGATAGTCTGATTTCACTAATATGATTCGAAGACCACCTTATTAAATTGTAAGGCAATTATATCCTAGAAGTTCTACAAGAATAAAGCTTTAATTTTTAAATAATTATCCAATTATTAACAAAAAGTCCAAGATTTTAATTTTAGTTGAGCCCATCCAGCTGCTTGCAAGCAACATGCAATGAAGCAGATATAACTGGGTTGTCAGAGCATACAACTGTTACACAAAATATGTATTATTGGTCGCTAATAGACCACGCTTCCCGTGTGTGACAAAAAGGTCGTCAGGAATCATACCGCAACACCGAAATCACTCACGTAGCTAGGAGAGTTCTCTTTCGGTCCCCGGAAGATGAAAACACTATTTTTCTGCATGGTAGTTTTTCCTAAGAAGCTTGTAGTTGCCAAAGCGCATGTTTACTTTTCGAAAGCCAAAATTAAATCCCAAAAATCAAGCAACAAAAAAACAAAAATTTCAAATTAATTAAACTTAGATAAAATTACCAGCTCTTAGGCTTCTTTGAAGAGCCGATGAGACCTCGAAAGGTGAAAGGTGTACTGGGATCTTCGCACTGTATAAAGGTGGAGTTTCGCCGCGCTGACGAAAAGATCAATGGAAAAGCAGAATTTTCAAAAGTCAAATTCGACATGCGTTTCGAAAATTCGATCAAAACTTCGTCTTCGCAAAGCAAGTCCCAGTACAGCTTCCCACCTTTCGAGGTCTCATCAGCTAGGCAAAGAAGCCTAAGAGCTGGTAATTTTATCTAAGTTTGATAATTTTAGTTGTTCAAGAATTGATTCTTCAAAGGAAAGAACAAAGTTTGTTAAAATTCCAAAGGATAAAAAGTTTGTGTACAGTGTCTGGATTTAACCAAGTTTTGCAAAACCGAAACAGACCATCGAATCGAATTGGACTTTTCCAATATTCCTGTGATTAAAAAAATTGACAAAAGATATAAAGCTGGGGCAGTTAATCTTAAAACAATGAAACCAAGCCTTTATAAAAGTTCCGTTTCCTTTATTTTTTATATAAGGTCCTGACGCCAAAACAAAATGTTAACTAACTTAATAGTATTTAACATATTTTTTGTCTACATCATTTGTATTTGTATTGGGTAAAATATAATGACGTATGTATATGGTTCTTCCCAACGCGTTTTATTTGGTGATCTGATTGTATAGATCATAACATTTTCTGTATACAAAATCTTAAATGAGTTAAAATCATTGTTTTTTTTTAAGTTAAGCCATTTGAGGTAATAACCTTTACCATTCTTATAAACCGGTCTGCAATTTTAAATATATTAGGTTGTTGTTAGTTGCATACTACGCAAGCCCAGAGGTACCAAGTAAAGAAAAAATGAAGTTAAAATTTCAACTTAGTATTTGAAACTTGAATTTATCATGTTGAAATTTCAAGTTGCTATGTTTAAATTTTAATTTACCATGATGAAATTTCAACTTAATTAATTGATATTTTAAATTACTATGTTAAAATGTGAAATCACTATGTTACAATTTTAACTTACTATTTTGTTAAAATTTCAACCTACTAAGAAAAAAATTTACATATTATAATTATCACATTTTAAGAATTCCGTCAGAACACTTTTTTATACTTGGTCCCGTTGGGCTTTCATAGTGTACAAATAGGGTAAAAATTAATTTATTTTCTGTTTGATTAAAATTTAAACCGGTGTGGCTTAAACAACCATAAGTTCTTTTTTCGATTTACTACCCTCTAATTAGTAATCTATAAAACATTTTTTTTAATGTACACATTTATTTATTGTATATGTATTTACGCAACTAAAACTACGTTAGACATAAAATAAATGCCTTGCTATGGTTATCAAAATTACCTTAAAAAATTAAGCGATTAATTTTCTACTTTTAATAAACAAATAGTGATAATTATTACTTTTAAGTTCATGGACAATATTTTATTTTGTTTTAAAAATACATATGTATGTGCGAGAAACGTTACTAATATTGAGTTGTAAAATCCTAAAAAATACTTTATGTTAATAATAATCTATAAGTTACGCCACGCTGAAAAACTTTACTTTCTTTCCGCGGTTAATTTTTTTAATCTTGGGACAGTCCACGAAGGCTAATGCCTAAGTACTAACGTAACGTGGGTGTCTTAAGTGTGGTGAGAGGGAGTTTGTTCACAAGGGACTTAAATATTTGGAGATTAGGAGGAGAAGGAAAAATTTCTGCGGGCAGCAGATTCCTTAGCCTTGACACTCTAGGGATGAAGGAACGAAGAAAGCGGGAAGTTCGGGGCCTCTCTAACTAAACTCTAAAAGGATACATAAAAGTTGCACTACGCGTTGCTCTGATGGGAGCTGCCAGAGAAGGAATTATACTGACGAACTCTTCTGAGCAAATTCCGTGAAAATACCCATAGAAGAGCGACAGATCAGAATGGAGTTCAACGTAAAACTTTAATGCTCTTCTGTAACTTAGAGATTGAGTTTGAGCTTCAATTAAGGCGACTTAAATTAAATCCCATTCAGTGGTAGGTTAATTATGGTTTGAGCTTGTTTTTGTTTTGAGTGGCCAAAACGACAAGTAAAAATTACCAACCAAACAGCTTTCTGTCACCCCCTACCAATTTACTCAAAAAAATATGTGGTTATAAAATACTTGGGTAAGTAGTTTTACAGGCAGTGAAATGCAATAATTGATTATTTAATCAACGATTCCGAATAGCGGGTAATGGGTTATACAGAGTCAGTTTTTTAAAGTTGTACGATGAGGTATGTCGAAAACGGTTTAAAACATTTTCATGAAATTTTGGTGACGTAGTACGAGGGTCGACATATTTTAGGTTATTTTTAAAATACTTTTTTTCACCCCTTTTTGAAGGGTTGGGAGTGACTTTGAAATTTTAAATGGAATAATGTGTTTTTTATTTTAAAATACGAATCTACGCAAATCTACGTATATAAAAGAAAATTAAATTGCTCTACTTCTTAAGGAATTACAATCAAAGATGATTTAATTGAATTTACTGTTATATTAGAGATTTTCACTGAACTAAGACTCGGTTTCATGAAAAAAAAACGTCAAAATTTTGAACTGAAAGACATGACGGATGGAAACGCCTCTTAGCCCAGTTAAAATCTTCTAACTATTTCTAAATTTAATTATAATTTCGGAACCAGTGAAACAATTTTTTTTTGCATACAGACCTAGTTTTTAAGTAGTATTAAAAAAATACATCATTCTATTTAAAATTCCAAAGTTG
Source organism: Listronotus oregonensis (assembly GCA_019359885.1). Taxonomy (NCBI): domain Eukaryota; kingdom Metazoa; phylum Arthropoda; class Insecta; order Coleoptera; family Curculionidae; genus Listronotus; species Listronotus oregonensis. Next base: position 147,074 of record JAHBCN010000266.1, read on the forward strand.
CCCCTCACCCCTCTAAACGGGGTAAAGGAAAAAACGTCACAAATAAGGTAAAATATGCCCTTTACTATACCCAATAGGTCTGAAAAATTTCATAAAAATATTTCTAACCATTTTTGACATATCTTTTTGAAAAACTCATCATGTATATGTAAAAGCGCTATAGTTACGGTACCTACAGTACGTTCCACAATAATTCGTTGATTTCTCGTCTTACCTGCTACTGTTAGTCGTAAAACTTAATATACTTTGGGTACTCGCATGTAGGTTCGGACTTAAAATTTTGTTTATTTATTATTGTACCTACTTTTTGGTATATTATGTAGGTTATAAGGAAGTGTTGAATATAAAGCAGAGTCTTTTCGTCTTAGTTCATCAGTCGTTTGGAGTTTGTCAAGGTATTTTTGTGTGTACTATTGAGCATCCAAAATAGCTAACCTTAACTATTAATATTAGTAGGTAATCAGAACCTGTACCCTTTCAAAAGGTGCGGTGCCTACACAATAGATATTTGTCAGGCAACCTATTTATTGTTGGGTTTTCCACTGAGGGTTGTAATTTAAAGTTTATTGCGGTCAAGAAATCAACGAATTTTTGTAAAACGTACCATACTACTTAAGGATTTTAGATAAATGAGATACTGCTAAAAATATCTACTTCACTTACTTCAATAAAAGCGAAAAATATTCTGCTCAGCTACAGTCAGACTAAAAAAATGTAAGCCGCGAAATATTTACTAAAAAAATGTTTTTAAACTTCCACCTTTAGAAGCAGAATATATATGTTTGCAACAAAATATGAATTGCATTCAAAGAAATATAATACATAAGATATGATTTTACTTGGTAAAATACCGGAACTGTTTTTGAATTATAATGACAAGAATGCCAATTAAGAAGCCGATACATCATAACAGAACGCCAGTTTTTATTTTTCTTTCGCTTTCCCAATACTTATCAAACTGATGCAATGTCAATTATTGTCTTTACTCACGATGTTTAGTGGCGGCCCTTAATAGGTAGAATTTATTAGTATTACCTCTATCAGTGTTGCCCGAGTGATAAAATTGTACCATATATGACACATTTCTGTCATAATTTCCTAAAAAAATAGTACAAAAACTTGCGGCTCGCCAATTGACACTATTTTACAAACCATAGATTTTGCTATTTGCCCAGCTCTTAATCTTTGCTGACATTTCTACACTATGTACTTCAAAATTTAAAACTTTAAATGTGTTTTCGAAATTGTACAGGGTCCTTACTGATTGCCGATCACTGCAAAAATAATTAGCAAATAAATTTATTGATTGAAGGCAGCAGTGAGTGCATTTTTGTCTCGTTAATCGCTGAAAAGCCAATAAAATATCTACAATCAGTTCAATAAAATTCTGTCTTTTGTAGTACACTGACTTTACCAAGGGACGAGTATTATTTTACCCATTTTTTATCTTGCCTATCTGCTATTTTTTTATCAAATTATAGCTAGTAAAAAAATAGCCACAAACTGGCTAATTATCTTATAGGCCAAGAATGTACACTGTTTTTAAGGCGTTTAACTAAGAAACAGTAGTATGGTTTGTACATTTGATCCATATGTGGTACATTATCAAGCTATTTTTAGTACAAAATATTGTATTATACTGGCAATTCTGGCTCCTAGAAACCCCTTTAAACAACGGCTGCATCTCCTCTTACAACTTTCTCTGATATTTTAACAAATAACAGCTCGACGCGTTGGTCCATCTAAAATGCTTCAACTGGATTATTACACTTATGTTAATGATATTACCTATGATAATCTTGTATCAAATGTTTAGTTTTTTGAGTTTTGTAGTTTTTATTTTTATATTTCCATAGTTCCGGTCTTTACTAACCAGAACGCACCAAAGTGGATGGTTTTGTTTAAGTTTTTTTTTAATATTTGACATTCACCGTCGAATGATGACATTCAAGAAATTTGGTCTTTCACGGTAACATATACACTGTATGTTTGTTGGAGATTTAAAAAGTCAACCAACATCTCTTTATTTTGTTGCATTTTAGAAATATGTTCTCAAAAATTAAAAAAATAAATAAATAAATATATATATATATATATATATATATATATATATATATATATATATATATATATATATATATTTATATATATATATATATATATATATATATATATATATATATATATATATATATATATATATATATATATATATATATATATATTATATATATATTATATATATATATATATATATTATAATAATATATATATATATATATATATATATATATATATATATATATATATATATATATATATATATATATATAAAATTTAATTCTTAGCCTTGTTATAAATAATAACACATGAATGGGCAACAGACGTCAACGCCATCTACTGACCAAAGGGCGAAGCATACCCTCTCAACTTACGGTGTCACAGACTTGCCGAGCTGAAATAATGTTACAAACATAGGTGAAATCTCTACAAAGTTAGTTATGAAATTAACTACACTATTATAAATAATAACAATTAGGTAGAATTTCTTTGGGCATATAGGCTCCTTAATGAACTGAAAAGAAATATTAAAAGTCCTGTTAGATATGAATATTAAGCTTGGTTGGTTTAAAATTACGAGGCCTCCAAGTAAATGGATAACCCCGGGTCCAGCCAATCCGATTACACGTGTTTCACCCTTGTTGGGGATGGTCACACCGAATGTAGGCCGTGGACGACGTCCACGGCCTACATTACAACCTTAGTATTCATATCTAACAGGACTTTTAATATTTCTTTTCAATTCATTAAGGAGCCTATATGCCCAAAGAAACTCTACCTAATTGTTATATATAAATAAAAAATATATATATATATATATATATATATATAATATATATATATATATATATATATATATATATATATATATATATATATATATATATATATATATATACTATATATATATAAACATTGTTTAAAATGCTAGATCATGTTTCGTCCAAAAAAAGAATAAAACCAAATTAATTGACATTATTGTAAATAAAGTAATTTCAACTCGTTATAGACTCATTTATCAAGTAAAATGAATAGTTAATTAAAGGTTTATTCTTGGATATATTTATTTCCTGCTCGCAAGTGTTTAACTTTTTTTTTCACGTTTTCCCTTTAGATGACATATCTTAGCGTTTTCACAGGGTTATAATTTATTTGCAGAAGATTCGTTTAATAAAAACAATAATTGAATATCCAAAAATAAAGCGTTACAATTTTAATAAACCAAGTACTAGAGTATCTCTATATTGCAATCGTTCAACTTTTATATGTATTAAGGGTTAACATGTACTTTACTACCAAATTAACTTATAAAAATAATAATTAAACTAAAACAAAAATGTACCGCTTGCAGATGGATTCCAGGAGTTGCGCCGCATTGCCGTTTACATGACATACGATATGCTGTGTATTTGCAATGTTAATTTTTACGGTGTTTCTATTATTGTCCTTAAAATTTTCTATCTTTGTATCACCTTAAATTAAACTTATGTAGTTTAAACCCCTGTGACTTTTTTTAGGGGATTCTTAAAAAATGTTTAACGCAACAAAGTAAACACAATTAAAAGAGTGCCAAAAACAATAACTTTGGGGCACCAAAATTGAATAATTTTATCAAAAATTTGTGTCGGTACTTTATTTTTATAAACAAGATTTTAAAACTATTTTTTTTGTACTTGATATGAATTTCTATGCTTATGCTTTAATTTGCAAGAGCAATTTATCGCGCCTCTCCATTTGCCAAATTACAGCGGCTTAGTTTTGAGAGACGCGCAATAAGTATATTTTTATTACGATATGGATCTCGCTTACAAATAAACTTATAGTTTCTGCATTTTGGCATAAGTCATATTCATGTAATTGTTAAAGCATTAAAAAATTGCCAAAAAATACAATATGATCTATTATACAAATTTGACAACGTGGCAATAAACGCAGATAGAGGTCACGACGTTGTATGTGGCAGACGTCGAAAGTCGCCGTGCTTTCGTGTTTTTTTACAGAAGCTTCCAAGTTGTAATGCTGCTTTCTTCACGGCGTCGACTTTGGGAAATGGCGATTATTTGATCATTTTTTTGAGGCTTGCATACAATTGTAAAGAATATACTTGCCAACAAGTGTAACAACAAATTATTTTATTAATTTATTTAATTTATTTTTTATTGTTTTGCTTATAATTTTTAATTATCTCCAAAATATTAGTGAAAGGTTTTATCGGATCCTTCATAACAGTACATAAATTTGTGTTTGATATTTATAATAAGTTTCAGTAAAACTATTGTTATACTTTGTGTGATACTCATGCGCACGAACCTGTGGTTGTATAAAATGGTAATAAGACCACGCAGACCGTAGCATCCAGACAACTTCAAAGTGTGCAAAGGCTAGCATGCGTATGCATCACGGGAGCTATGAGAATAACCCCAACCGCAGCCCTGGAAGTGCTGCTAAACCTGCCGCCACTCCACATTTACATACAGGGAAAAGTAAAGGCGGTACTCTATAGACTCAAAGGAGGTCAAAGTCCAATTATAGGACATCAAAGGACCTCAAGATGGGAAATAGAGGAGAACCAAGAAGTCAGCTCATTGCTTGAGATGCCCTCGGACAGGTCAACTCCTCGTTTCATCTTCAACAGACACTTTCGGATTGTCATACCAGACAGGAGGACTGGAAAGAGGGCCCTCCAATTAAAGCCGATCATATCTGGTATACAGATGGCTCCAAGACCAACAAGGGAGTAGGAGCTGACATCTATGCAGACAAGCCTAGAGAAAAGATAACCTTAAGTCTTGGTCAGCCCGCCACGGTTTTCCAAGCGGAAATCGCAGCAATAATGCATTGTGCCGTGCTGATTAAAGAAAAAGGGAGTAAAGAAAAACACATCGTCATTTACTCAGACAGCCAAGCGGTCCTGAATTCCATCAGTTCTTCAAAAGTTAATTCCAAACTAGTGGGGGAGCCACAGTCGTAAGGTCGTAAGGATAACGGTAAGTCAACTAACAGGACATTGCAAACTCAACAAGCACCTGGAAAGAATAGGCCTGGGGGTGAATAGCCTGTGTAGGTTCTGCCAGGAGGCTGAAGAAACAGCCGTACATGTGTGGTGCCACTGCGAAGCACTATGTAGAGCTTAGGTTTACTAGGCCTGGTGAGGAAAAGCCAAAACCGGCAAGATATATGGAGTGGCCAGTGTCAAGACTCTGGAGTCTAGTTAAGAAGACGGGCCTGGACAAGGTACTCTAAAGAACGATAGGAGAAACCACAATAAATCTGGTAATCTAATCTAATCTACTCATGCGCACAAACACTAATTTTGTAAACAGCTTTTAATAGATTAGCATAACATAACCTAAATAGGTGAAGGAATTTATAAACAAAAAAAATATGGTTTATTTTGAAAACTCCATGTTTTAAGTATCTACAATATATTTTAAATAATTATTTTGTAAATTATTAACTGAGAACATATGGAACGAGTGCGTCCACAGCATGACTTTCCTAATAATCACGCCTATGTGCTGCACCTGTCGTTATAAATTGAAAATGTGTCAAGCCCCAAAGTCGTGTACCACTTGAAAGCATAAGCTTGTACTCTTAATGAAATATTTTATCGACTTTAAAAGGCTTCCTTATTACTACTTTCAAAAGTCTTTGTTGTTTTCTAAAATAATTTTTTAATTACATTTACATTTCGACATTCCATATTAAAGCATCTTATGAGAGATAAACCGTAAACCCAAGAATATATGACCAACAGTGCGTGTATTTAAACTCATAAGTTTCGGGTAAATGTACCGTGGGATCCATTATAAGCGGACCCCCAGGTTTTGTCCCTTTTTTTTTGATTTTAGAATTTTCAAACCAAAAATTCATTAAATGGGATAGCTCAAAGTTTTTAATGACCTGAAAATTTTTCGTGGTGTCATCTACCAACGAATAATCGCAAAGTCGTCAATTTTTTTAACTAGGATGACTAGTGTCCGTCTATAATTTTTCATAGTTTAAAATTTTTTCTAATAGACTCAAAACAAATTGAGGCAGTTAAACGATTAGTTTTTAAGATATTCGGTCTTAAAAATTTCGAAAAAAAATAAGCGGCACCTCCTATATAAATATAAAAATGAGTTACCTGTCAATCTGTCTAGGTAATTTTTTGTTTTGACATACTCTTGTTGATAGCTGTCAAAAATTAAACGATTAGGTTATCAGTCAATATCGGTCAAAATGGTTTATTTAGAAAAGGAAAAACGCGAAATTGTCTTTTGCTATTCTGAAAACAATCAACGAGAGGCTTAAGTAACCTTGAATTAAAAGCTGTATTTTTCACCTGCGTATACCATGTGAAAAAAATATTTTTTCGAAATTTTTGAGACGAAATATCTTGAAAACTAATCGTTTAACTGCCTCAATTTTTGTTGAGCCTATAAGAGAAATTTTTAAACGATGAAAAAATATAGACGGAAACTAGTCATCCTATTTAAAAAAATTGATGACTTTGCGATTACTAGTTGGTAGTTGACACCACTAAAAAAAATTCAGGTCATAAAAAACTTTCAGCTATCCCATTTAATGAAATTTTGGTTTAAAAATTCTAAAATAAAAAAAGGGCCAACACCTGGGGGTCCACTTATAATGGATCGAAACTTTTCGCAGCAACAAAAGAGATGTTTTCTTTGGAAGTACTCGCCTTGAAATTTTCTAAAAAATGGGACCACTTCGGTCCAGGTCACGGGGTATAGCGAGCTGAGCCTGCTCAGCTTGGTAAACTAATGTCACTTATGACAAAACATCATAAACAGTATAAAAGCTTTCAGAATTTCTTAGGTTTTTAAAGCAAAATTTAGTTTAAATTTTTCTTTTAATTTCATCTTGACAACGGTGGCCGACTTGCCACCGAAACGTAGATTAGTATTTTGATTTTTGGTTTTTGTGGGTTTTTTTGTAGCAGGCGATCTGCAAGTTCATAGGGGTCAATAGAGCTGAGCAGACTCAGCTCGCTATACCCCGGCACCTAGACCGAAGTGGTCCCATTTTCTAGAACATTTTAATGTGAGTACTCCCAAAAGAAAACATATCAAAACATGAATCCACCACAAAACTATAGAACATATTTAGCCACTTAAGAGTCATTCGATGACCTCAATGTCACGTGCATACCTAAAGTTGTGCGTACATCGGATGAAAGCAGAAAAAGCAGAAAAACTACATATATTTTACATGCTTTTATTTCTTTAATTTCTTTTATGATTAAGCGAAGGAAGGCTCGAAGCAATGCTACAGCTTTCACTCTTGTCTTTTGCTCTTTTTTGACAAAAGCAAATTATATAGATATTGACTTTTTATTGATTTTAAAAGAAGAATAAAATGAAACGGAAGAATCAGATTTCTAGGGATAGACGAGCGGACAAAGTGGGAAGTTCGGGGATTCCCCCCTCCGATTGTTATTTTTAAGAATAAATCTATGAATTACTATCCCTGATAATATTAAAATTTTAGCTTTAAAAACTTCAAAGATTACTGGGAACGTTGTTTTTTCGCACATCTTAAGCTAAATCTTTACAACCAATTAAAATTTTGAAGAAAAAATAGTTAGGATTCCTTCTAACCTTATTCTGTATAAAAAAAATGTTTTTTAAGGTTCGCAACAAACCATCATCAAAAGAAATACATCAAAAATATATGTTTTTAAGAAAAAAGTATGTAAGAGACAGACGTACAGACCCAAAAGTGATCTTAAGTATTCCGTTTTTTCTTTTAATCCTAACAATAATTGATTTAAAAAATATATTTACTATCTTTATCTATTCTATAACACCATTAGAATTAAAATATGTGTTAAGCAGTGTATATGTAAAAAGGTCAAGTCTAACCTGACCAGACAATAAATGTCATAACAGTATGGTACCTTTTGTGCACAACTGGTCAAAATATACTGGGTTCCTGCAATAATAACACGCGACAGCAGAGCCTGTCAAAAACCACTCCACATCACCGTATGTTGAAGGTTGCTGTGTAACCCACACGGAAAAACACATTGGAAATACAGGGTGTTCGGCACATGAGTAACATACGTAAGTCTGAGATAGATGGGGCCGTCTGCTATGCGGTGCACCCAGATATTTTGACCTGGGCCCTAAGAATTTTTTTTTAGATTTTTTTTTTCAGAATGTTTAATTTCCGAATTTCAAACTGAAATAATTTTTTGAAAAATCATGAAACTGACAATATTTTTGTTTTATTTTAATTTAGACTAATACTAGAATCATATAAATTTAATAATTGGGGCCCATGACGGCTACAAAGAAAAATACGGGCCCTAAAACCACAAAAGAGGTAAAAAATAATTCTAAGAGCCAACTTTGCATTGCATTAAAAAAACTAGAAATAATCAAGTATTTCTAATTGGTCAAAAACATCTTTAATTCATGCCCTTTCAAAGGATATGCAATAACCACAGTTTGCTCAAAAACAGCAAGAGTTATTTGTCAACTTTATCAAAAGTAGAATTTCGTAAAAAATGCCCTACTTGATAAAGTTGACAAATAACTCTTGCTGTTTTTAAGCAAATTGTGGTTATTGCATATCGTTCGAAAGGGCATGAATTGAATATGTGTTTGACTAATTAGAAATACTCGATCATTTCTAGTTTTTTTAATGCAATGCAAAATTGGCACTTATGGTGCCCATTCACGTACAGTCGGACTGCAGTCCCGAACTGTGAGCGATCTAGCCTTCAGTCCACATTTTACCATACATACATACATACAGGTGGCCTGCAGGTCTGTGCCTGCAGTTCACCTAAACTGCGAAGGAACTGCGTGCGTGTAGTGAATAATCGTTAGTTCTGATCATACGACAGACACTTTCATTGCTTTTAAAATTTTGTATAGAGTTGTGGTAAAAATGTGTAATTTGGTTTTATTGATATTTATCGACAAGTTTATGGAATATAAAGTCAAAATATTACTCAAATCGAAAAGAAAAGGCAAAAGCTTAGACAAAAATGCTTCAATTGATACAGTCAAAAAAAATTAATAATATTAGAAGTACCTTTCGGAAGGAGCATAAAAAAGTTTAGAAATAAAATAAAGTGGATCGTCTACAGAAGACACTTATGAGCCAACTCTTTGGTACTATTAATTGCTACTTTTTACTGCATCTCAGGAAGAACCCAGGCAGAGAGTTTCAAATGAAAATGACTTCTGTAACCATTCTTTCACCCAAAAACGTTTGCGATATTTCTTGCGTTCATTAGTTAATAACAAAATTAAAAGGAACAAAGCTAGTTTCTTTTTTCGTAAAATATTCATGTTTATTGTTCTTTTGCAAAACACAATCTATTTTCCGGACTGTGAAAATTATGCCACTGACTGTGTGTGTATGGCAAATAATGAAGCGGCCTGTAATTCTAGGACTGTCAGGCCGTGGACTGCAGGCGGCATCGTTTCAGTTTAAATGAACGTGTGTGGCTCATCGCAGTCCTGCTCTGCAAATCAAATCTGTCAGTTCATAGACGGCAGTCCGCCTGTACGTAAATAGGCACCATTAAAATTATTTTTTACCTCTTTTTGTGGTTTGAGGGCCCGTATTTTTCTTTGTATCTGTCATGAGATCCCAAATTATTAAATTTGTATGATTCTAGTATTATTCTAGATTAAAATAAAATAAAAATGTTAGCAGTTTCATAATTTTTCAAAAAGTTATTTCAGTTTGAAATCTGAAAATTGAAAATTTTGGAAAAAAAATTAAAAAATCCAAAAAAAAAAATTCTTAGAGCCCCGGTCAAAATATCTGGGTGGACCGCATAGCAGTCGGCCCCATCTATCTCAAATTTACGTATGTCTATTCATGTGCTGTTTAAATTATTTGTTTGACCCCCAATTTTGACTCTAGAAACTCCTAGTCCGACACCCAGCACACACCATTTTTTTTGAGGGCCTGTGTTATTCCATAGTGCTTTTTAACATAAAAATACTCTCTTTAGCTTCTATTAATTAAAACACGCATTGACAACGGAAAATTAATTACCTGCATAAACACGCGTTCTATTTACGGTTTATAAGTTAATAATGGTTTCTGCAAGTACGCGTGTTAAAATAGTAGCAAAATTAAGCGTTAAACGCCTTAGGCCGCTTAGGAAAATGCTAATTTTCCATAAGGAATTCTGCGTTTCCTTCCTTTTGGCGGTGTTTTATTGTTATAATTTTAATCACGCTATACTTCTTGACGTCACTTGCAGTTTCAAACTGCAGTGGCTTTGAAACTTCTTTTTTCAAGGATACCTTTTTATAAAGGAAAACAACTTCGTTTACAAAGAAGAAAAATCAAAGTTACGAGAAAGCTTTATTATAATACAGTTATTTAACCTTTGATGCGATTCCCTTATATTCTACGATTTTCTAGTTTAAGGTTGCGCGTTTAAAAACATTTATAAAGCTTCATTCATAATTTATTCCCAAAAAAAAATTAAGGTCTTAAAACAATAAAGCAAAAAACTAAAAAAAAGGGGTTTTAAAAAAAAAATGGGGGGAAAGGGTTTTGGGGTTAAAACCCCAAAATTTTTTAACCACGTTTGTTTAAAACCCATCCTCCCTGAAAAAAAAAACCTGGCTAGACCCTGCTGAGATAATAAAATAATTTTGGGGGAAAAAACTGAAATTTTTAATTTACCCAAAGGAAAGGGAAAAATTTCTTAACTTTAGATGGCCAAGGGAAAAAGGTGGGGCCGAAGGACCATAAAGGTACCTTAAAATACAGTATTTGCATGTTTTAATATTTAAAGATCGCTAAACAATTGGGGGGGAAATAGGACCAACATGTAAAAACTAATAATTTATTTAGCAGCATAATTCATCTTAGAGTTATGGCAATTTAAAAACTTTAGAATATGCCTATCAACGAACATGTGTATTATCTAACTTATTAAGCAAACTGTCGACAATACTAAATAAAATGTTAGTGTTTTTACTTTAAGAGTCCATTCGCGCCGCGAAAATTGGATCCAATTTGGGGTTCGAGGCATAATGTTTTTCTCAAAAACGGTATAAGTTATCGATAGTTTTCAAAAACTATATAAAAGCCAACACTTAAATCTAGGCTTCTGCTGTAATAGTTTTTTAAATTTGGATTTAGTTTTTAATATTTCCTTGAGTGAAAGTTACCCTAAAATCGGTTATGTTTAGATACTATTTTCTCTTAACTCGACTCATATTTCAAAAATCCGTTACAGCAGAGGCATAGATTATTTCTTTACCTTTAAAATGGTGTATAATTTATGTCATTTAAGTGAAAAATAGTTACCGAAAAACGTTATCTCCTGTAGGCTTGCAATCGGAAACAACATCGCATCGATACACCGAATTTGGAATAACCTAAATAAAATATAATATTTTTAATGCGGCTATACAAAAATTGTGGTAGTGGGAGTTTGTTAGTCTCCGCCCACCGTCTCCGCGTCCTTTCGCCCGACCCCTAAGGTGTAGCGTAAATGCACTCTTAAATGTTAGTTTTCCACTATAAAATTTGCTTTAAAGTCTTTTTAAAACTTTAGTTATGGAAAGCAGTTATGGAAAATGAAAATATTTCGTATTATGAACAAAAAACATCATTTACTATCTTTATTTATTCTATAATACCACCAGAATTAAAACATTCGTTAAGCAGTGTATATTTAAACAGGTCAAGTTCAACCTGACCAGACAATAAATGTCAGCACTTTTGGGTATAAATAAATAATATTCGCTTCCTGCATTCAGTAGGGTACCTTATGTTTAGCACAACTGGTCAAAATACACTTGGTTCCTGCAATATTCACATACGCGACAGCAGAGCGCTCCTGCAGTTTAATAATAATCGTGGTAATCTGCGAACCTGCCTGTCTAAAACCACTACACAACACTGCAGGCTAGAAGCATCCTACAGGATGGACTTTCCTCCCAACAAAAAAGAATGATAGAAGTTGGTTGAAAGTACCTGTAATACATTTATGTTCCAGGTGTATACCTGTGAGTTAACTATCGTACCTAGTAGAGAACTGATTTCAATTTTTTAAATTTTTATTTTAAATGATCTTATATTAATAATTTATTGTTTTTTTTTAACTTAATTTTGGACAAAATATTAAAAAAAAAACTTCCTTTACAATTTAGTAAAACGTTTTCAACGTAAAAAAAGAAATTAACTAAAAAAATTTCTGTACCAGGCAAATTCTTATCAAGTCAAAAGACTCAGACTAAAAAGGTTTTTCAGTTACGCATTTGCCATTTTGGTTTTTGGATGATATTTAGGGTATTTTCACTTTCTTTTTGTTTGCTTTTTAATTCGAGAAAAAAAATTGTCCCCGGAACCTAGTCCTTCCACTCTTAAGATAATTTGACCTAATGGGTACAAACCTGTTGCGGTAAAAATATAGAAATCCTATTAGGGGTAAATGTAGTGCGCCTAAATAAATTTAAACAAAACTCATTATGACTTTAGTAAATTTCCCAATCGACCAATGGTGTAAGCACCACTTTAACCTTATTACTTCAGTTATTTTTATTAAAATATTATACCCCCTTGTGCTTGAACTGAAACAATTTAATTTAGTTTAAAAATCAGTCCACAAATAATTTTCCTTGTAATAAACCAGCTACATAACAAAACCAGCAGCAGGTGAATGTTCTAGCGAGTTATTTTTAAATAAGAGAAAAGGCGACTCATGCAGTATATCAAGTTTTAACAATAAGATTTGACAAAGGGTATAAGTACATGTAATTTATGACCTTTCGTTAGTTATTCATCTGGAACGTGGCTCGGACGGATCCAAGATAAAAGAAAGAGTTGAAGCAGGAGTGTACGAACTCAAATGTAGACTCGCAAAGCCCCTAGGAAAATCTCCCACCATCTTCCAAGCAGAAATCTATGCAATCCATATCTGTGTAACAGAATGTGCCAACGGAAAGCAAATATCTACATCCTATCGGACAGTCAGGCCACCTTAAAGGCTTTACTTTTATGCTGCTTTGACTTAAGGCTCGCCTGAGAATGCATCTCTTAACCAACTGGCCACAAAGAAAAGAGTTACTCCAATGTGGGTGCCAGGAGATGAAGGAGAGGAAGGCAATGAAATTGCTGACCTACTAGCAAAGTTGGTGCACTACTGGAAGAACTTAGAGAATGGGAAAAGAGGCAAAAAGAGACTCACTGGAATAACGCTACAGGCCAAAGACAGGCGAAGATATTTATCTCACAATGGCCTAAGTATACTAACAATAAGAAGCTATTCTTCTTGCTGTGCCGTACTCTATTCAGAGCGTAGGCGCCCTTTCGCACATATCTGTGTTGCGTACCAACTACACACAGATATGGGGACCACCGGCTAAACGTGCCTTCCGAAGCACATGTGAGAGGGTTTACTAGGCAGAAATACTACACAGTGGTTTGCCATTGCCTTCTGTGAGGTGACGAGCTATGAAAAAGTCCAATGAATATTGCGGGATTCAAACTCAGGTCTTCAATGGTGAGAGGCTGGTACGCTGCCATTACACCAGCTCGCCACATAAGGAGCTATTAGAATTTTAATAAAAAGGAATTCAGGATAATCACCAACTTCCTGACAGGAGGCATCACTTTAAAAAGGTGGAGAAGACTGACAATGAACGCTGCAGGTTCTGTGATAGATCGAGCGAAATCGCGGTCTTACATCAATGACTTATAAAGCATTTTTAACCCCCAAAGATATAAAAAAAACTTGCCCCTCGAAACATCTCCAACTTTACGAAAAGTTTGGAAATTAAGGGGATTAACTAATGCAGGGTATCCACAAAAGATCTTTTTAGGTCGAAATGGGAGTAGGGCTATATTGAGACGAACGACCCCATTCCCTACAATGCAATACAATAGTTATCCAGCTCCTGGACTAAATGTATTAAAAAACGATATACGCATAAATCGAAGAATAAGCCGTAACTCGACGACCTGGAACAATCTACATAAAACTAAATGGGAACCAGGGTTCAACCGATTTAAATCAATGATTCAAATCGCATAATTTTTTAAATTTTAATTAATGATCTAAATTCAAAAAATATGAATATGGATGGATGGATGGATGGAATTGAATTGTTTAATTTTAAATAAACATAAAACGGTGTAAAGTTACTGTCAATAAGATTTTTTTTTAATAAAAAGTAATGAAAGTACATGTTCAATTTTCATTGTAGAAAAAACCCTTTTCATCGAGGCACACATAAAAAACTGTTTCAGTATAGGTAAAAAATGTTTAACATCTAAAATAATTCTTTTGTAAAACCCACTACTGAAAGGCACATTTCATAAAAACTCCTTTAAAAACGTAAGTAATGAAAACGAAATAGAGTTTCGATTCATGGACTCGATTTAGTCGGTTAGAAACGACGACATCCGATTACTTGCAGTAGGTATGGGCATTTACTAGAAGTTTTTTTGTTTGTTCTTAGGCGGAACATTAATAATTCTTTACGTTTATACTACTAGTGTCATTTTTGCTTCTAATTCTATAAAGAAAAAATATATCCAAAAAAAACATGATTTTTTCCAACCAACCCTGGTGAGAACGATCCATCGCAATTTGGCAGTCAGAATATAAGCATTAGTATTAAACAACAAATAAAGTTAGATTTTTTTATAACCAACAAATGTAGGTATCTATCCCAGATTTAAGAAGACGTGCCTCCCGTCAAACCTAGTTTGTCGTTTTAAATCCTCCATTTTTTGACAAACGGAATTTTCTTAAGTTACTTTTAAATCTATCTACGAAGCTTTATACATGGAAACATTATTAAATATTTTTTAAAAAAACTTACGTCCTAATAATGACAAACTCATGATAGGCCTGCCAGTTTTGTGGGTCATCCCGTCTCTTTTTTCTTTAAATGACTAACAAGGAGACGGCACGGCCTTGGGGTCGGCGATTTGGCTCAATTTTTTTGTGGTGGTAGAGTGCACTTGGTATATCACAATATTAAAATACTAAGGCGCACATTTGTGTAGCATACGTACTTAAAATGTAACACCATTGTCAAACAGCTATGGGCTCAGGCGGAAAAGCGTTCCAAAACCTAACCCAAATGTTCCGGGCTTCCTTATGCCTTACTTTTTTTGGTAATTAATTTTTTTAATAATATTATTCTTTAAAATATTTCTGAAATTTCTTTACTTTAGAAATTGTTTTTTTAATTCACAATTGGAAAAATTAAATAAAATATTCTGGGCCAAGGTACATATTTATTTACATTTAATTATTTGAAAAAAACCAGAGTGATAGTTATTATAAAAAATTAAAACAATTATTATTACTCCCACATTGGTATTTATAAGGTAATCATTGAAAAACATGGTATCATTTAAAATTTATAAAAACGATTCTGTCAGTGCATAGTGGGTTCATGATTTCTCGACTTGTCAATTTCTCGGGTCTCGAGAATTCTCGAGGCTAATTTCTCGGGTTTTTTTCGGGTTGTCGAAATTTACAAATTGCGTGTACTACACTTAGCCCAAGAGCTGGCAGCAATTTGGGTGGAAGGGGGGCAACTGAAAACTTTCAAACTTTCCTATTCCCAAGGGAATTCAACCTGGCTGGTGAGTAGCGGGGCTAAATCAACCCCTAAATTTTTAAAAATATTTTTTTAAAAAGTAATATAAGGAATATTCAATTTTTATATGTTGTAGTTGGAATTTTAGAATTTTTAAAAAAAACAGCCGGGGCATTTTGTCGGGGTTTTAACCTTGCCAGGCGCGTGCAAAAAAAGTTTTGGGAAAAAATATAAAAAATTTTTGGGCAACTTGAAATTTTAATAGGGTATTATTTTTAATAAAAAATAAGATTTCTAAAAAAGACAGATCATTTTGTGGGACTTTCCATTGCCAGGTGATCTAAAAAATTATGTATATGTGCGACGAGTAGCGCTATAGACAAGCTGCTGTAGTGTAAAAGAAAAAAGTTTATCGGCAGCTGTTTGCGTTCTTACTTGCCGCGTTACTATTGTCTATAGCCATGAGGTTTTCCCAGTCGGAATTTCGGAGTAAAAAATAAAAAAAATTGTGAATTTCTGCTAAAAATGGTTTAAGTAAAAATCAACAATCTGACTACAACATATAAAAATTGCATATTGCCTCAAATACATTTTTGGATTTTTTTTTTTTTTAAATTTAAGGGCTGATATAGCCTCGCTACTCACCAGCCAAAGGGCTGCAGTTTCGTGTTGGGGGTTTTAAAAGGAGAAGTATATGACAAGTTTTCAGCTTGCCTCAAATACCCACCCAAAAATTGGTGCCAGCTCTCCGATAACTTTGTAAACCGTCTGAACTCAGGTAGAGTAGAAACACGAATGAACTGTGTGTATTACCTACTGTATTGTATCATGTATAAAACGACGCCGCCAGAGCGCTTGCCGCGCGCGAGCGTCGAGATCAAAGGGTACCACTGCCCTTTGGCCCGTGCCGCCCCGCCACCGCGCGTTTAAAACAAACGGCAAACGCAAATAGTTTTATTCTATAATTTCATAGACTCAAATATGTTTCTCGAGTTCTCAGGTTTTCTCAAACTTGATTTCCGGGAACAAAGCCCAACGATTTCTCGGGAATTCTCGAGCCGAGAATTCCGGAATGAACCGTGCATAGTTTTGAGGCATAGATGTGTAAACTAATGTTACAATTATTTAATTTAAAAAAATAATATAAATAAATTTAAGAAGCATTTTAAAGATGAATAATATTAAAAATAATTAATTACGTAAAAAAGTAAGGCATGGAGCAGAATCGAACCCAGAACCTTCGGGTTAGAAGTCTCGAACGCTACTGCCTGAGCCACTTGGCGATTTGACAAAAATATTACATTTTCAGTATATATGCTACACAAAAAAATTTAAAAAATTAAAACGTTTTTTCGTGAGATTTTCTCAATAGTGCGCCTTGTATTTTAATATTATGATATACTAAGTGCACTCTATCACCACAAAAAAATTGAGCCAAATCGCCGACCCCAAGGCCGTGCCGTCTCCTTGTAAGGCTGTTTTGGGCGCCAATTGCCAGCCCATTTCATGCATAATATCACTGCATCCAGGAATGAAGCCTTGTCTGGTTTTAAAACATCGGCAGGTATTTAAATAATAACAAAAAAGATACGGGTATAGTACCTTGTAAAATAATATACGATGGAGTAGGGATAACCGGTTTCCATCAGGCCCAACTCTTTCACAAATGATGTATTAGGAATTATTTAGTGATAACCCGATATCACCGAGATTACTTATGCATCACTAGAAGGCTAGGGCAGCATATTCGGACCCCCGGTTTGTCCGCTCCCCATCGGTCGTTTTCCCGAAGAAGCATTACAGCTTTTAAAGTACGGTTTCACTTTCTGAAGGCTAAAACAGAAGTCGCCTTTAGAATTTAATTTTTTAAGATAGTAGGTAGAAAAAAATATCGAGAAATTAAAGATGACATCGATATTTTACCGGCGGATCTATACTTCCAGTAGTGTTTAACCTTCTCATCATTAAATGCGCTTAACTAGTATTATATTATAACTTATAACTCATTTATGATGTTTGTTTACCAAACAGAATTTCAAGGTTACAATTTAATAATTTCATATTACAGCATTATTTAAACAAAGTAGTCAACAATACGGTGTCGTGGGTCAAATAAATTGTTTAACTGTTTAAATAATTATTCGTAAATTATTCTTTTGAAAAAAATCCTCAAACGTGGGTAATTACAAGTTATTTACTTTATTAAAAATATTACTACTCTTTATTTCTTTGGGTTATACGGTCTTCTGTGAGCCGTGCCTTACTACTTTTTGAAAAATGGGACCTCTTGGGTCCAGGTCCCGGGGTATTACAAACTGCTCAGCCTTATTGACCCCTATAAACTTGCAGATCGCCCGCAACAAAAAAAAGAAAAACCCCCCAAAAAATCCAAAAATCAAAAATATTTATCTACGTTTCAATAGCAAGTGGACCACCGTTTTCAAGATGAAGTTAAAATAAAAAAATAAACTAAATTTTAAGAAATTTTGTTTTAAAAACTTAGGAAATTCTGATACATTTTTACTTTTTAAGACGTTTTGTTTATATTTTTTATTTTAATGTCATCTTGAAAACGGTGGCCGAGTTCCACCAAAACGATTAATATTTTTAATTTCTTGGGGGTTTTTCGTCTTTTTTGTTGCAGGTGATCTGCAAGTTTATAGGGGTCAATAGGGCTGAGCAGGCTCAGTTTCTTATACCCCGGGACCTGGACCGAAGAGGTCTTATTTTCCAAAAAGTAGTAAGGCGAGTATCCCAAAGAAAACATACTAAAACATGAACCGCCACAAAACTATAGAACATATTTACAATATTTTTCTAGTTTTTATTATTGAATATCTTTTCTTTCCATTTCAGGGTAAAAAAAAACCTTCTTTGCTGGTCCTTCAGGACACGTTTTTTATACTTTCTTAGATAGGCGTAACCTACCCCTCCCCCAGTGAATACCTGGTATAGATTATTCTTCATTTAAACAGAGTGATTTAAACATCATATGCCATCGCTTAACGGGAGGTTTTTTGCCAAAAATAAAACAAAAATGGTATATAAACGTATCATCAAAAGGGCCTCGTTTTTAGGCTAGAGGATGTAAAAAAAGTTTTATTTTTGGAATTTACCCTTTATTTTCGGTTATTGTTTAGATGTGTGGCTCCACCTATTTTTTATCATAAAAAATCAAAAAATAGAGATATTGATATGCTTTTTTTTCATTTTGTTTTATTTTACGGCGGATTTACAAATCTTAAAAAAATAAAAAAAAAAGTGTAAATTTTTATTTTGAAAATAAAAAAATGGGTATTTTTCCAGTCTTTCGTTAAAATTTTAAAGACATCGACTTCCCGAGTATCATACTAAAAAAATTGGAATATCATACCTTAGAAAATTGACTTTTGTTATTTTTAAACTGTAAAATCTCATTAAAAAATAGATTTTTTGCATTTTTTTATAAATCCGCAATAAAATAGAACAAAATGAAAAAAACATTAGAAAAATAAATTTTTTCCATTTTTTTATGATTAAAAATAGGTGGAGCCACACATTTACAATTACCTTATTTTTAAATGTGGTTTTTCGAATTAAAGAAAAGTTCTTACGTTTAGAACAATGAAATAAACTTTTTTTCTCTTATAGACCAGTGGCGTAGCTTCGGGCAATTTTATGAATTTTTTTAACATTATTTCGTCTTTTTTTTTGTATTATTATTAGAGATCGAACGCTGTTAGAACAACACCGATACGTCACGGTTTTATATCAGTTTGCCATATGAGACCGTGACGTATCGGTGTTGTTCTTACAGCGTTCGATCTCTATCAAGAATTTGGTACCATGATATGTATTTTTTGCTTAGTTCTACATAAAATTTAACGGCTTTCGAGATATTAAAATTTTAAACTTGCATGGTACAAAGAGTAACATCTAAAATGAGAGACAATAGTAATTTTGACAAAAAAAGGCTTAAAGTGTCCACCTCCTGCTTGAATACGTGAACTGAATCTTCGTTTCATTGATTTTTTGTACAAAAATTAAGATGTGTTAATAATTTTAATAATTTCCCTTTTTGTACAACGCAAGTTTAAAATTGGAATATCTCGAAAGTCGTCAAGTATATCAAGTTTAAACAAAAGTACCCTTTTATGTAAGCCAAGCAAAACATAAGTGACATGTACCAAATTATCAACAATATTAATACCAAAAAAATTATGACGAAATAATGGTAATAAAATGAATAAAATTTCCCGAAGCTATGCCACTGGTCCATAATAGTAACAAAAGTTTATCATCAGAAGATGTATTTCGGTTAATATTTTAACCCAATTCTACATGTTTTTCTTTTACACCCTGTCTCTTAAAGACGGGGCCGTTTTGAAACTAGGTTTATATAACATTTTTGCCTTATTTTATGCCACGGAATCTTCCATTATATGATGGCATAGGTTTTTGAATCATCCTGTATATTCTTTATACCTCCGGCTTTTTTTCACTGTATTATTATTATTATTTTACCTCTAATAGAGGTAAAAAAATAATAATAATACATGAATGAATTAGAATAGACTATTCTAATTCATTCATTTATTTTAGGGCTTGTATGACCTGGCTTTTATGATCTGCCAATGATTGTCCATTTGCATATTTTATTTTAATTTTTGGGTAGTTTCTTTCTGCTAAAATCCAACCAATAAAATTATGAAACAATCAATTATTTCAATAATATAGGAAAAAAACCCGTACTTTGTTTTACTGATGACGTTTTACATATGCATAAGTAAAACGTTTATTTAATTAATCTTTTAATCTGAATACAACTGCAACCGATAAAGCAAAGATGCAAAAATTCAAAGATTTAAGTAGTCTTCTTCAAAACATCTTGGCATAAATCCAATTTGAAATTAAATTTAGTTTATTTCTGTCAAAATACAACATGGCGCACATTAATAAAAAACCAACATAAGACGAGTCGCACAAAGGCAAATACGCTTTACTGAAACAACAACGATGCCAAGTGCGAAATCTTTATTTTGTATACGTGGAAAACTGATCTAAGAAATTTAAAAATATATACAGGGTGTTCGGCACATGAGTAGACATACGTAAATCTGAGATAGATGGGGCCGTCTGCTATGCGGTCCACCCAGAGATATGGACCTGGGCCGTAAGAATTTTTTGTAGATTCTTTTAATTTTTTTTTCAAAATTTTCAATTTTCGAATTTCAAACTGAAATAACTTTTTGAAAAATTATGAAACTGACAACATTTTTATTTTATTCTAGACCAATACTAGAATCATACAAATTTAATAATTGGGGCCCATGACAGCTACAAAGAAAAATACGGGCCCTCAAACCACAAAAAAGAGGTAAAAAATAATTCTAAGAGCCAACTTTGCATTGCATTAAAAAAATGGAAATGATCGAGTATTTCTAATTAATCAAAAACATCTTCAATTCATGCCCTTTCGAACAATATGCAATAACCACAATTTGCTCAAAAACAGCAAGAGTTATTTTTCAACTTTATCAAAAGTAGAATTTCTGAAAAAATGCCCACCTTGATAAAGTTGACAAATACCTCTTGCTATTTTTAAGAAAATTGTGGTTTTATATCCTCGAAAGGGTATAATTGAAATGTTTTTGACTAATTAAATATCGTCATATTTTTAATGCAAAAGTTGCTTAATTTTTACCTCTTTTTGTAGTTTGAGGCTCGTATTTTCTTTGTAGTGTCTGGGCATTATTAAATTTGTATGATTCTAGTATTAGTCTAGATTAAAATAAAATACAAATGTTGTCAGTTTCATGATTTTTTAAAAAGTTATTTCAGTTTGAAATCTGAAAATTGAAAATTTTGGGAAAAAAATTCTAAAAAAACATTTTTAGGACTCAGGTCAAAATATCTGGGTGGACCGCATAGCAGACGGCCCCACCTACCTCAGATTTACGTATGTCTACTCATGTGCCGCTCACCCTGTATACTACACAAAACATTTCATCGTGTTTCCTCCCTTATCATAACTTTTTTATCGTTACACAAAAAGGTATAAAATTTGGTAAAGTTTTGTCAAGTCATTTCTGAGATAATCCATTTTGAAAATGTCAATTTTACTGCTGACTGACTGACTCACTCATTCATTGACTCATTAAAATTATGGGGCATTCCCCGAAAAAGTTTGAGGGACAAAAGTAAAGGAAACATTCTGAAAACTACACATTTTTACTCGAAACGCCCTGAAACAGGGCCGTAATATCTTATGTTTAGGGAAAAGAAAGAATTTTGCAATCTGACTGAACCTGAGTTTCAGACGTCATAATTGTCATAAAATTTAAACTGCGGGCAGAATATTATTTACCAATAAAGAAAATGGCTACATTTACTCATCAAACCCCAAAGGGACATTAAAATGAGCATTTTTCGTACCTAATTTTCAGTCTAAAGGTTATGTTCTACCAAGAGCACGGTAACTGAGAAAATGAGATCCCCCCATTTTAAGTCCATTCGTTAAACTCAAAAAAAAAGAGAAAAGATCCGACAAAAACATTTATGTAAAATAAGTGCCAAGTACCTGTCAAAAAATCTCGGCCTCTGAAAACAGAACTGTCGCAATTACTTCTAAAAAGTAATTCAATTACAATTACCAATTACTAGCATGTTTGTTAAAAGTAATTTAAATACTAATCAAAACTAAAAGTAATTAAATATTTTAGCAATTACTCTATTTAAATTACCACATATATTAAACACGACAAAAAAAATTTTTACTAATATGCATCATATGCGCACGTCACTTTATTTAAACTGCTTTTTCGGCAAGTTCAACATTAAATGACTCTAAAATAAAAATTTCTTGTTATCCTACCCCAAACATCAACAGACTTTTTCACAAAAAAAAAGTATAAAAACGGTGGCGGTAAGCATCAATCGAAAATACTAAATCAGCGCGGAAGCGGCTTTCGCTGGATTCAGAGCGGACCGCCGTGTTTCAAGATGCTCTTTCTGGCTGGCCAAAATTCCGTCAGTTTTTTCATAAAAAAGGGTAATTGAATTTTTCGTAGTAATTTAATTATTTATTAGGTAATTGAATTAATTTCTAAGTACTTTAATTACTTTATAAGTAACTTAGTAATTGAATTACTTGGGATTCGTGAAAATCAATTACCAATTACGATTACATTATCCTATTAATTAATAATCCAAATACAATTACCTTTTTCGGAAAGTAATTGAATTAAAGTAATCAATTATCGACAGCACTGTCTGAAAGTACTGAGATCTAAAATCAGACTTCTGTCCACAATTTTCTTCCATTCTTTTTTGACTTCGCAAGTTTTTTACTCCTGTCTGTATTAACAAAAAAAAACAGTTATATTAATAAATAAAGAATATTCAATAATACAGACGGATCAGTAAAAACCTTGCCAAGTCAAAAAATATTGGAACAAAATGTGGACAGAACTGGGTCTAATTTTAAATCTCAGTACTTAAGAGGCCAATTTTTTTGGTTAGAAACTTGGCCCTTTAATTTCCATAAAAGTGATCTTGGTGGGATTTAATGTAATTGAACTTTTTTTAATTTTAAAAGAGCTGGGTAAAGATCGTCCTTTTTTCGACCATCATATTCGTGAAAATTCAAAGTTTCAATTTAGGCCATTTTATTATATTTATAATAAAATCTATATTTATAAAATAATCTTTATTTATATCTACAATGAATTGGTTAAGAAATTAGAATGGCAAGTACCAAAATAACGTTCAAACTTGCTATTTTTATTAAATTTTCGCCATTTTACACCAAAATAAATGAATGCTAGTTATAGGCTTATTAAGTGTAATATTAAAGATACAGGGTCTTCATTAATGTTTGTAAACCACGTGACCAAAAATGTTGCGGGTTGCCTATTCAGAGGTTGCACAAAATTTAATAAAATATCCCTAGAAATATTCATTGGCGCCGGGCATTTTAAAATCGATATTTAATTGTCAAAATCATTTTTTTAAGGTTATAAAATATACCATTTATCATTTTTTTAAGTAATTGTAATTTGAACCAAGTTATTACGGCCTTTTTGGATAATTTTTGTATGCATTTAGTTTTGAGTCTCTTGTTTGTCAATAATTTAATTTGCTAGATTTAAGTACAAAAAATTCTAATCAAGGAAACGCGGGATTTTTTGTGCAGTAAGATGAATTTGAATGCGGTTTTTTGCATTCGATTCGTATCAACGTCTACAAACTTTGTGAACAAATTTAATTATTGGAAAATGAAAACCTGCATTTCTGCGTTAAAAAAAATCATTTTTAAATTACATTTTAAGGTTTGCAATTATAAAAAATGTTAAACTAGGTAAATAATGATGAAAATGAGAATTTGTTACTCGGGAGTTTTCAAGGTCGCTTACATGCTGACTATGAGATTGGCAAGGGCCTACGGAGCACCTGGTGCGCGCTAAGGATAGTGTAAACGTGGTCTAGTGAAGTTTTACGACAGTTGGACCGACATTAGCAGGATTTGTTGTAAAACTTTAGAAGACGACGTGTACACTATCCTTAGCGCGCACCAGGTACTCTCCAGGCCCTTGTCAATATCATATGAGTGTTCAACGACCTCGAAAACCCCCGAGTAACAAATTCACGCCCATTTGCATCATTATTTAACTAGTTATAATTTTTTTATAGTTGCAAACTTTAAGATGCATTTCGAAAATGCATTTTTCTAATGCAAAAATGCAGTTATTTATTTCCCATTAATTAAATTTGTTTTACAAAGTTTCTATATGTTTATACAATTCAAATGCAAGAAACCGCATTTGAATCCATCTTACTGCACAAAAAATCCCACGTAAGGCCTATTTTGGTGCCATGTTCTCTTGACTATGTTGGGTTTAGCGAAGATCCGTTAATATATTTTATTATATCTTTGGATTTTAGTCAATTTAAACTTAATAGGAAAACTCAAGTCACATTAACTCTTAGTTTACACAGTTTATTCATATTATTTAAATAAAACTACTTGACTTAAAATGATGGACATGACAGATTTATTTTTACATTATTAATAAATTACACTACCTAAGTTACATGATAAAAAAAATTAGAAGAATTATTACATGCTAAAAGAAATTAAGATAAAACAATGTACAAAAAATTATTTTAACCGGGCAAATGAAACCATGCTTCATCAGAGAAGAAAGTACGGTCCAAAACATCATTCATTGTTAAGAATCTCATCAAAGCATTGACAAAACTGCACCTTCTTTCTAAAATCTGGTGAAAGGAATTCTTGCAATACTGTGACCTTATATGGATGCATTTCCAAGTTTTTGGTTAGTGCTTTATGGCAAAAACATTTTTCTAAAAAACAAAATATGGCACTGTAAACATTAATTTCAATTTTTATTTAAAATAGTATCTTTACCGGACTGAGTAGACAACTTCACTGATTTCTTAGGAATGTGCTCCATTCGAGCATGTATATCAAGAACAGGTTCTGTAAGCACGGTAGGCCTTCCAGTGGACTTGCCCTTAAAAAATGCAATTCTTGTTTTCAAAGTCATTGATTAGCACATGTCTGTGATGGACAAATGTTTCGTACTCAACAAGATTGTCAGGAAACCTTTCTCTAAACTGGTCCATGCAACTTTGGAGAGAATATGACCAAGTTCCATCCTCATTACGAGTTGCACTTCTAAAATGTGCCATTATTATAAAGGCATCTTGTTCCACAGTCCATATTTTAAACATTTTCTAAAAGTAAACAAAACAGTTTTATTTACGTAACCTCAATAACAAAAACAGATGTAACTTACCTTTAAAACTAGAAATATGAAAAGTAGTTCTGAAAAGAACTGTTTTAAGCTTGTCAGGTTAGTTTTTAAACATAATTTGTTCAAAAAAAAAATCTAAAACTTTTCCAAAAAAACTATCCAAAAACCAAATACCGCTAACGCCAACAATGGTCTGTCAGTAGTGTCAGTCAAGTCTACTGTCGAAAAAGAGCTTGCTGTGTTGCCAACACTAATATTTTCCTCATAAAAGGTGTGTTCTTTGGACCACTAACCTGCACTGATTCCGATTTTTTTGGAATTTTAACATTTTAGGAGGTTAATATAATCAGTAATAATGATTTAAACTTTTTTTGCTTTGTTCGGAGTTTAGAAGCTGGTAAATTATCACAGAAAAAAATAAATGTCGGCAAAAACTTTATGAACTTTTTCCATCGTGGCAACATTGTAAATAGGAAAGAAACCAAGCAGTGGAGCCACTTTTACAAACCAAAATCGCGTGGTCACGTGGTTTACAAACATTAATGAAGGCACTGTATATGTTAAATATGTTCGTCCACACACAAAGAGCATCATATAATTTTTTAAAATAAAAGGTCAAAAACCGTACAAAATAGCAAAAATTTAATAAAAATTGCAAGTTTGACCCATTCATTGTATATGTAAATACAGATACTTAAACTTAATTTAAATATAATAAAATGGCCTTAATTAATGACTTTTCATAAATATGATGGGCGAAACAAGGTCGATCTTTACCCACCTCATTTAGTTTATCCAAAAATGTAATCAGCAATCACTTAAATTACAGTGTATATTTCAACAATAACAAAAAGAAAGACGTTCTAATAGTTTCTATATACAAGATACGTATGTTAATGTCCACTGTATTTGCATAAAGGAGAATTCAGTTAAAATGTTCAAGGTTGCGGTCATAAAGTTTACTAATTTGTGTAAAATGTACGCAACCGATATTTGATCAAAACTATTGGATAAAAGCTGTTTAGTGCAATTTATAAATAATATTTTATTCATAGTTTTACTGTTTTATTTATAAATCATAAATAGTTAATGTTTTGTAAACGTCTAATTGGAAAAGTAATTAAAAACTACTGATTAGTCGGTTTTTGTCTATTACAATCATATGATTTAAACAATATAAAATTATAAGAGCATTTAATTAATACAAGAAAACTACAAAAATGTTTAAAAGACCAAATTTATAGCCACCGGAATGTAATGCAGCCTTTTTTTATATTCCTACTTATAGTCATCTTTTGACATACAATCTGCTCGTCAAAAAAGTGGTATATTAAATCTCAACGGTAAGGACGGTGTGAAGCAGTCTCTGATATTGCTGTTAGGGGGCGTCCATAAATTACGTGAAGCATTTTTTAGGATTTTTTACTCCCCCGCACCCCTCCGGTGAAATTTCGTAAGATTTTTCTCCCCCCCCCCATCCAAAATCACATAAGATTTTTTTAAAATTCCTGTTTTGGTTGTAATCGCGTTGGATTATAACTGTGATGCTCTGCGGGGTTCGGACAAATACAATTAACACTATTGTGTGAAATTTTGCCATATTTTCATTCTAGAAACATTTTTTACTTTAATTTAACCTTACTTTTACGCAATTTTATATCGTTTTTACTAGAAAAAAAAAGTGATATTTGCTAAGACCCCCCTCTCCCCGAACTGATATTTAGAAAGATTTAGCTTTACTCCCTCCCCTCTTGAACACCTCACGTAATTTATGGACGCCCACTTAGATATAAATCATAGGAATAAAATTTTTTAAACATTCCTAATAAGTCTTTTTTATTCGTGTACCTAAAACAGGTCTTTTGAGTTTCTTGACAAATTTCAGATTATTGCACTTGACATGTCTAAGGACTTTGACAAAGTTTCTACAGTCTTCCGGCAATGCTTTGAGCTTGCTTGAATCTCCGGTTTTCTTTTTAATCTATATCTGTTTTCGTGTAAGCTAACTCTTTTAGGTTTTACCAAATTAAAGCAGGAGTACCTAAGGCTGATCTTTGCCTTGTTTTCTCGGTTAATCCAATGGTAATAGTATACTTAATTTTAGCATTTATTTTCTTAAGCGGGTCTCAAACCTGGATTTAAAAATCTTTGCCAGAAGTAACGTGACTGATTAGGAAAAATCCCATAAAACATTTTTTATACTGTAGTTCTTAAATTGCCTTCTGAATCTTGATTACTGTATCTGATCCATCTATACATTACATGAGTGTGGAAGATCCTTCATGTAGTCATCCCACTTGTCTTTTAAACGTAGTATCCCTCATAAAATGCAAATAAAGCAACTCTCTATATCGCAGTGCTTACAGTTCTTTGTTCGAGGTACCACTACAAAAAACATTAAGGCACTGTCTTTGTTTATAATTTTTTTTAATTATATAGGATGTTTAAAAAAGTCGCGGCAATATTTAAGGAAGTGATTTCTCAGATCATAAGTTCCTATAAACATGGGTCCGGAAATGTATTGTTTTCAAGATAAAGAGTGTTTGTTTTTTATTATTAACTGTGTTTAAAAAATAATTTAAATCTTTTGATTTCGACTTTTTTTGTGATTTGGTAGGTTTGTTGTTATAAGGGGCCCTAACTAAATTAAAACTGTAAAGTCCATTGGCGTCAGAAGGAACACCATATTTATTTACAAAAATGTACCCCACTGACTTTAATCAAATTTTAATAATTTTTTGAAATGAAGCAGATAAAATACAACTTTCTGTCTCTTAAATTTTCGTCTTATCTTGCTTTGTTTACGAGAAAAAAAATAAAACTCATTTTATTGAATGTCCATTTATCACACAAATCAATTTTTAACATTCAAGATACAAACAGGTTTTTTTTTTTCGTTATCTTACCCATAAAAAATTTAATTGATGCTAATGGCAGACCTAATAATTTTAATCTAGTTGGAACTCCAAACAACGCTACCAAGTTTTAAAAAAATCGGTCAAAAGAAATTTAAATTATATATGTTTTAAAAACCTTTTTAAAAAAATTAACACCCCGTGTTTTTTTTTGTATAAAATGACCTGAGAAATTACCCCCTTAAATATTGCCGCGTAATTTTTAAACACCCTGTAATTTTTGGTTACTAATTTATTTTGGTAGATTGAACATTTTTTTTATATTAAAATTTAAATACCTTTAGGCATATTTATTTATAATTATTGCAAATTGCACGTGCTGTGTATTTGTTTACCGTGAACTTTCTGATATATATAGGGCACCGTAATGACGTTCCCTTAGCGTTGCGCCCTTTCACCCTTTGTTTATTTAAGCTCTGTTACTATCAGAATAAATCGTAACCTTTCTTCCGTAGTAAATATATATAAAAATACTTAAAACTTTTTCTCTTAATAATTTTACAAAATATTTTAAAATTATATATATATATATATATATATATAATATATATATATATATATATATATATATATATATATATATATATATATATATATATATATATATATATATATATACCGGGTGACAACGAAATCACTACCCATCCCTTTATTTTCTTAAATGAAAACATATGGCTTTTAAATTTTGGGATGACATATTATATTATAAGATGCCGATTTTGGATATTATAACATGTGCCTATCACTTCCGGTTTGACCGGAAACGACATAAATTTTGATTTTTTCAATGGAACACCCTGTATATTTTTCCGAATTTGGATTCTGCGGATCATTTCTAATATAATATCTATATTATATCCTATACCTATCTCTGCTTGTTTTTGAGAAAATGGCGATTAAAGATGTCCAAACTACCGCACATTATGCAGTTTTATGGGAAAACAAATAAATGTTATAAAAATTTATTATGTTAAATTTAATTTATTCTGAAGACTCTATCTGTGGAGGTCATAATAAAACTACTTCCTGCTTTACCGGAAGTGCTGCGAAAATTGACTTTTCTAATAATGTTACTTCAAAAATTTTAATGGTCATTCCTGATATAAAATCTGTATTATATCCTATACCTATCTTTGTTAGTTTTTGAGAAAAGGGCGATTGAAATGTTAGTATGTAGTGTATAGGGGAAAACAATTTTCTTTTTTTTTCTCAAAAACTAACAAAGATAGGTATAGGACTTAATACAGATTTTATATCAGAAATGACCCGTAGAATCTAATTTTAAAAAATATACAGAGTGTTGCATTAAAATTTTGAAGTAACATTATTAAAAAAGTCAATTTTCGAGACTTCCGGTAATGCCGGAAATAGTTTTATTATGACTCCTGCAGATAGAGATTTAGCAAAAATGAAATTAAACAAAAAAGAATAACATTCACGTTATAGCAAGCTAATATGAATGTACAATTGTATTGTTTTCTAATAGTTAGTGTTTGACATTAAATTTATAATTTGTTGTTACAATATATTTTTATTTTAATGATTATCTCCTATAATGAAAAGGCCAAAGAACGTTTTAATAAATAAAAAAAATAAATATTATTAAAAAAAACAAGATTTCATAAAATATATAATATATATATATATATATATATATATATATATATATATATATATATATATATATATATATATATATATATATATATATATATATATATATATATATATATATATATATATGTGTGAAACCTGGTTAATTGGGATTCAAGGGACAAAGAATTTTGTACCATTAAAAGAGGTTTTCATTAATCCAGCATTCCAATTAGACAGGTTTCAAATAGTTGTTGTCTTATTTACAGAGGCCCCCGTTACTAAAGGTAGAAATGTATCGTTATTCCATTTATAGAGGTGAAAATGTTAATAAAAATAATGGTTTACCATTTACATATTAAAAATCTATTAAATATACTGAACAAAAATTGATAAAATGTTTCACTTATACAGGTGATTGAGCCACAGAGTCCTACTTATAGGTTAATATCGAAAAAATCCTAGAAATAAAATCTTATTTAACCAGATTCGAAAAGTCCCATTAACAGAGGTAATTCGATAAAGAAGTGCCGGGACCCCATTGTAATTCTTAATAGAGGTTTCTCACTTATCCAGGTCCAACTTAACCAGGTTTCACTGTATATAAATACAGTGTGTCCAAGATAAGAATAAACAGCATGGAGATCCCGAATTTCGTTTTTATTTTTTACGAGTTTATTTTATCTATCTATCTAAAGATACATTTTCATTGAAACTTTTTGCACTTCATCTATTGGTAAAGTCAAAAATTTCTTAAGATGTTTTGTTTTCGCTAAACCATCTTCAACTTTATTTTTTTAAATATGGCCCTTAATTGTTTATTGCATTTTTAAAGCAGTTCCAAAAGTTCCAATGAGAATGTATTTTTAGAATTTTTCTAAATTTTGAAATAAACTAATAAAAAAATAAAAACGAAAATAAATTTTTAAATTTTTTCGCCAAATTTTCGGAAGTAGGAAATAAAACTTTAATTTTTCAACGGTATATTATTGAGCTCCCCAATACGCAACTTTGCCAAATTTAAACCACCCACCTATCTCTGAGATGAGAGTGCATCATTTTTGGAACAAATTTTGTAAACATTTTATTTTTAAATTAAATTTTAATTATTCATTTAGTGTACCATATCATCCTAAATTCACTCTAAATACTTTACTGACTTTCAGAAAAATGCAGACTTAATCATATCTCTTTAAACTTTATTGATATAGGGGTGGAATTTGATAAAAAATATCAAAATTTCAGGGTTTCCATTGGATTCTGAGTTTCAGCAATGTCCAAAAATTTTATATACTTTAGGAAAATCTTCTGAAGGACCTTAGGAAGGATTTCCCATTTAAATTAAAGCGAAGCAACATTATTAAAGTACCTAAACTTGTAGAATTTAATGAAAAATATCAAAATTGCAGGTTTTCCACTGGATTCTGAGTTCCAGCAATGTCCAAAAATTTTATAACTTAAGGCAAATCTTCTAAAGGACCTAAGAAAGGATCCTCCATTTGAATTAAAGAAAATCAAGTTTATTAAAGTACCTAAACTTGTAGAATTTGATGAAAAATATCAAAATTGCAGGGTGTCCATTGATTCTGAGTTCCAGCAATGTCCAAAAATTTTACAACTTTCGGCAAAAATTTTTAAAGGACCTTAGGAAGAATCTCCCATATGAATTAAAGGGGAACAAAATTTTAGAGTATCAAAAGTAAACGTTATTTATTGAAAACATTCAAAAATTTGATATTTCGGCGACCAAAACTTCAGCAATGTCCAAAAATTTTATAACTCTAGGCGAATCTTTTGAAGGACCTTAGGAAGGATCTCCCATACAAATTAAAGGGAAGCAAAATTTTAGAGCCCTTAACATTGCAGTTTGGCTTTGGCGCTGGACGCTGGACGCCAGTTTCAACTCCATTGGAGACCCAAGAACAAACCTTAGGTGAAAAAAGATCTGCTGTAGATCTTTTGTAACGGAATCCATAGTGTATATCATTTAAAATTTGTACCTTCCCAAATACTTTAAGATTTCAAAAACTGAAAGAAGAAATATATGTCTTTAATTAGAAGGGCAAGTTGCACACGTGCAGCTTTCCAGCTCTCCAAAAAAATGGCCGTGTAGTAAGAGATTCGAAAGAGGCGAGTTAGGATGAGTACAAGCTCGGAAGCACATTTTTTTAAGACGATTGCTGTATGCCATCTAGCCCAGACGATTTTTTGGTATTAACAGAAGAAAGGATACCCTTGATCTGTTTGACCTTAAAAATGATGTCGAAAATTTTATGAGGGGAAACTGTTGGAAAAAAGAACGGAAAGATCAAGGGTAGAATTGGCAGCGAATTGTTTGGCAAATAATTAGGCTTTTCCTTTAGAGATAGACACAATGCATCTTTAAAGGTTGGGGGGTGGAAAAGAATTTGTACAAAAGTTTTGACTAATGGTTTTGGCGAAGGTCCAAAAGGATTTACTGTCATTCGAGCAAGGGAGGACTTTATCTTTTATCCGATTGTTAACACGGTCTTTGGCTTCTAATGTAGTTTGATTATACTTGAGTTCTCTCTTTGAAGTTTACCTGTCGATTTTTAGGACTTTGAAAAAACTTTTTGTGAGCTTGGATTTTTGGAAGTCTGGCTTTGTCACAGGATTTAGAAAATCACGGTATATGATTTAAAGATTTGGGGATTTTTTTTTAAATATGGAATATAGAACTTTATGCCCAGTTGAATTGTTTTTAACAACAAAATGTTAGCCGACGACGAAGCTCTGTTCAAAAATTTTTCGCGGATGAGTTACGATGACTTCAATAACCTGTTGCAAAAAGTTTCTACTATAATTTCGAAATGTGATACAAACTATCGAGATGCTATACCAGCTAAAGTTAGACTTTGCTGACGTTACGCTTCCTTGCCAGTGGGGATATGAATCTCTCAAATATCTGTTCAAAATTGCTCCATGCACTATTTCAAAAAAATAGTTCCCGAAGTGTGTCAAGCAATTATAGAAGTCTTAAAAAGCCGAAATAAAGGTAAGTTATTAAACTAACTTTAACTAACTATTAAGTAGTTTTTAATAAAAATAATAATAATAGACAAATGCAGTAGGGTTCTGCTGTTTTTTAAAAATATATTTAATATTAATTAAGTCGCCAACACCAAAAATACGCGTGTAAACAACAAAATAAATGTTTTTGCTTAATCAGCAACGAAAGTTAAAATACAAAAATATAATAAGTATCCTAACTGAAGTTTAATGCACCAAAAACAACTAAATAATAACAAAATAAAAAATATAAACACAGAAGAGGCATAATTTAATTTTCTTCCTTAAACACTCTTCCAAAACTTGCATAGGGTCTGCCTGTTCTTTCCACCGGTTCGGAGATTACTTGAAGCAGTAATGGGCTAGAGACCTCCGAAGATATGGTGCTACTTTTTTTCCACTGACTCAAGAAGTTGAGAAGAAGGAGAAACAGTATTATTTTCTGGAGTAGGAGGAGCAGTGAATGGAACAGTGAATGGTGAAATAGGACGAGCATTGTAGATTTGTGGGGTAGGAGGAGCACTGTATTGGTTGGACGAAGAGGAGTCCGAAGGGCTAAAGGCGGCAAAATGCTGGGGAATTGAAGAAGCATTAGTATACTGTGGTGAAGACCAGGCAGTAGAAGAATTAAGATTGTAGCGAGTATGATGACATGAACAAGAAGCAGATGGATTCTCATATTTTCCCATGGCTGCTTCAAATAAAATATTGCTGAATAAATGTTTCACTACTGCCTGCGATCGTGAAGGAAGCTTTCAATTTCGTTACCGATATGCTCCCCATGGTTGTAAAATCGTCGCGCTTTACGCTTTCCTTTAAAATTTGCAGGCCTCTTCTTGCTCGCTTTTCTTCTATATTCTTTATTTTTCTTGTGTTGCTTACTACCGACGCCAATTCGCTTTCTGGTATCAACACCTTCAGCATTTTCCACAGAACCTCCAGCAACTTCTTCTGAGCACAAATTGAAAGTGTTTTCTTGGTCTTGGTTAGTCTCTTGAGATTCTTCCTAAAAATATATATTGTATATATTTTTGTTTACAAAAACAATAAATAATAAAACAGGAAAAGTGTATTTAAAAATATATAAAAAAATCTGGTCCGTATTTAAAAAAGAAGTTTCTGCCCGTAACTCTAAAAATATTACAGACACAAAATTTGTTGTCATTAACGTACTGTAGAGAATTTAATATAATAACACTTTTTTTCAAGATAATTAGCTAGTGATACTAATATTTACACATTAATGTTTTTGTTTCAGATGCCGCAGACTGAGGACGAGTGGATAAACACCTCAAAGGAATTTGAAGCATTATGGAACTTTCCACACTGTATTGGCGCTTGCGATGGAAAACATATTGTGATGCAGTGTCCTCAAAACAGCGGCAGTACTCACTTTAACTACAAAGGAACATTTAGCATTGTTTTAATGGCTGTGGCAGATGCTAGGTATTGTTTTAGTTATGTTCATATTGGATGTCAAGGAAGAATTTCAGATGGAGGCGTATTTCGTGAAACAACTTTTTTTCAAAGAATGTCACGGAATCAACTTAACTTGCCGCAGAGGAAAATCCCAACGCCTTATGTGCTTGTTGCAGATGACGCTTTCCCACTGCAAGTTAATATTATGAAACCATTTAAAGGCATACACGACAGGGTCGTGGAAAACACATTTGGATTGCTGGCGTCTGTTTTT
Organism: Listronotus oregonensis; assembly: GCA_019359885.1. NCBI lineage: Eukaryota > Metazoa > Arthropoda > Insecta > Coleoptera > Curculionidae > Listronotus > Listronotus oregonensis. The sequence goes on from JAHBCN010000266.1 coordinate 181,677, forward strand.
AGAATATTTAGGAAACCTATGATGGTCAATGAAAAAAACACATATTCGTTTCAACCACGTGTGTATATCTTCACAATTTTCTACGCAAGAGCTCAACTTCTAGATCACTCTATTCGCCACAAGGTTGCTTTGATTTGGATACACAAGATGGATCAGTTATCCCAGGTACATGGAGGGCAACAAATTATGGAGACACAGGCATGGTGGATCTACGGAACATACCACGGAAACCCCCAACTGACGCCAAAGGAGTCAGGGAAGAATTTAAGGAGTATTTGTTTCAGCCTTTGGTACAGTTCCTTGGCAAGACTTGTATATTTAAGTGAAATGTAGAGAATAGAGAAATAAATATTTTTCCTGGGAAAGCCGATATCGTAAAGGCCCAACCCGATATTTTGATGCAATTTTTTAAATAGAAGAAATAATCTAAATAATTTTAATTAATTAATTAGTTAATTTTCCATCATAATAAGGCAAAAATATGTACTCACCTCATCACCTGATACTTCAACAGCATCAACTTCTGATGAAAATCCCGTTCTTGGTGTTTCCACATCCCTCAGAAACAATAATAAATCATAAGCAAACCACTTGTTTTTTAATTTCTCCCCAGATCCCGATTTTTTTTCTGTCATAATTTTATGTTCACGGCGAAAAGAGGTTCGCACGTTTTTAATCTTTTTTTTTTAATGAATGCCACATCACAGTTAAATTTTTGGGCCAGTTTTTATGGGCATCCAGCTTAGCCTTATTGTTTTTATATTCGGGCAAGCGTATGTTCCACAACACTTCCAGCGCCCTATTTTGTTCGATAAAATCACAAACTTTTTCCTGGCTCCAATCTATCGTTGCTTCTAACCGAAAATGTTTCGAGACTGGCGGGTCTGAGGAAAACGATGATCAACAACGCGTAGAATGTCGCCCATTCAACCGATACACGTTGCCATCCGTCGAATATCAACGTGTAGCGTGCCACACGTTGCTTTGGTGTAAATGCATTTTGTTGTATCAGCGCTGTTGCTTTCGACACGTTGCCGAAATGTTGCTTCGGTGGAAGGCCGCCTTAGTCAATGTGTGAAATTGTGTGTAACACTGGGTACAAAGTAATATCAATTTTGTATCTTAAGGCTGCTTTGTAAATATTTTTCTAAATACAAAATAAAGGTTGTTGTGGAAAACATTTTGTTTCACCTTTATGATAACGGCCTTGGTAACTGCTGTAAGCAATGCTGTTTAAATAAATTTACACGTGTTATAGAGGATGTGGTAAAAACAAAAAAGTAACAAATTCTAATTATCATTCGTCACATTACCATCATTTTCCGTTCTTAAAATTCAAAAATGGAAATTTAAAACTAGTCTTTATCTGCAAAATTTATGTCGAAACCATACAAATCTGGTTATATGTATATACCTTGTGGTATTTTTATTCTACAGTAGAAATATGCATAAAATTAATAAGGTCAAAATTATAAAGTACTCACTCATTAAGCATATTCTTTAATTAATTAAAATATTTTTCAGATTTAAATGAATTATAAGTAATTATGATGAGTTGAATTTATCATTGGTGTTAATTTTATTTAAAAAAAATATCAAAATTAAATATTATAGATTCAAAAACTTTTTAAATTATAGTAACTATTTTCATTTTTTTCTCGAAAATTAATTAGGGAGGATATACAAAAAAAACCAAATAAAGTAAACATAAAAAATTCAATAAAATTTAAAAAAAAACATTTCTTTGTCTGTTTTGTATTAAACTTATTAGCGTGATCCGGTAATAAATTTTGTGTTTTGTTTTGTCCGATTTTTTCTTGGGGGGCACCAAAATAAATCAACATTTTTTGGAAATTTTAAAATGAAAATTTTCTTTACCAAAGTGTTTCTCTTGAGGGAAATAGCATCTATTATATATAGTTGGTGTGGGTCTTATGCCACACTTTTTTGATAAAAAAAATTAAAAATCCTTCGCTAAAAAGGATGTATAGTTAATTTACATTCCACTTTTTTCAGTCGGATACAAACAGCTGTTTTATGTAAATCATGTCTCTATCAAATAGTAGGCTAATATTTTTATAAAAAGATAATATAGAATTTGACACAAATTCCACCACAAAATTGGTATTTTAAAGAAATAAAGTTCTCGGTTCAAAAAACTTTAAATCTACAACTTTGCACTTTAATTTTATAAAATTTCTAGGGAATATCCTCCGGAATACCTGTTTTCGTTGTGGAGTATTCTATACTACCCTAATCTCCCGGTGTGTGGAGGGGGCGCAAATGTTAAGCCTCGCCAAGGGCGCGGCCATACCTAGATACGGCCCTGCTTACCACCAGACCCAGCTGTGCGCGTAAAAAGAATTTTAGAATTTTTTAAAAATGTTTGTATTTTTACTTAGTGGAAGGCAATGTTATTACGCCCAAAATTACCGACTAGTGGCGCCTGTGGACAGAATGAATTATATAAAGAAAAAAAGAAGAAAAGATTAAAGTAGTATCTAATTTTATTGGAAAAAGTGTTAACGCATTTATAAAAAATATAAAGAAAATAGTTAAAGAAAGATAAAGTATAAACCATAAATATTTTAAATGGCAGTCTTGACGATTATTTATTAACAATTTATCTTTTGTTTTTACAAGTGGTAAAGGTTTTTGTTGTATAATACGTCAGGATTATAAAATTTTATTAAATATATTATTATTATATATATATATATATATATATATATATATATATATATATATATATATATATATATATATATATATATATATATATATATATATATATATATATTATATATATATATATATATATGAGGCGCAAAGCCCAAAAACGGCCAATGGACGGAAAAAGTGGCCAAACCTTGTTCTGGTCGTCCAAAACAGATTTTGTGCGTGTTTCAAAATAAAAAGCCGCTTGCTTACCAGAACTAACCATGACCGACTAGAACTTAGGGCTGAATTTGTCTAAATTATTTGCAGAAATTATAAACAAAATTTTAACAACGTATTGAAAAAACCCGGGGAATATATAATTACACTTAAAAAAAAATACTTCTATCATATCAAAAATTATAAAAAATTTCTTAATAACTACCTATTCCGTCATGGTTAGGTCTGGTAAGCAAAGCGGCTTTTTATTTTGAAACACTACCTTACTAACTTACTACTCTACCTTAAACGGCCGAAAAGCAATATTTTGGACATTGCTGTCGACCAGAACGGGGTTTGGCCTTTTCCGTCCATTGGCCGTTTTCGGGCTTTGCGCCCAACCTTTTTTTTTTTTTAAAAAATTTTTTTTATATATATATATATATATATATATATATATATATATATATATATATATATATATATTTTAATAAATTTTTTTTAAATCTTTTGATAACCGACAAAACCTTTATAAGGCCTGATTACAAAGTATCGTGTAAGTATTCAAAGTACCCAAATATTCAATTACTGCAGTTCAGGGGTACCTTTTTGCCAACGCTGGTGCATTGTTTCAATGCGGCAAATCCCAACGCCAATCACATAAGAAGTAGAAAAAACCAATAGAAGAAACTAAAGGGAGAAAAAAATTTTAAAAAAAGATGTTTTAAAATTTTTTGAAATTTTTTAGGGGTTGATTCACGAGGGTAGAAAACCAATTGACCCTATTTTCAGCACGTATTGAAAAAACATTAATAATGTGAATAAAATATGGTTTATTTTTTAAGTAAAATTTTGTTACTTGATATCTCGCTAACAAACAATAACGTCATATATTAATTTTGGGTCATACTGTATAAATATTTCTTTCATGAAAAAAACGCGACTAGAAATACTAACCGACAGGCCATTTTAGATGTTTTGCCTACTGACTAAACGGTTTACAGACACAATGTAAAACCAGATGTAGCAGAGAACGGCATATGTTTTAAAGAACTTTGTCATTAATAAGAAATAGTGTGAAATATGGTGTGAAATATGGAACAAGATACCATTTGTTCTAAACACACATTAGTAAATAGATTATTATTTCTGTGTGTGGGTAAAGCATAACAATACAATGACAAAAAAATACTGTTCACAAAAACTTTGAAATTTTGAAAAAAAAAAATTGAATACCCCCCAGATCTAATTAAACGGGGTGGCCACAAACTCGTTATAAAAAAATGTAGCTATTACCTAATTTTTTTTTTTCAAAAAGATTAAAAAACTTCCTTTAGGCTTAAATCCAAAGTTAGAGGCACCGAACGTCGTAGTCGAACGCCGACTAATACTTTTGGCTTTTATATGTGGCTTAAGTTTGACTCAGGAAATTCTGAATCAGTGGTTTTAAAAACACGGGAAGGTAGTCGGGATGCGTACCAGAACTCAAAAACCCTTTTGATTCTGACAGCACGCAAAAACCAAGTTAGATATAAGTTGGGGGAAAAAGAAATATTTCAAGAGAATATAGACCAGCTTATCATGCCGGCGACCCACGCTACATGTATAGGAACAAAAAAAAAAATAAATTCAATTTTAACATAACTTTTTTACATAAACCAAATTTAGTTAAAGCAAAAATTTTTTAAAATACAATTTAATGTTTTCAAGCAGTAACAAAATCACCTGAGCCAAAAAAGACTTTTATTGCTGGATAAAAAAAAAGAAAACTTACAAATTTATTTATTAGTGTTGATAAAGCATAAGTTTGATTTTTATAATTAAGAAAATTTCCCCCAAAGATACTTTTTTTTTTGGACACGCTGTAAATTTAGTTAAATAAAATTAAATTACCAGCAGCGAGAAAAAGTCGGATCGTTGTCATTTTGTAGCCTTTTAAAATTTTTTAAAAAAATGTCATTTTAAATCTCCTTTTTATAAAACTTATATAGAAATGTTTGTCAAAAAAAAAAAACAACTTTTTATTCCCAAAAAAAACGAAATTTTTTGTTTTTTTTAAAACGAGATATTAACAATCAAATTTTGCATAATGCATTCTTTCCCCGGAATATCTCACGGTTTTTTTAAAAAAAATAAATGCAATATAAATCAGAGTTTTGGGGAAAATTTTAAAAAAAAAAAACCAATTTTTTTTTACCATTTGTTAGAAAGATATTGATTTTTTAAACTTTTTTCGGTCCGTTTGTTATTAAGAATTTAGTGTACACTATTTTACTCTTTTTTTTACGTAATCGCCCCAAAAGGTTTATTTTAGGACTGGGGGGGCCCCAAAAATTGTAAAATATTTAAAAATTTAAAACTTTCCAAAAAAAAATAATATTTTCAAGCAAAAAGGAACCTCCAATTTTTGGTAAAGCGTATCACTGTATGTTTAACCCCATAGAGCATTTGTGGAACCAAGTAAAATCAAAGATCAGAGCAGAAAATATTAGGTACACCTACTTTAAGTCCCAGTGTTATAAATTTGATAAAAAATGTAATTACTAACATACCAGTTGAGAACTGGAAAAATTCACTACAGCCAAAGATAATACTACTACGAATAGATGGTTCATTTAAATGGGGCGTTTTGAATCAGTTCGAAGATATCAATGCTTCCGTAAATGCGAATAAAATTAAGTCGGTAACCCCTGCCCCAGCGAAACAAACCGTGCGACATTGCCAATGTCTGTCGCTTACTTGTACCTTATTCGGAACACGAAGTAGCGAGAGGGGCGGCTAAACGGATTGTGTTTTTTCTAGTCGCGTTTCATCACGCCAATAGTAAAGGCCTGCCGGCAACACTGTTTAACTTTCGTTCAAGGATAGCGCGAAAATCTCTTGATGGACATCGGCTCGCGTTAGCCAAAGTCCATAAGGGGTATCAAAAATATAGCATTGAATGGTTCATCTTATCCGTAGTAGTATTATCTTTGCTACAGCACATTATAAAAATTGAGGACTCTTTCATTTCTATACGAAACAACATAAATCCTATAGTGAAACAGAATTAGATTTAGATATTTAGATTAAAAATGTAATTATGTATAGATAATATACTTATACATTTATTAAAACTTTGCATATATTTAATTTCTTAATGTAATTTTAAGATTATACCTACCTAAATAAACAATAAATTATAAATCTTTATATTATTAGAGTCCGTCCCTAATGTTCTGTCCTTTAATACCTATTGATCCGCAGTTTTATTGTTGTCGGCAGGTATAATCCATAAATGAAGGCAAAAGCTAACACGGTATACTTTGAAAGAAACTATACCTTAATAGTTGACTCACCCTAAGTATAAACGTTTTGACGAAAGAATTTACAGACTTCATTTTTTTTTTTTAATTAAAGTAAGTTAATAAATAATAACTAGACGGTAAACATTTTAATAAACTAAACGAAAGAGTCAAAATGTTTTTAATTTCCCCAGAGAATTTAAAATTACCCTTGTGCAATATAAACGCAATTTCTTTTCACAGTAAAAACAAGTGTGTGAGCGTATTAAAAAATTCATTACAGAAAGTAGTAAAGAAAAACGACAATAAGCCCCTGGCATATATTTTTTATTATGCTAAAACTAACCGTTTATACCTAAATAACAGTTATGCCAAATATTTTTGTATACGAAATTCTATAACAGAGTTACAAGGATTGAAAATTCAAGTATAAAACTACTGTATACGTTTGGATACCACACGTATTTACAACGCCTGATCGACAGAGGCGACCGGGGCTAAGTTCATATATACATCTCAGATGACAGCAAAGTGAATAAAATACCAAGCGGAGCTATTCCGGATATTGAAATAATGTGAATTTTCAATGAGTGGATAAGTGCCATTTTTATTTGTCCATTTAAAAAGTAGAATACTACAATCCGTTTATTTTCGTTTGTTAAAAACACATTCAGGAAAAACGTATTGCTTTGGCTTAAAAAGACATTAGCTATTGTTACAACAATAAAAAATATATTACATTTGTACAAAAAGTCCGTAAATATAATTACTTACGAGGTGTTTTTCTCAAACGCGAAAAAACAGCTTGGGTTATTAATTTTGGCTTTTTATTTTTATTTTTGACTAATTTTAGTAAACACCATTTCGTATTTATTTTTAGTAACAATGGAATTAATATAATTATATGGTACGCTTTTACTTATATATACCAGTACGTATTAAAAGAAACAATAAACGCTAGGCTGACAGAATATTGACTTGTTGTGCTTTGGCATCTCAGGTATTTATCGTTACCCTTTTCGATTTCCTAATTTAAATCGCAAATTTCTCATATAAATTAAATGAATTCGGTTGTTATTAAACATAAATACAGAATCATTTTTATTAAATCATATCAAAAAAAAATAAACGAACCAATAACTTTTCATTAACAAAATCCTAATTTTATGTCGTAACTCTTTTGTTTTAATTCAAATGATTTTCTCAACTAATCTTCGGTATTAAAAAAAAATACGTAAGATAGCTAATTTATATATATTTTTTAAATTATGGGAAGGGCTTTGTTGGAGAACCCCGTCCATACTATACATTATGTTATTACTCTATTGGGACATTCTTAAATGTAAATCTATTCTTACATTACACACACACAATATATATATATATATATATATATATATATATATATATATATATATATATATATATATATATATATATATATATAATTTTACTTATATATACCAGTACGTATTAAAAGAAACAATAAACGCTAGGCTGACAGAATATTGACTTGTTGTGCTTTGGCATCTCAGGTATTTATCGTTACCTTTTTCGATTTCCTAATTTAAATCGCAAATTTCTCATATAAATTAAATGAATTCGGTTGTTATTAAACATAAATACAGAATCATTTTTATTAAATCATATCAAAAAAAATAAACGAACCAATAACTTTTCATTAACAAAATCCTAATTTTATGTCGTAACTCTTTTGTTTTAATTCAAATGATTTTCTCAACTAATCTTCGGTATTAAAAAAAAATACGTAAGATGGCTAATTTATATATATTTTTTTAATTATGGGAAGGGCTTTGTTGGAGAACCCCGTCCATACTATACATTATGTTATTACTCTATTGGGACATTCTTAAATGTAAATCTATTCTTATATATATATATATATATATATATATATATATATATATATATATATATATATATATATATATATATATATATATATTTATAATATTATAATACATTGTGGCTCTGCTAACTATTCACAATATATTTTTTATAACTATATATACAGGACACCAAAATGAATGTGCTCATAAGTTAAGCATTTTTTATAAATAATTCAATAAGATGTTTGATATGACTTCTGCCATTTATGCAAGTTTGTTTAATTTTGGTTAATCGAATATTACCACAGGAACCAAAAAAACTAGGATCTTGTTTCGAAGATTTCAAAGAAACTTCAGAGTTAAATAAAAAAGTGTGTGGGTAATCTGGGTTCCGGCAGGTAGCAGATTAGATGTTACTTTTCTCGAAAGGCAGTTTACATGTTTCCATTAACGGTAAGTATAAAAATGCCCTACATACCCACATACTGCAGCAGTATAAAAACTTATAGACCTTATTTAAAGCATGGCAACTAATGATTATTTTTCCTGTATAAATAGCATACTTATATCCACAAATTTTTAACTACCTAGCACCCTGTCACTCCTCTACAATAAAATTATTAAAATATTAAATATGGTTCTTAAAAATAGTAAAAAAAATATATATAGGGACTGTCTTGTACCGGCCATCATATTGATTTGTACTAAAATTACAGTAATTTTGACTTATTTAATGACAGGCTGGTCAAGATATTTTTTTTTAAAGGCGAGGATGACGCAATAGGAATTAAAGAGACAAAAATTATATCATAAAAAACTGTTAACATGACTGACATAGTTAAGTGAGACAAGGAAGTAGTAATATAATTTATATAATAAAATATCCAATAATTTTTTTTTAAAATTTACCCGATTTTTCTCCCTCTCACCTGCACGCCTATCAAACTTGCACGTAACTTAGCCAAATTTATTGATTCAATAGCACTTAAGGTATTAAGCCTCAGGTAGCACCCCGGCGTCTCAATGATTTCCATAATATTCGCTCATAGATGTCAAAGTAACTTAAGTAAGACACATTCTAAAGACTTTACAGTTAAGAAGTCCAATTGACGTCTAAATTGTTAGTTTATGACTAAAACGCACACAGCATAAAGTTTTTTTTTGTTCAAAATCCAGAAAGTAAAATGCCATTTGTCAATTTGGGCGATCTGAACTGAAGTACCTATATGCTTTTAGATAAATTCTTCAATGCCCACCAAAAATTTTGCATAAAAGTCAAAATCTTACTATTAAGTTTCTCAAAATTTTATTTAATACATTTTTTGCCAAAAATATAAAAACTTGAAACAGAAAAACGAACGATTTTTAAAAACGTGTGAGCAGAATTAAATTGTTGGAGTATCATATAATTAAGACTTCTAACATCTAAAGCACGCCCAATACTTGTCGTCACTGTGACGTTAAACAAAGGATGTCTCTTTGACGTTCCGTATTGGTCACATGATGTTTTGGACCAAACGACACCCCATGGACGTACATTCGACATGTGTGCCATCTGGGGCGTTACTGCAAAAAGTCAGACACAGTATATATTTAATGAAATATTAAAAGTTTTCCTAAATACAACAAGAAAAGGGCCTATAGTATGTCCATGAAATAACGGCGCAAATCAAGCAATATTCATTATCTACAAGAACAAACACCAGTTCCTTGCTGCTCCAGCATGAAGTCTAATACAATACCTCCCAAAAGTCTTTGTCTTGTGAACCACTAGTCATATTTTTCGGTTTTGATAGACCCCTGCTTACCTAATATTTATAAATCGTTAATACCAATTTAATTTCTAAAAGGTACAAATGATCCGCAAGTTCATAAAAGCCAATTGACTATTAGATCTATACCCTGGAACCTGGAACGAAGTGGTCCATAATATGTTTTACTAAATAAATCCGCCACAAAAATATTCAATATTTCCAACTTAGGTTACTGCTACAAAAGGTATTGGACTAGTTTACAACAGAAGTGCATGTCAGGTGTACTAATAAACATGAGTTGCAGTTCCACGTTGTATTAAATGAATCTTAATAACTCCTAAAAGGAATAACAATATAATTCGACTTAGTTAGTCTCCTAATTATAAAAAATAGATTGGCAACTAAACAAACATTGAACAAATTATTTACTGCATTAAGAAAAATGTTTACCAGTAGAGCAGACTCCGCAGAGAACGATTTCTATGATGCTGACCGTTTAAATCACATACTAAAGCAGAACTGTTTTCCCTGCTCGATTCTGTGGCTTTTGCGACAAAATAATTCTGAATCCGGTCCCTGACAGACACTAAACTAAGGCACTGGCACAAAGTGTATCATCGCCGGAGACTTAGACACACGCAACACACTCCGCTTAACAAACAGACACATGCACGGCAGAGAATACGACATACGACATTAGGGCACACTGAGGACGTTAGGGCCCCCTTGGAATGGACTTTAGAAAGGGGGCCCCAGCAAACCGTTCTGCTGCTTGCTGGCCACTAAGCACAAGTTCCAAGTTCTATCCAGTGTAATATCACACAACACGCTCAAAATATAAGTTTTATTTCAGTACTCGTATACAGGCGAGGCTTTTTGAGTATTTTTGACCTGCCTAAGTTGCACACACCAGCAGCTTTGCCTGAACCAATTTTTAATGTTAATTATAGACATAAACAAAACAGAAATATCCATCTATACATAGATTCCTGTTAATCTCGTACTTGTTTTACGCCAATAGCGCTTATGAACGAAAAGTCGGATTACTGGAATTTGTGGGAGTTTGCTTTCCAATCTAAGGTCCGGGATATCGGTCAACTTAAGAGTCTCGGTCAACTTAAGCCGTATTAATCTACGGCTTAAGTTAAACAAACCCTAGAAACATCAATTAGGGATTGTGAAATTAACTTTAACAGATTTAGTGGTTCTTGTTTAGGCGCTTAGCCAAGAGATTAAAAGCTTTTAATTAGCGAAGTAACATGAAAATAAACTGCTTTGCAAAAATTAAGAAAGGATAGTTGGTTAGAATCAGTTTTAAATGTTTGGTAGCATGTCAAGCATAAAGCACGGTAAACCGTCATCGTCCCTAAAAATCTGACAGAATCACTTTTTTTAGACTTTCAAATTTTCTTAACTCTTAACAAAAACTTTCATACATTTCTACTAAAAACTGTAAAAAAATTGGTAAAACAAAATTTTGAAATTAACATACATTACATAGATTCCCGTTAATATTGTACTTGTTTCACGTCAATAGCGCTTATAAACGAAAAGTCGGATTACTGGAATTTGTGCGAGTTTGCTTTCCAATCAGGTCGGGAAAGGTCAACTTAAGCTGTATTAATCTACGGCTTAAATTAAACAAACCCTAGAAACATCAATTAGGGATTGCGAAATTAGCTTTAACAGATTTAGTGGTCCTTGGTTAGGCGCTTAGCCAAGAGATTAAAAGTTTTTAATTAGCGAAGTAATATGAAAATAAACTGCTTCGCAAAAATTAAGAAAAGCTGGATATTTGCTTAGAACCAGTTTTAAATGTTTGGTAACATGTCATGCATGAAGCAGGGTAAATCGCCATTGTCCCTAAAAAATTGGAAGAATCACTTTTTAAGACTTTCAAACTTTCTTAACTCTTGACAAATACTTTTATACATACTAAAAGCTGTAGCAATTGGCATAACAACATTTTAAAATTCACATACATTACATAGATTCCCGTTAATTTTGTACTTTTTTACGCCAATGGAGCTTATGAACAAAAGGTCGGATTACTGAAAACTGTGGGAGTTTGCTTTTTTAAAATTGAAAATTAAGAAAGGCATAAAATTAATTAAGAATCAGTTTTAAATGGTTGGTAGCATTGTAAGCATAAAGCACGGTAAACCGCCATCGTCCCTAAAAAATCTAACAAATCATTTTTTAGACTTTCAAATTTCTTAACTCTTGACATAAACTTTCATACATTTCTACTAAAAATGTAAAAAAAATTTGGGAAAACAAAATTTTAAAATTAACATACATTACATAGATTCCCGTTAATCTTGTAATTGTTTCACGTCAATAGCGCTTATAAACGAAAAGTCGGATTACTAGAATTTGTGGGAGTTTGCTTTCCAATCTAAGGTCCGGGATATCGGTCAACTTAAGATCTCGGTCAACTTAAGCTATATTAATCTACGGCTTAAGTTAAACAAACCCTAGAAACATAAATTAGGGATTGCGAAATTAGATTTAACAGATTAAGTGGTTTTTGGTTAGGCGCTTAGCCAAGAGATTAAAAGCTTTTAATTAGCGAAGTAACATGAAATAAACTGCTTTGCAAAAATTAAGAAACGCTGGATATTTGCTTAAAGTCGGTTTTAAGTGTTTGGTAACAAGTTATGCATAAAGCAGGGTAAACCGCCATTGCTCCTAAAAAACTAAAAGAATAATTTTTTAAACAAATGTATACCACCAGCAAATCGAGTTGTTCGTAAAAAATTCAAAAGATTTTTAAACTTTGTTTACTCTTCACCACAACTTTAATACATTTCTACTGAAAACTGTGGAAACATTGATATTGCCACATTTTAAAATTAAAATATAAATCCACTTTAATTTTTGAATATTTATCAGCTACCTTGACAATACCACGAGAACATGAAATATTCTCGAGGTAAAAATGGTGATTTAAAATAACAAAGACACCAAAAATCGTTTCTAAAATTTAATTAATTTATAAATTAGTGTAATACGGAAAATTTAATTAAAATAAAAAACACATCAAAGCAATAATCAGCGGTAAAATAAATAAGTGTCGTAAAATTGAATATTAAGAAAAACCTTTATGCTGTGTACGTTTTTCTTTTCAGGCATAAATGTAAAGAAACAAATTTAATTTTTTATAAAGAACCAAAACAAAAATGGCATAAATAATTATACAAATAAAAAAAAATTAACCTTATTTTAAACTAATTTAAAGCCCTTAATGTTCTATATTTTTTTATTATTATGTTAATAGGTTTTTTTTCAATATTTACTTTTTGTTTTATTAATAATTTTCGCACGGAATCTACAATTTTTTTCTGGCCTAACCAAAAATGTTTAAATGTACCGAATAAAAATAACTGGATTGTTAAAACATTGAAAAATTAGAGGTTAAAGATAAAAACATATTTTCCCTTATTTTACTGGTATTTTGTTGATAATCATGGTAACACTACATGTACTTGCGGAAAGTCTTTTTATACAATCAAGAAACTAAAATATTATTTGAGAAATTCGACTGGTGAGAAATGCTTAAATAAATTAGTCTTAACGTATACACATCCAGAAATATGGGTAAGCGTTAATTTAGGCCAATTCTCCAACAATACTGGAGCTATTATTTTAAAATAATTTTTTATAGCGGATACAAAGTTTTTTAAGTTATTATATCCAACGTTAAAAAAAAATAGGTCTCAAAAAAATACTTACAATAATAAATCTTAAGCCAATTACCTAAATCTTACGGGCAATGAAATAATAATACGCGTGACCTATATATTTCACGTCCTACCCTTCTTGGTAATTTTTACAGCTAATAAAACAAAAGACAGAAACAACAATATTTAAGGCTTACCCAAACCAGGAATTATTATTTTTGCATAATATGTTTTGCCAAGAGGAACATTATTTACCTGCAACAAAAAACAATTATTAACTGGCTTTGTAGTAACATTACCAGGATGCAACTGTTAATACAGGAAAAATTTAAAATAGTCCATAGTAGCTGCTTTTAAACGGTCTAAGATCACGTGTATATTACCACGATAACCATAAAAAAACAAACTTCCTTGTACACCAGTGGCTTTAAAGAATAAATAATTATTATGTAAACCTTGCCGAAAAAAACGAAAATGGCCATAGATTTTTTCCATCACCCATAGTTTTTTTGTTACAAGACCTTGTTTTTCACTAAAATATAAAAGGCGCGTTTACACCAAAGTTGACAACTAAAAGTTGACAAAAAATTGTAAAAAACTTAAAGTTGTCAACTAAAAGTTGCTTTTCTTAAATTAGAACAACAAGTGGAAGATTTTTTGTAGAAAACTAATAGTTGCTCTTCGCACATTTAGAGAAACAAGTGAAAAACTTGTTGCCAAAGAATTAGCGCGAAAGGTTCAGGCAGTAGCTCTCCAGTCCTCCACTAGTTTTCTACAAGTTGCTTGTGCAAAGCGTGCAGCAACAAATCTTCCACTTTAAGTTGTCAACTTTTTTTGATCTTTTAAAAGGCGCGTTTACACCAAAGTTGACAACTAAAAGTTGACAAAAGATCGTTTGTAGAAAACTAAAAGTTGTCAACTATAAGTTGCACTTATCAAATTAGAGCAACAAGTGGAAAATTTTTTGTAGAAAACTAAAAGTTGCTCTTCTTAAATTTAGAGAAACAAATAGAAAACTTATTGCAAAAGAATTAGTGCGAAAGGTTTAGGTAGTACTTCTCCAGTTCTCCACTAGTTTTCTACAAGTTGCTTGCGCAAAGCGCGCAGCAACAAATCTTTCACTTTTAGTTGTCAACTTTCTTTGATCTTTACCGACCGACACTTGCTGCAACTTGTAGAAAACTTAGTTGAAGAATTTGGTGTAAACGCGGCGACACTCCGGGGGAAACTAAAAAATTTTGTGGAAGATTTGTCTCTCAACAATGGAAGACAAAAAGTTGCTGTATTTTGTAGAAAAAGCAAAAATTGGGCCCCCCAACTTGTGAAAACCTTAGTGGAAGACTTTGGTGGGTGTAAACGCGGCTTAACGATAATGATTGATTTAATTTCAAAATATCAAAATACATTAAAAATCCCGAAAAAGTGTCATTTCACAAATCCTGTTATCAGTGTGTATTAGTGGCAGACCCCTTTGAATGCAGGATGCAGTATTTTAAATGGACCTCAAATTTAGCGCTGTTCCAAATAAGATTGAATAGGCTTTACCAAAAACCCCACAATACATGAGGGTCTGTTCATTATTCAGTATTATTTTACATTATTTTACACTTTTTGGACACACCTAGTCCTAAAATACACCTTCTATAAGGGCGATTACGTAAAAAGTTTACATTATTTCTTAATACTTTCAAAAATTATTATTTTTTAACAAAACGATCAAAACATGAGGATTTTTTAAAAATTTTATACTTTGTTTATATTGAATTATTTTTTTAAAAAATATTGCAAAAACCGTTTTCGAGATATTCCGAAATAAATGCATGGCTTTCATGCGCGACAAAATATCGACAATGTTAATTATGCACAGTTTTCTCTCTGGTAGCGTAGTGGATGAGTAAGCGATCCGGTTCGATTCCCAGCGGAGAGACATTTTTAGGTAGTAGTTATTTAAAATAATGTCCGTGGTGCACTACCGCGTTGTCTAAAAGGTGCTGTGAAAGGAAACATTTGCATGTTTCCGTGCTTGGACAACGTTGACGAAACTGGGAATGGGTTAAACACGAAAAACCGGCACATACATATACAGGTGTGGAAAATCCAAAAGCGAACATAGGGATAAAGTGTAATGTATCAAAAGAAACGGACAACCCCTTTAACTGTGTGGAAGAAGTGAGACAAAGCTTTGCAATGTGTCAATACTTTACAAGCCTGTCCCGAACAGCGAAGACAGCGATTCGAGGCATACGGCAACTTCGTCGAGCGTACGCTGTTTAAGGTATTTTGCGGTATGTCCTAGTTTAAATTCGATCTCACTCTGTTTTAGTGGTTTATTTGTTTTCCTTGTTTACTTGCGAAACGTCCATGTTCGGTTTTGAACTTTCCACACCTGTATAATAATCCTTTGAGAGATTAAAAAAAAAGTTTGATTATTATTTGGTTTCACAAAACGATAAAAAATGGGTTTTTTTAAATTAGATAAAAGACACTTTTATTAACCTAATATTTCCATTTCATTTAATTCTTAAGAAAAGCCGTTAAATCGTTTATGCAGAAAAGAAATAGAGTAGGTATCGCACTTCTTTTATGACGACTGCTGGCAAGCCATCCAAATAATATTTTTATTAAAAAAAAGTTACACGGAATTGTAAAGATGTTTTACCCTACTCTATTATGCTCTACCACACTATCATTACCCAGCCGTTTTGATCTATTCTAGAAAATAAAAGTAAGCTCATATTAGCGATTGGTAATAGCTTAAGTGAAAACTCTATTTCATATTTTTTCTGAATATTCAATCGCGTGACTCGCCCAGTTTTCCGACCACTGGATATTCAAAGCTATTATAATGTAATTTTGATTCCACACCTAAAATAATGCGTGAAATATCGTCCCACACAGCGCGTACCCTAATCCTAGTGTCTGGCGTTTATAACCCATGCAAAGTTGCAGTGACCATCTTAAAACCGTTTTTATTTTCAGATGTCTAGTGATAAAATAAGCACATTTTCAATAATTTCCCTTAAGAATACCTCAAAATGTGACTGGCTTTTCCTTTGCACGTTTCCGAATGATTTTCGCGGAGAACGACACGTGTTTCTCCACGTGGCCTTGATTTTGGTGACTACGGGGTGCGGGTCGGGGTGGTCGCGATCGCCCTTCGAAGTGCGTCACTTCAGTTTCGTGCTACAGCTGCTATCGATTTTATCATTGCGTACAGTGTAACATGTACTCATAGGCGGATAATAATTTACTTTTTATATACCTACATATACATACATATGTATATGTTTAATTGTTACGAAAATAAACTGTTAAGGGTCTGGGATATTCTGTAACAAACAGATCTGTCAAATTTGCCAGTCTGTAGCATAAATTCACTTTTTTTCGGTTTTACCAAAGGGCTCTCGAATGACTCCTTCGCATTTGTTCTCGTGGTACAGGTAAATTCGCCCCAATGACGATAAGTTTTAAAGGTCCACTTTGGCCGCTCAGGCTAACAGGTAATTTCGCCCAAAACACCCCATGGTGGTCACTTAGAAAAAGGACGAATAGGTATAATAAATAAAGAAACAATTAATTACATTATGTCTTTTTTTTAATCTGGGAGGGAATTTTCCAAACTGGTTTATGAATTTTTTTAGGTACTACTTCTTTGATAAAATTGTTATTTAAACGCTGTCAAAGATAGGAATTCATTCTTATTTGAACTCTGTCAAAGAATATCGAAGTATCAGTAGTTCACTATACGGAAATATAGTAAAAATTGTGATTTTAGAAATGACGGTAAAAAGAATAAAACAACTAAAAGGCAAATCTTATTTAAACGATTTTAATCGTTTTTATAGAGGTTAAAAAGTAGTGATGAGAAAATTGGAGGTGAGGAGGCAGTGAAACTCCACAGTTTATACGTTGGAAACATAGATGAACTTACTTCAACACTTAACCCAAAAAAAAAAAGGGGGCCCCCCATTTTAACATTAAAAATTAAACGGAAAGGAAAAACTGTTCAAGAGAAATTTGGGCAGCAAAAAAACCGGCAAAAATCTAACAGGCTTTAAAACCAATCTCCCATAATTTTTTCGAAAGAGTGGAAAATTTTCCGATGATTTCCCTTTGGGGAATAATTTTATAGTGTAGAACTAATTTGGTGAACCATTTGTTCTTTTAATTAACTACCAAATTTTTTTTCTAATTTAAAAAATTTTAAACCTTAATAAATTTAAAAAAAGAATATATTTAAGGGATTTTTATTACTTTGCAATATTTTTTTTAATTTCCTAAATTCGACTATTTTTAAGGGGTATTTCCCTTTTTCCCTTTTTTGCCAGAAAATATAGGTTTGAGAAAAAAATAATTTGTCTTTAAAAAAATGAAAAAAAAATGAACCCAAAAATTTTGTAAAAAAGATTTAAGTGGATTCACAGCAGGGAAAAGGGCTTGGAAAATTAATGGTTGCAGATTTTATCTGTCTCAAGCGGGCATAAACCAAAATGTAACCGAAAGAAATAAAGAAAAAATTTTATGGCGAATGGTAAAATCCAACCCCCGCTCGTCGGTCGCATTTGCTCGGGCTTTTATCAAGATACGGGGAGTTTCCATTGTCGCTTTTTATGGGTTTATCAACCAAATTTTTAAAAAAAAACCGTTTTTTTTCACGCACATCTTAGTACTAGGAAAAACGAACCCAGATGTATTTTTGACTTCCTGGGGAATGATTACAAATCGTCAAAAATACTTTCTACTTCAGGACAGGGAAGTTCATGCCCCTTTTGGTCCTCAAGAGTTAAAAACACGGTTTTCTGCACCTTCAGCTGTCGTGTCCCGAAAAAGATTGAGTATTAGGGTTGACTTCGTGGGCCAATCTTTGAAAGTTCGAAGTTCAAAGAGAAATTCAAAGTTTTTAGTGATGTTTTTTTTGAAAGGACGAAAACATTCTTATTTAAATTTCTGGCTTTTCTATAAAACAAAAAAAAACTTATTGATCGTTCAAAGAAGGCACATTTTTAATTGTAAAACGAAGACTTAAAAAAAATTTAAATTTTTTTTTGTCTACCAGAAAATATCGATCTCCAAATGAAGTTATTCCAAAACAAAAAAAAAATCTTTCAAACTGATTTTCTAAAATTGATTTCCAAAAAAAAAAGAGCAAGGGGGGAAAATTTGGCTTCAATTGGCTGTTTCGACAAGGGTGCTAAGTTCTTTCACCGTGTTATCATCAAAACTAAAACTTCTAAAATTTTTTTGACCCAAAAACAAAACAAAATGGACGAAATGAAAACCCGGGTTTCCCTTTGGTTCTAGGAAGTTTGTGTGCAAAAATCTACTGAAAAAGTTCCTGCTTTAGTTTTTAAGTTTTCTTTTAATTTTTTTTTTCATTACTTTAAAAAAAGGGGAAAACAGTCAAAGGGATTTTAAGAAAAATAATGAACATCCCACTTATTGTCCCAAAACTAACTCCCCAAAGTAAAATACGGAAGAAGGCAAAGATTCTTTAAAAGGGGGAACCTTTTTTTTTTTTTGGGAAAATGAAAATTTTTTTTTTGCTTCCAATATTTTTTAAAAAGTTTTTTTACAGAGTTTATTCTATTTCTTCCCAAATTACAAAAAGTTTTTTTTATAAAAACGGGTTTGGGGGCTCATCAATATAACCTTTTTTTAAAAAATTAAGTTCAAGAAAATGTGACACTTAAAAAATAACAAAAACAATAATATCAAAAACCCTTTTTTTTTTAGCCCTAATTAAAAAATTTACAAAGGTTAGAAAGCTTTGTTTGACAATTTTTTTTTTTATTTTAAAAAGTTGAAAAATTTGTTTTTTAATAAAAAATTTAATTTACCAAATTAAAAAAATTTTAGAATTTTGGGTAAACAATAGGCTAAACTTACTATAATTTCTCAATTATTACATTAAACTTTTTTTTTCCAAACTTTAAAGTCTATACTGTATAATAATCTTCATTTGCTTTTTAACTGAAAGAAGAGATATGGGTCTATAGTTGGAGGGGAGATTTTTGGACCCTTTTTTTGGGGACAGGTTGCACACGTGCAGTTTTTCCAACTCCCCGGGAAAATGCCTTTTCGAAAGAGATTCGAAAGAGGCGAGTTAAGATGGGTGCAAGCTCGGGAGCACATTTTTTAAGACGTTGCTGGTATGCCACCCAGCCCGGATTTTTTAGTATTAAGAAAAAAAGAATACGCTTGATCTGTTTGACTTTAAAAAAATATCGGACATTTTAGGGGAAACAGGGACAACTTTTGGGAAAGGGGGAAGATTAATAGGAGGATCAAGCGTAGAATTGGCGCAAATTGTTTGGCAAATAGTTCGGCTTTTCCTTTGGAGGTAGAACAATTCCCTCTTCAGAGATTAGGGGTGGAAAAAATTTGTGCAAAAGTTCTGACTAATATTTTTGGCAAAGGACCCGAAAGCTTTACTGCCATTTGAGCAAAGAACTTTATCTTTTATTCGATTGTTAAAACGGACTTTTGCTTCTGATATAGTCTGATTATACTGATTTCTCGCTTCGATGCTAGCCTGTCGATTTTCGGGACTGGGGTTTTGAAGAAACCTTTTGTGGGCTTAATTTTTAAAGTCTTGCTTTGTCACAGGATTTAGAAAACCACGGTTTGTGATTTGAAGTTATGGGGTTCTTTTTTGTGTGGGGAATATAGGTCTCAATGCCTAGTTGAATGGTTTCGGGAATTTGTTTACATATTTCGGAAGGATCGAAAGTAGAAAAGCAGGTAGGATCCCAAGGGTGCTGGCAAAGAAATCTCTCAGACCATCCCAGTCGGCCGTTTTATGCCAGACGGTTCGTGGCGCTGCTTTGGCCTCAAAATGAGTGGAATAAGATACGGTGACCAAACCATGGTCAGAGCGACCAAGGGGAGCAGTTACTGATCTTGATAGAGTTCGGGGTGGAAGTAAGGAAGAGATCTAGGGGTTAAATTATGGGTGGGAATCCTAGGAAAGTAGGTAGGTTCCATAATTGTTTGGGGAGCGAGTTGCTGATTGCGAAATTTTCTGCTGCCCTGCCTTGTGTATCAGTTTTTGTGGATCCCAGCCAATCCTTATTATGAACATTAAAATCTCCGAGAACAATTACTTCGGCCAATGGAAACTGGGGAAAAAATATTGTCGATCTTTATTGAAAAGGGAAAACAAAGAGCTCGTTGTAGGAATTGTCGGACGGGGGCCGGTATATACAGCAGATGAATTTGGTAGAAGATCTGGAAAGAAAGTTTAAGCCAAAAAATATCAGGCCTACCCGATTCGAGGTTAGAAACCAACACAAGCCAGGTCGTTGCGAACGTAAGCACAAACACCGCCATGGGGTCGAAAAGATGAAATGGTTAAACCTGGGAAAAAGGGGGTGGTTGGTTGCTGTTTTGGACTTTTGTGTTTGGTAAGAAATATATGTGGGGTTTGGAGGATTGAAGATAATGGTGAACAGAGTTTACGTTGGAGTTGCCCCCATATATTTGTGAAAGATATTAGACTTTTCGATGGTGGCTCCCCCCAAAGTACCCCTCGCCCGGAGAACCGAATGGAGGGGGGATTTTACCTCCCGGGTCTTTACGTTGGGGGTGCCATCATCAATGTCATAATGTCAGGTTACTTTAATTTGAACTTGTGTAAAAGATAAAAAAACATTGTATGCTATTTAATGGTCACATTGTGAAATATTATCATGTTATTTATTACGGGGGGCATATGTTGTATGTTCCTAATAAATTATAATAACTCATAACAAAAAACAAATATAATACACTGCTGGAAGAAGCTCAATAAATATAATTTTTAGGCTTAGAGGAATGGTAAAATTTTCAGATTAAAAAAGGGCATAAAAACTACCTTAGGGTTGTTTACTCGCGACAGTTGTAACAAAAGTATCGCTTTATAGTAATTAGATCCCAGCTCGTCTACAAGTCAAACAAGATCTTTATCATCGTTTTTTTATGTCAGCCGCGCCGAACTCGCCCATCTCTCTCTTACAAAAATTGATTATTGAACGGGCCGGGGGTTCCCTTGTACCAATACGGATCACTTATTTTTTTCCTATTTTAGTTTAATTCGCGTGCATCGTGAAAATAACGAAAGTGTACAAAAAAGCGTGAAGTCTTGAAACATCAACGAGGAGACGTTTGGCACAACTTTGGTTATAAAAGGGGTTTCTTTAAAAATTTTTTTGGCTACATTGCACATTTTTTACCATAAAACTTAGCTGGTGCAAGAAATACGGCAGACAGGCTCCGGGCCCCAAGTCTTGATTATGCTATTGCATTGCCAAAGGCTAGAGACAATGGCGATTCTAGATTTGACCGCTCCAGACTTTTTTCTTTAGGGCTCTTTAAAAAAAGGTCTAAGTTAATAAGCCACAAGCCATCCCTTAACTAAGGCATGACATTTACAATAAAATCCGTGACATAACAATTAACATTTTGCGAAAAGTCATGGATCCTTTTTTAAAGTATCCGTCCCAGCTCTGAAATGTACCAAAAGTCAGGAAATTTTGAATGTTGACACAATTTTACCCACCTAGTCCTAAAATACACCTTCCATAAGAGCAATTACGCAAAAAAAAAGAATAAAATAGTGTACACTATTTCTTAATAACAAACAGACCTATGTAAACTTTTAAAAATCAATCTTTTTAACAAAACGACCAAAAAACTAAAGGAAAGTGAACTACTTTAATACACAATTCCTTAAATTTTTTAAAAAAAGTTAAAAGAAAATAAAAGTTTTCCGGTAAGACAGTTATGAATTAAATGCTTTGCAACTTTTTTATTTATAATTTTATTTTCTATTTTTGTTTTAAAAAGTTGTAAAGAAGGCTTGGTGAAATAAAGAATAGAAGAATAGAACAAAGCACGAAAATTATTTAATTTTATTTTTCAAACGGAATGTGTTTTTCTGAAGCAGCATGCGCATCGCCGACATTTTAATGTGCAGGTTGGACCCTCAGCGCCAACAATTATTCGCTTGGTTGCTAATTTTTAGCAACAAGGTTGAGTAAGAAACCTTTTTGGTGCTGGAAGTCCACGTAGAGCGTGCACCGGTGAAAATTTTAAACGTGTACGAAAGAGTGTGGAAAAGAGTCCTGAAACATCAACGAGGAGACGAGACGTTCGGCACAACTTTGGTTACCAAAGAGGTTTCTTTAAAGAATTTTGGCTACATTGCACATTTTTTTCCCCCAAAATTTTTCTGGTGCAAAAAAAAAGGCAGAAAGACTACCGGGGCCCTGCTTGATTATGCTGTTGCATTACAGCAAAAAAATAGAGACAATCCCCCATTCCAGATTTGACCGCTCCAAAAATTTTTTTTTTTGGGCTCTTTAAAAAAAAAGGCCAAAAATTTAAAAAACCACAAGCCATCCCTTAACTAAGGCATGACATTTACAATAAAATCCGTGACATAACAATTAACATTTTTTGAAAAGTCATGGAAGATGCATTGGAAAGGGCACGACTTTGTAAAGCAGAAAATGGGCGACATCTGCAAGATGTTATTTTTTTGTTTACAAATTATTTCCCATTTACAGGCTGCTTTTTTTAAAATAATGTTAAAAAATTTTTTTAAAATAAAAAAGTTATACAGCATTTAAATCATGACGTTCATTTTGCGCCACCCCGTATTAAAAAAAAAAGAAAAATTTGGAAACGACACAGTATCTTGCTTAATTTGCTTTATAAGTGACAAAACAAAAGATATGTTTTTTTTTCTTTAAACGCACCAAAAGGGAGATTTTTTTTTTATCTCTTGACACCTACGCCCCTGTTTGTATCCCTGACAACACGTAGGCGCGTCGTCCTATACGATTTCGGCCAGTTTCCCTAAAATCCATGTTTTGTCTTGGCTCGGTTGTCTTTATGGGTTTTCTTGCGAATTCAATAAGATCATTCAAAATTATATTGTATCCTGAAATTTTAGAAGGAATCCTTTACGATAGCTAAAACCAGAGCCTTGCCAAAAGTCACCATATTAAGTAGGTACCTTTATGTTGTTACTTGTATGCAAGACTTAAAATACTATTTTGTACCAAAATGCTTTATATACTTCAAAACTAGTGGATTTTGATTATATTGATGTAATTTCTGATTGCACAGGCCCACAAAAAAATAAGTAGTGTGTGCTGGGTGTTGGACTAGGATTTTTTGGAGTATTTTTTTCCGCTGAACACGAATCTGAAGTTAAAATCGGGGGTCAAACAGCAAATAATCAAGAAAAAACGTAATTTCAGATAATAACGGTTTTTTTTATTTAAAACGTCTATATCTTAAAAACTATAAAAGATAAGCGAAACTTTATATGACATAAACAATGTATTTTTATAAGGCCTTTAATTAAGGTTGTATAACCTTTTTGTCTAAATGTAATATTTTTCGAGTTATAATCAAAAAACCGAATTTTCAAGATTTTTTTAAGGTATACCTCTGGAAAAATTTGTTTTTTTTTTATTTTTGGATTTTTCCGCCAATTTTAAGTAATTTGGGATTAAAATAAATAAAATAAATGATTTATTATTAAAAAAACTGAAAAATTACATTAATAAAAGAATATTTATTTTCCTATTTTGGACTGAAATTTTTTGTCAAAATTACATTTTCATTTATATCTCCTTTATTATTTTTCTTATCAAAAATCTTTAAATAACTTTTTTATGGAAAATTTAAAAAGCTTTCTTTTTTGTTCTATGAAATTTTTTGTATGTCTTAAGGTATGTACACACCGAAAAAACAAACAAGAACAAACATTTGTTCTTGTTCACCTTTGTTTATTGTTCGCGTTATTTTGTCTTCATAGCGCAATCAAATATTTGTTCACCCTCGTTTGACCAGTTGGAAAATTTATGGATGACGACGAACAAAATGTATTTCTCTTTACGTATGTACACACCGAAAAAACAAACAAAAACAAACATTTGTTCTTGTTCACTTTCTTTGTATGTGTTTTTTGTTTATTGTTCGCTTTTTCTGTCTACATAGCGCAACCAAATGTTTGTTTACTCTTGTTCGACTAGTTGAAATAGTTATGGATGACCATTAAAACAAAAATTCTTTTTAATGTACCGATGTCCACTGGAACATGTGTGAAGAAGAACAAACAAACGTTTGTTCGCCGTTTTAACTGTCTACACTGAAGAAAAACGTTTGTTTGCTGATGTTTGTTCTTGTTTGTTTTTTCGGCGTATACATACCTTTATAGTTTATATAGTCGTAGCCCAAACATTCCGTGGTAGCAGGTTTCTGTCGGCAAATTTACCGTGTCGGTTTTTTGGGGTTTTCTGACGTCTACTCGAACATGTATGAACAAGAACAAACAAATGTTTGTTCGCGTTTTTACTGTCTACACTAAAGAAAAACGTTTGTTCGCTGATATTTGTTCTTGTTTGTTTTTTCGGTGTATACATACCTTTATAGTTTATATAGTCGTAGCCCAAACATTCCGTGGTAGCAGGGTTCTGTCGGTAAATGAACCGTGTCGGTTTTTTGGGGTTTTCTGACGTCTACTCGAACATGTATGAACAAGAACAAACAAATGTTTGTTCACGTTTTTACTGTCTACACTAAAGAAAAACGTTTGTTCGCTGATATTTGTTCTTGTTTGTTTTTTCGGTGTATACATACCTTTATAGTTTATATAGTCGTAGCCCAAACATTCCGTGATAGCAGGTTTCTGTCGGTAAATGTACCGTGTCGGTTTTTTGGGGTTTTCTTAAATATTTGCTGTTTGATCCCCAATTGTGACTTTAGATTCGTGTTCAGCGGAAAAAATACGCCAGAAAAGTCTAGTCCGACTCGCAGCACACACTACTTATTTTTTTTGTGGGTCTGTGTTATGATAAGATTGTAATGTAAGAATATATTTTTCTAAAATATCTGTTAAAAGAGGCTATTTTTGCAAATAAATTACAAAATTTATTAGTAGTACATTAAATTAATAATTACCTTAAAAATCAATGTAAATGCAATGCAAAATTTTACAATTATTTTACTTCAAAATTATAGTTTTAATTAGCTATTATTTATGAACAGTGATAGCAATAATATTAAATTAAAATAATAAAATTTGGACAAAACATGAATCTCAGTGGCAATGAAAATTGAAATCTTATTATAAATAGATACGTAGACTCGGATTTAACATTTTCGCATTTTAATAATGTATTTAGCGTTGTTTCAACTAATTTATTAGCTTATACTTCTACTTCTTTTTTAGTTTGATCGTCAACTGTTACAATCCTTATGGAAAATGGGTTTCGACCAATTTTTGAAAACTTGCAAATTAAAAGTTCTCAACACGCTGATCAAGAGTATCATTGGGCACGAAACCCAATAACCCCCCCACCGTCCTAAAATCACCCCGAAGGTCAGAAAGATGTATTTGCCTTACTGATACTTATATTTAATCTGTAACCCATAGGCATCCACACAGTCACTAGACTTAAGCCCGACATCCCCTAAACATTCTTTTACTCCTCTCCCCCCCATCCCTTTCACCTTCTCACCACCAACTAAAGCCTGTCTTGTGACTTTTCCCTGTCCACGGGTTCTGAAACCGTTTGATCGTAAATTACGTTATACAGTCGTAATACTCCTCGACACCAAAAACTAAACACCCTAATATATTTTAATATTTATTTCATTCTTAAGTATTCCAAAAACAATTATTGAATAGGTTAATCACAAATTTCAGTCTGTTGGAAAACCTTATTATCCAACAGAAATTTCATGCAAAAAAAATGGAGCGAGAAACCTTTCAGGCACGAAAACTGTAAAAATACCTAAGGTCTATTTACACTATAAAAATTTTCCTGCATGAAATGTTTCCTGTTACCATAATATTTTTTTAAATTTGAATAAAAAATAAATGACTCTAGAAAAGTCGTTGCCTAGGTGTATGTGCTTTAATATATTCTACTGGAAAATTGAAGCCAGAAACCTTTCAGGCAAGAAAACATAAACAATATACCTTAAACCTTCTTACACCATAAAAATTTTCTCGCATGAAAAATATTTCCTGTGTTTGAAAAGCTGAATTTCTGATATTTTTCTTTTAAGAGTGCATTTACGCTACACCTTAGGGGTCGGGCAAAAGGACGCGAGGACGGTGGGCGGAGACCAACAATCTCCAACTACCACAATTTTCGTATAGCCGCATTAAAAGTATTATATTTTATTTAGGTTCTTCCAAATTCGGTGTATCGATGCGATGTTGTTTCCGATTGCAAGCCTACGGAGATAACGTTTTCGGTAACTATTTTTCACTTAAATGACATAAATTATACACCATTTTAGAGGTAAGGAAATAATCTATGCCTCTGCTGTAACGAATTTTGAAATATGAGTCGAGTTCAGGAAAATAGTATCTAAACATAACCGATTTTGGGTGACTTTCACTCAAGGAAATATTAAAAACTAAATCCAATTTATAAAACTATTACAGCAGAAGCCTAGATTTATTGTTGGCTTTCATATAGTTTTAAAAAGAAAAGTTTGAGAGCCCAATAGACCGTTAAAAAGCTCATGGTTTTGTGCAGTGGAGGCCGTTTAAAAAAAATTTTATACCAATACATATAAACCCTTTTACAAGATGTTTCATTATTTGCTATTACTGTTTAGTGCCAAAACATTTTAAAGTTTGGGTTTTTAAAAAACAACATGATTTTTGTAAAAGGCAATAGAGCTGCATTAAATTCGTTACTACTTTCTTCAAAAAAGTTGCAGTAATTTAAAAACTAAAATTACTAACATAACAATTTATCAAAAGTAAATTTTAACATAAAATTTTTACAGACCCAAAAATATTTAAAAAATAATACAAATAAATTGGATAATTAAATTAACCCGTAAAACATCAAAAGAAAACAACTGAAAAGTTAGTGTATCTATATCGCAGCGCTAGGTCAAGTGTGCCATTGCCTGCCCTACAAAAGCATAAGCTACCATGACAATTGGTAAATCGATAACAATATTTATGAGGCTTAAAAATATGCTCATCGAGTTGCGAAATTTTTCCATAAATAACGTTTATAAATTGAAAATTAAATGTTTTCTATTTCTAGTCTGTAATTCTCAGTTTACAGAAGCAATCTTTATTAACTTTTTAACCGATAAAAAATGAGAGGTTTTTCATTATTTACGACCTATAGCGTAATATTTTTATATATCATTGTCAGTAATATTTTGACAATTTTTTCATATATTTGTCTGTATTTTTAATATTTTAATAAGTTAACAACTTCCATTTTGACCATTGTAAAGTAAGCACGCGGTATGGAACCTAGTAAAATTGCCAACATCATTTTTTTGTATCTGACTTTTTGAGAGTCAAAAATACATATTCTGTGATTCAGGTGGGGGGCTTTAACAGAAAGTGGTTTTACCTAGCTCTTGGGGCTGCATTTTCAAAAACTTAAATGTGCCTTGAAGAGGACTCATTTTAACAGATTAAGATTACCTTCTAGTAAAGCCATTTGAAGACAAGAATAAAAGAGAAGACACCCTAAGAAGTAAACATATGAAACATTACTTGACACTGTCTACTTTATAAATCGTTGACATAACTGGAAGAAAATGGGTTAAACATCTGAAATCCTGGCACCCACTGTACAGGGTGTCCCAAATTCGAGCCTTATCAGGTGGGTTAAATGGAGGCAAAGCTGCGCAATGTCATGTTAATTAAAAAGCCACCTTAGAAGTTTAAAAAATTTGAATACTTCCGTGTTGTGGAAAAAACCGAATATTCGCGATTTCATTTTTCCATTTCCACATTCCAGATTAAGATAGTGTTATTAGATTTACACACCGACGTTTCGTCTTTCAGCTGCCATCTTCAACTTGGTTTTTTTAAATACGGTCCTGGATTTTGTATTATGGATTTTAAGAGCTTTTAAGACCCAAAAACCAATGATGTATCACACTTATTTGAAAAATTTATATTAATGGCAATTTCCATAAGAAATCATGTGTTAAAGAGAGACAGAAAAGAGATTTTTGGTAGAAAAACATTAAAATTATTTTTCCGAATAAGTGTTGTTAAGTTTGAAAGTTTTTTTGTGAGAAATGCCTTTTACCAAATTTTTTCTTTCATGCAGTTTTATTCGAAATTTAAAGTTTGTAAAAATCTATTAGTTTTATTTGTTTTGACAATAGTTGTTTTTGTTGGTTTACCAATTAAGTAAAATGTGTAAACAACATATTTAATTATTTCTTGAGTATAAAATAAATGCACAAATGAATTTTTCAGTTCATATTTATAAACCTATTTTAACCGGCTTGATGCTCTTTTAGGTTAAGCTAATTGTATGCGTGCAAAAATATTTTCGGTTTAGCATCTTAATAATCATAAAATGCCAGCCAAGCAGCTGCAATAAAAATAACACCGTCCGTATTTTACTTACATGAAAAAAATTAGCAATTTTTTAAAAACTAAAACAGTTTCTTGTGGCACATAAACTGTTTTAAACGATTTCTTGGATGAAATTTTTCTTGTTGCAACTTTTTTATTTGCGCAAACGCACTTGTTTCAAAAAAAGTAGCCCAGTTTGTAATTTTTTAACAATAATTGATAAAACAATTTGCAAAGTTTGTTTGGTTTTAATTTTTTGTAGTAGATAGTTTAATTAAACATATTTAACATCAAAAATGAAGCGGAGGCAATAAAATACGAATACACTTTTATACTTTAGGCGCCATCTATTTGCTGCCGCCACAAACAAGAAAACAGTTGGCAGCTGGACCTGGAGCAGGGAAGAACGAATAGCGAATCACGATTGTTGATGCAGTCGCCCTGATCGCTACATAGGCTCGGAATAAATCGGAACAGGAAAAGTTATCGAACTATATCTGTTCCGGGTGACAACATCTTGGACGTGAGAACAGACCAGATGACTTCCCAATACTTATTTAACAAAAACTTTGAGGTAAAAAATCCAGCTTAAAGTGAGTGGCAACAATCCGATCTCCCCAACACGCTTGGAGACATCATCTGGTATACAGTACAGTGAAATGGGGAACTCACAATTCTCCATTTCACTAGGAACACACAGTACCGTATTTCAAACGAAAATATATGCTTAACTAACCTTTGCAAAAAAAAAACAACAGAGATAGAGGCTTATAAAAACAAGCGAATCTGCAAAATAACAGACAGCATCTAGGCAACTAGCAAACCCCAAGATAACGTCCAAGCTGACATGGGAATGCCAAAAAGGACTGAAAGTCCTAGAAGAACGCAACAAGGATAACTTTTCTGTGGGCACTGGGACATTTAGGAATAGAAGGCAACGTAAAGCGAATGAGCTAAATAGGGATCATCCATACTTTGGACCAAACTTGCCCTTGGAGCGACCAAAACCACAGCAAGAGGGCAAACTAGGAAATGCATCTAAACCAAACACGAGGGATACTGGTCCAGCATCAGTAGAAAACATGGAAAAAGCTTTATAAGAACGAAGACTTAGACAAAGCAGGAAAATACTTCGAATAAGAGTAGGGCTGCTAAAAGGGCATGATAACCTAAGAGGACACCTACATAAGATAGGCTCATACAACGGAGACCCAAGTTGCAGAATGTGCGATGAGGGTGCAGAAACAGCCTACCACATCCCGTGCGAATGTGAAGCGTTAAACCACAAAAGATAGGCATTATTTGGGCAACCCAAAATAAACCCACAGGAATATATTAACCAACCAGTCTCGGTGTTATACAGATTGTAGAAGGAACAAGATTAGTGGATTGGTATGAAAGAAAATGAAAAATTAGGCACAAAAATCCAGGAGGCTGCGCTGCCTCCGGTAGTAAATCTAGACGGCTCCCAGAAAAAAAAAGATCTATGCCCACTTGTTCCGAAAAGAACAGATCCTGCTTTAAAATGCCGTCGCTACTATTAAACTTTACCTACACTTTCCTATATGCAGATTTCATTAGGTTGCACAGTAAACGGCATATAAATATTTACCTAAACTCTAAAACATCTTTTCCTAGCAGTAAACATTAAGGTATATTTTAAACATTAGCCATATGGTTTGTTCTTTAAAAACACAAAACACTATAACTTGACGCGTGCCCTCATTGCAGGAAAACTTTTTCATATAAATATTTTTGCTCCACATATGATCATTTCAAAACAGGAAATATTTTCGGTGAAGTGTAAACGAACTATGTGTATCGCACTACTAAAAAGTTTGTCGAGTTAGTAGTGATTAAACCGAGACGAGAGTTTTCGTCTCTCGTTTCGCCGAGACGAACGACTGATTTTTCTGTTGTTCAATGCCCAGAAACGAAAGAAGAGAACGCCCTTTTATAGCCGAGAATCTTTCGTTTCCCTCAAGGGGTCTTGTTCTCTCGACCAAGGAGCACAATGACAAGAAAATTGTCAGCTAAAATAAAATTTTAAATTATAATAAAATAAGAATCAAATTAAAAAAATATTAAAAAAGAAATAAGTAAATATATACTGGGTGCTTTAAAATTGTATTTATAGGGATCATTGAAAATTTAGGTTTAACAACCTAATAGCATAAAGTTGGGCATTCTCTAATTTTTTTTCATCGTTCATTTTTGCATTCTACATTACTATTTTAGCCTCTTTTTTTCATGTATGTTTAAAAATTGTTTTAAAAATAAGTAGCTTTTTTGGTTCAAAATTTCATAAATTAATTTAAAACATTTACAGGTGCTTAATTTTGCGCATTTTATATGTAATAATTATTGTGTACATTTTCCTAAATATATAGAAGTATAAAAGTTATTAAAGTTTAATTTAAAGAACTACTTCGATGTATGTTTTTACATAAATTATATTTTTATTATCAAAGAAACAAGTCGGGACTTTGTAGGGTTTTTTAGCAGCTTAAAAGTTAAAATAACTAAGCATTTGGTTCCCCAAGATAACATGAAATTAAGTTTTTTTAATACAACACCCTGTACAAGGATTTCAGAAATTGTAAAAAGGTAAAAGGAGAAAGTTTTTGACAATTTTGTTAGTGCTGGTACCGCAATTTTAGCCGTTTTGGTTTTTAAGATACTTTATAAAATCTAAAATATCATATTTTTGAAAATTTGCTTTAATTTTGTGGGAACAAGACACTAATGACGGGAAATTCAAGATAAAAGAATTATACCATTATAACAATTTTTCAATGTGATGTAATTACTAAACATTAAACACATTTTAGAGTGCTGTTAGATTTTCATTAGAAGTGTTAAACATGTGTTATCAAAAATGTTCGTCATTTCAAACTTTAGAATCTTCGAGCATTTACCTACTAGAGGCAGCCAGCCGCTTAACAGAGCGACCAAGTGTGCGAGAAAGAAAGGAAAATAACAGAACAACCTTTCTCTCTCCCTGGGGAGGGGCTGACCAATCAACAGGCAGAGCAGAATATATATACCCCTTCCACCAATCATTAGGTACGTTGGAGCGAGAGAGAAAAAGGTTATATGTACTGCGATTCTTTCTTTCTCACACGCTTGTTCGCACTACCGGGCGGCAAGGCTTCCTCTAGTAGGCAACTCGAACGTTAGCTCGAACGTTATTATATATGTGTATTCTTGGCTTTTCCGTACTACGCACATTTTTTTGATATTTACTACTTTTTTTAAACGTCAGCAAAATTTGTAGAATTCAGGCACATTAATTTTACTGAATTTTTGCCTTTAAAGCTGGTCCGCACCTCGATTGCTTCAATATGTATAATAAGGTAATATTTTACAATGTGTAAAAAAAAATTAAAGGAAACATAGAAAATAGTTTTTAAAGACTGGAAATATTCAGGGTGTCCTGACTCTATTTATACACTAAATCTCTCTGCTCTTGTAAATGGTACAGAAAAAAAACTTAAGATAAAAAATTTGTTTGGTAACACTTATTTTTTTAACAGTATTGGTAAATATATAGGGTGTCTCAAAACAGAGTTGTCATTGTTAAGTACGTTTTTTAAATGGAACGCTCTGTATATTTTGCCAAATTTGTCAAATACACTATACGTCAATTATTGCTGGTTTTTAAGATAATTAAGTAACTAATAAGGAACTAAATTAGTCACTTTGACACCAAAAGAATTATTTTTAAAAAAATATGACAATAAATAGTACTAAAAAACGACCGGCAGTTTAAACATTTACTATAGGATGTTATGTTATAGTCCAATCATTATAGATTTTTGTGTAATTAATGTTAACAGATATCTGACTGCACCATGACTTCCGAAATAACCCGTAGATTTTTTTTCGTTTTTTTTTAATATAACAAAAAGTACTGGCTATATCACTCATAAAAGACCGTTGGTAGAGAATATTAAAACCTACAAAATGATTTTTGAAAAATACTAATTCAACCATTTTTCAGCCAGAAAAGCCGGGAAAACGCTTAAAACAGACCTTTTTTAAAAATTCGTATCTCCGTTAATTTTTTATATAAAGAGCTAGTTTTTTTGGGAAATGATAGTCAATAACATATACTTTGAGCTGCCGAAAGATGAAAATTGTCGCATTTATAGTTTTGATTTAATGGCACTATAAACAAATTAGGCCCTTATCTTGCAAGTGCCGTGAATATTAGGCAAATGGTCCGATTTGAATTTTTAAAACGGCTTTTTAAAGTTGAGATTAAAAGCTACAAATTGTATATCTCACATTTCCATATAAGTTTGAAGAACATTATCAAATTGGAGTAAAAATCCAAAAATTAAAAAAAAATAATTTTCAATTTTTTTCCAGGGATATACCTTGAAGAAATCCTGAAAATTAGGTTTTTAGATTATAACTCGAAAAATATTGCATTTAGACAAAAATGTTATATAACTTAAATTGAAGGTCTTCCAAAAATACATGTTTATGTCATATAAAGCTTCTTGTATCTTTTATAGTTTTTGAGATATTGACGTTTTAAATTAAAAAAATCGTAAATATCTATAATTATCCCTTTTTTTCTTGATTTTTTGCTGTTTGACCCCCAATTTTAACTTTAGATTCGTCTTCAGTGAAAAAAAAAATACGCCAAAAAATCTAAGTCCGACACCCAGCACACACCACTTTTTTTTGTGGACCTGTGTAATTGTCTTTGAATTTAAAATGCAGGCAGGATTTTATCCCATTTATTGAACTCAGAAAAATGAGAAAAGACAATACCAAAAGCACCACAAAATAAGGGCCAAGTTCCTATTAAATAATCCCGGCCTTTCAAAGTACTGAGATCTAAAATTAGACCAAGTTTTTTTTGACTTGGCAAGCTTGTTACTGATCTGCCTGTAATAATTCAAAAAAAATGTCTGTATTAATGAAAAAAGAACTTTCATAAATTAATAATAACTTTTGGACTTAACATGTGGGTAAATAGGTATTATATTTAATGATAGTGTTCTATGCATGCATGCATGGTCTTTTAAAGGTATATTTTTTTAACCGAATCAGGTTTGGTAACTCTACATAAACAAAAAAATTGTAAACTGATGAAAACGTTGTCAAATTCTGACAATACAATAAATATTGTGTGCCATAGTCTGATGTAAAACTCATTGCCCACTCGATAAAAACTACCGTGTGTAACTTAAAACCTCATTTAGAAAACAGTCAGCACCCTTTCCTGTAAATTTTTCGTATTAAATTGCAAAGCAATGCGTAGTACTTTATTTCTGTTATTACTGAGCAGGTGAAAGAGCATTTCAAAAATAAAATTGAGAGAAAGAGAAAAATAATTACTAATAAAACTTCTTAAAAGCTGTTTCAACGTTTCCCCATACGCTGCGCCTTTCAAAACGCAATGTTCTGTTAATGCAGTGACGTGCCTATGATAGTAATTTAATGCCAAGTTGGAAGCAAAAAGCAGTAAAAAAAATTCTGACAACCGCAAATAAAATTAAAAAAGGAGGTACAAAAACATGTGTATGAGTCCCATTTTCCTTTTTAACAAAATGTATTTTAGAAATGAATTGGCGAGACATAACACATCATCAGCTTTGAAGCTTCAAAAAACAATGAATATCTAAATCAGTGATTCCCAAAGTGGTCCAGGTGGATCCCTAGTGGTCCACCGGAGACTCAATGGGGGTTCACAAGTCGTAAGTAGGGGTCCACGAAAATGTTTATCAAGTTTCGATAATAAAGAACAGAAATGTTGGCTTGGCTTTACCTATCAATGTAGGTAGATAATACACTAGTCAAAAAAAAAAAAAAAGAACCACATTTTTCGGTGATTTTTGACAGTCTGTATTTTGACGGAAATACCACCATGCTTTATAAATCAATTTGATGAAACGGAAGTGGCGAATGTGGTATTACAAGAGGCACTACTCGAGCTCAGTACCAATAAGTACCTGAAGGTGAAAATGAAACAAAACTTTTGATAGCATTTCCTCGTCATACCTTGTCGAAAAAAGTTTAAGTGTTGTTACAAACCTATTAAGAAAAAGAGCAGATTGAACATTACAGAACGGGGAGATTTGCGGTTATTCGGTTATTCCTTACAAAACTAAAGCTAAATATTGATAATTTACTGTCAACCTATCAAGTACATTCCTCCCAATCAAATTATGACTATATTTTTTTAAATGTTTATTTGCATTGTTAAAGTTACGGAATGTTATTTGTAAACAAATTATTTTAATAAATAGAATAAAAAAATATACTTTTTTTATTTTACCACTTCAAATTTAGGGTTGGGTCTTCACATTTTTTGACGAGTTTTGGGAATATGTTAGAAATGTGGCAGCAGGGGTCCACCGAAACCAGTAAAATTTTGAAAGTGGTCTACGAGAGAAAAACTTTGGGAACCTCTGATCTAAATTATCTTAAATATGACTTTGGTACTTCGTGACTGAATTGGCTTGCAAAGTTTAACCTAGACGCACAGTACTGTGCCAGGCCAAGTTTCTGCCTGACACATGCAGTGTGTATATGACACTAAATTTTTCAGCGCATTTTCCATCTTCGTTATCGTTCCACATAAAGATATGAGATTTGGTATGTAAATTCACATAAGTATTCTAATTACCTGCAAAAAAAAACAGAAAATTTTGTCAAATGGTTTCTGAGATATTCGATTTTGAAAATCGCCCATTTTACTATCGACTGACTGCATGAAAATTATGGGGCACTACCCGAGGGAGTAGAAACTTTGATGCATAAGTAAGTTTTAGGACACAGGTAAAACAAAAATTTCTGCAAACTGCACATTTTTACTCGGAACATCCGTGAAGTAATATCGTATATTCAGGGGTTATTTTTGAAGTTTTCAATCTGATTGAACCTTAGTTTCTGATGTCATAATTGTCTTAGAAATTGAAATCCATGCAGGATTTTATTCTTATCAAGATCATACTAAAAATGATGCCTAGAGACCATACCAATATGTCTATCAATGGTCACATGACAATTTTCGTTTCGTAATGTAAAATTGCATTGTCGGACCATTTATGACCACCGGTGGGTCACCAAAAAAACAATATTGAGCCAAAAAATAAAACTACACGATCTACTAATCAAAAAATTCAATAAATCATTTAAAAATTCCAATTAACATAAAAAAAAACATGGTAACAGAAAGTAAAGCAGCAATGCCCACGGGTGGGCACGTGGGTCTGAAAGTGTAAAAGTACTGAAAGTAAAGGTAGTTCACTCGCGACAGTTGTAGACAAAAGATATCGCCCAAACCGAGATTGGGAGGAACATCTTTTATCTTTGTTTCTTCCATGACATCCGCGCCGAACTCGCCCATCTCCCTCTAACAAAAATTGATTGTTGAAGGGGCCGGGATTCCCTTGACTAGCACCAGAACGAATCATTATATTTTTTTATTTTAGTTTAATTCGTGATGCAGTATTTTGAATAACCCTTAAATTTAGCGCTGTTCCAAATAAGATCGAAAATGCTTTACCAAAAGATAGAGGTGCTCAATGCTTAAAAATTTATTATTGTAGGAGACTGTACACAACACATAAACTTTCAAAAACCGGTTAAAAAATTCAGTTTTTTTTAAATTTTCTAATACTTTGATTTATATTGCGTTAGTTTATTAAAAATATCGTAAGAACCATTTTCGAGATATTGCGAAATGAATGTACGACTTTCATACATGACAGATATCGATTATGCACAATTTGATTGTTAATATTTTGTTTCACAGACGATAAAAAATTTAGTTTTTTTTTCAATTAGATAAAAGAAACTTTTATTAACCCTATATTCAATTTCATTTATTTATTAAGAAAAGTCGTTTTACGAGTAAACCACCTCAAAATTAGTTTAGTTAACTTTTACTGATCGATCTGCCTGTAATTATGAAAAAAATGGTGCGTATTAACAAAAAAGGAACATTTATTAATCCGGACAAATCAGTCAAAAACTGGGTCTAATTTTATAACTCAGGCCGAGATTTTTGGATAGGAACTTGGCCCTTATTTTAGTGTTTTTATTATGATAATATTATAAGCTACCTAACAGATATCTTTCAGAAAAAAACCAAAAAGTTGGTCAAATATATGAAGCCAAACATTTTGAAGGCTTCTATAGAAGAACAAGTATCTGTTTCATTTACACGTCTACAATGTGGGCATCTATTTATAAAAAAAAACACTTTGAATATTGGAAGAAAATTGAAAATAACGCAAATTGCCAGAAAATTTACCCTATTTTTCATGAGTTAATTCGCACGTTTATGAAATAAACTAGAACTACATGTCATAATATGTGCTTTTTTTAAAACCTAATAATTTAGCGAAGTGTAACCAAAGATAATACTACTACGGATAGATGGTTCATTTAAATGGGGCGCTCTGAATCAGTTCGGAGATATCAATGCTTTCGTAAATGCGAATAAAATTAAGTCGGTAACCCCTGCCCCAGCGAAACGAGGTACGAAACCATGTGCGACGTTGCCAATGTCTGTCGCTTGTACCTTATTCGGAATACGAAGTAGCGAAAGCGGGCGGCTAAACGGGTTGTGTATTTTCTAGTCGCGTTTCATCACGCCAATAGTAAAGGCCTGCCGGCAACACTGTTTAACTTTCGTTCAAGGATTGAAATGCATAGCGCGAAAATCTCTCGATGGACATCGGCTAGCGTTAGCCAAAGTCCATTAGGGGTATCAAAAATATAGCATTGAATGGTTTATCTTATCCGTAGTAGTATTATCTTTGGTGTAACGTAAACTGCTTTTTTGATAACTAAGTTCGGAAAATAAAACGTGGGACAAATAGTAAAAAGTTTGACCAGAAGAATACTGCAACGCAAAAATAATCAATACATTCTTATTGTTTATCATTCTTATATATAGTGATTTTAATTAAATAAAATTCTGTCGAAAAAATCTCGTCGAACAAGTCAAGTGTGGGTACTGATAATAATTAATGCTAACAACCCAAATAAACATAAAATAATAATAAAAATCCGTATTTGCAACATAACAACGATTGTTAACATTGTAAAGAAAATAAATTTGAGTTTTATGTAGTTTTTGGGAAATTACTTATCATAGATTTTTATAATATATTTGGGTTAAATTCAATATTCTGTTTTTTTTAATATCTTTTTTTCCCGATTTTGACCCTCTAGGAAGTTCCAGTAGAGTACAAATTCTACATATTTACCACAGCCCTAAAGCGAAAGGTGGCAACATCGCTCTTTTATCTTTTTTACAATTTCATAAATATCAAAATTGTAAGTTGTGAGACATTTTTTGGATCAACCACTGCTACATAAATGTAGGTTTTACGAGTACTTTACTCTTTTTTTGCCATAATTCCTGGTTTATTAGAGAAAATTTAACGAATAGGAAATACATTTTACATTTGTGCTGTCTTTAAACCACATAACACTAATAGATAGATAGAAACGAGAATACAAAGAATGCTTATGCTTATGCAATCTTGTAAATGTAATAAGTTTTATATAGGTGTAACTTCCAGACCATTGGTTAAACGCATAAAAGAACAACAAACTTACATAAAAATCACAGAATTATACAAATTAAAAATTTGTCACATGCATTAACACTCACCAGATTAACTAGAATGCTTCTAGCATTTTAGCAAAGGAAACTTTTTCAAAAAAGTAATAAAAAAAATTAAAGAAAATGCAAATAAAAATAACTGCGTAGTCTCAATATCCGGTAATTTAAAACTTGGTTACCTTTGCTTAATGCTGAGGTAATTTTAGACAACTTAAATTCAATTAATGTACCACCCATCTTATTTTAAAAATAATAAATGTACTTTAGCAGAAAATTGAACCGTCAATTTTGATATTACGACATAAAATATTAAAAAAAACTTCTTACCAGCTAAAAAAAAATTAAATTTTAAGTTTTTTTAATATTTTAATAACGGCGGGGGGTTAATTGATTATGTGTATGGATAGTAACCAAAAAAAAAAAATATTTAATAGATAATATGCCGAAATAATACACAAAGAAAAAAGCAAAAAATCGTAGGTTTTTCTAAAATATAACCGCAACTTTAATAAGTAATAAACCGCACAAATGACTTAAAAAAATCTACATCACTGTTTCTGGTACTCACTTTTGAATAAAGCCAACTAGAATAGTGCAAACTAAGGGTAAAATAATTTTTGGGTTTTAAAAATCATCCTTACTAGTAACAAAATTACAGTATGGTACATTCCACAATAGTTTCTTTATTTCTCGGCAGCAATAAAATTTAAATAACAATCCTCAGTGGAAAACCCAGCCATAAATAAGTTGCCTGACAAATATCTATTGTGTAGGCACCGCACCTTTTGAAAGGGTACAGGTCCTAATTACCTACTAATATCAATAGTTTAGGTTAGCTATTTTGGATGCCTAATAACACACACGAAAATACCTTGACAATCGACTGATGAACTAAGATGAAAAGACTCTGCTTTATATTGAATATCTACCATTTGCCTTTAATCTACATAATATACCAAAAAGGGGTACAATAATAAATAAAGGAAATTTTAAATAGGACCTACATGCGGGTACCCAAAGTTTATTGAGTTTTACAACTACTGTACTGTACTTGAAACCCTGAAAGGTTATTTAAATATTTATTGCTTATAGGAGATATTTCAAGCCGTTTTTCTGCAACATAGTGTAAAAAATCTATTTTTTTTTTAATTTTTAAAACCCAATAAGTTTTTTTAACCAATCAACATTGATTATCGTAATTTTTTTTGTAAAGTCAGACATGACATTTCTATTACCCCACCGAACGAGTCGCCTATGGGGAAAACTCGGGGGACATTATAACATATCGTCTTGGCTCGTGGTAAGACACGTGTGCGCCTTGGGTACTGCAAACAGCTGTGGCACGACCGGTAGGGGACATTTATGGAGCATATGTGTCAAAAACTCCTAGACGGGGTCGCTGCTGATGGCTATGAAAGGCAATGTGCATCTCGTAATGAAAATTAATATCGCGGTCCAGGGGAAACGAGATACCCCTTTAACTGCGTAGGTACAGGGTGTCGCTAATAAATGTAACCTTCCATTAACTTTTTTATTTGACGTTTAGGAAAAACAAGTTTAGTATACAAGTTTAGTTGTTCAAAATAATTTTTTAATAACATTACTTTCACCTATACAGGGTGTCTGGACGTGGTCCTACTATCTTATTTTAAATAGGCCCCCAATTTTTTTGTTTGAAATTTGCATTCTGCTTGAAATTCCAAACCTATTTTGTGTAGCTTACCCTATGTTTGACTTTAATGGTTCCATTGCAAAATTCAAAAAACTATAAGCCTTATTATTATTACTATCATGCTATATCGTTATATTTTTTCATTTCATCAATGAGCCATGAAGTTTGACATATCCATCAAATGACTTTCTTTCACACTGACATTAGATTTAATTATTTGGTTAAATATTATTTAACTATGGGTTATACTGAACAAGAAAGAAAAGACATTTATAAATAAAATAATTATAGTCAAAAAAGGCTCAAAGAGAATATAGGGGTGTCTAGGGTTCCGAAAGAGTTGTAAATAAATTTGTTACTAACTAAATTTGGACTAAATGTATTTATTTGACAGATATGTCAATTTTCATGGCTCTTTGATAAAATCAACAAAGGTAGCGATATCACGTGATAATGATAAAGCTTACGGTTTTTTTGCATTTTGTGATGTATCTATTAAAATCAGACATAGGGTATGCTACATCAAAAATGTTTATAATTTCAAGGAAAATGCAAATCTCAAATAAAAAAATACGGAACTCATTTAAAATAAGATAGTAGGACCACGTCCAGACTTTCTGAAACACCCTGTACAAGTATAAGGAAGTTTTTTTGAACAAAATATTTTAAAACATTAAACTTTTATACTGAACTTATTTTTCCCAAACGTCAAATAATGAGGGTTAAATTTATAACCGACACCCTGTACAGTTTCAAGCAAAATTAGATTTTATTTTAAAATTTAAATTTAAAGCAATTACTCCAGGATTATATAAGAGCAGATTTTACTAAAGAACTTTTAAGCAAAGAACGATCAAGGTTTTGACTCTTTTGCAGAGACCATGTTTGGAAATCAGATTTTAAAACATAATGATAGAGGGTTTTATACGACTTAAAAATAATGTTTATTAACAGTTTAGTCGAGGTATAATTATTCTTAAACATTATCAAAAAATTCACAAAACTTACAAAAAAGCTCTCGTAAAAATCCTAGAATTATAGTTTTTAACCCAGTTCTAAAATATGTTTTTTTTTTTAAATTTAAAAATAAAATTATAATTTTTTACCCATTTATTTTAAAGCAAAACATACAGAGTTATTCACATTAAATGTTCGCCATTGGCAACTTTGTTATTAATCAAGATACAAAAAACAATTGACAATCGCGTTCTCGAGTTTATTAGTGAAATTAATGGAACACCCCGTATATTGTATAGTCATAAAAAAGAACTTTTAAAGAACTTTAAAAATCACTGCAACTGATACGTCTATCTTTAAAACTTTCGGAAACACGAGCATTGACAAAGTTTCATAGTAAAACAGTGTTTTTCTAAATGGAGCACCCTGTATAATGTATCACTAATAAGATCTTAAAAAGAGCTTTACAAAAATACTACGTTTGATGTGTCTGCCTTTAATAGTTTCTGAAATATGATCATTTAATCTGAAAAATAATTTGTAATTTTCATTAAAGCTTGTATAAGCTGTAAGCTGCAAGCTTATTGCTTACAGCTGCAAGCAATAGGCTTGCGGATGTTAGCTGCAGATTTGGATACCCATATTTCCAAAACAAATTTGGTATTTTTGAAAAGCCCCTTTAAGGATTTTTTTATTGGTAATACCATATACAGGGTGTCTCATCAAAAAAATGTGTTTTACTATCAAAACTATACAGTAGCCCATATTTCTGAAACTATTAAAGATAGACATACTTACCCAATGTAGTATGAAAGATATTTTCAGTGATACTACCACATGCAGGGTGTTCCATATAAAAAATGCTTTTTTACTAATAAATTCGAAGACGCGATTGTTAATTGTTTTTTGCATTCTTTAATCCTAAAGAATGCAAAAAATGCTT
This sequence comes from Listronotus oregonensis, assembly GCA_019359885.1. NCBI lineage: Eukaryota > Metazoa > Arthropoda > Insecta > Coleoptera > Curculionidae > Listronotus > Listronotus oregonensis. The sequence goes on from JAHBCN010000266.1 coordinate 223,653, forward strand.
CTAGTTTGCTAATTTAAACAATTTTGTATTTTGCCTAATAACAATGCCGGACACTAAATTTGCATAATTCTGTATAGCTAAATCACAGCAAAAAAAGGAAAAACAGTGTGGATTCGAGATCAAGCCTGATATTTTTCAAACAATTGAGACGGTTCGCAGAAAACTTTTTATCTAAATAACGTCATTATCTTGAACTGACCTCTCTAAGGTCGAAATTCTTGATTACTTCGATCAACACCGAGTTATCGTTTTCGCACACGTTCTGATCCGAAAAAAGGAGTATGAGCTGGGATTCTGTAAATATATAAGGAAAGAGAATGTCAAAATAGGGTCACATGTCCTTGTTGCCCTTAAAGGCAACTTATAAGTTTGTCACTGTTTCGAAAGAGAGCGAAAATGATGTCAAATTTGCTTACAGAATGGAGCCCATGATTTTTTATGTTTAGGACTGCTTAGGAAGGCTTGTATGAAGCCCAAGTACTAGGTCCCAATTCCGTCAACGTTTTTCATGTACAGTTATTGCATTACACGGCATCAATTTAGACAACGCAGTGGCCGTTATATAATTAGCTGAACTACATCCCATTAACGTCTGGGTTAGTGATGGAAAATTTCCGGAAATATATTTATATATTTGGAAATATTTCCAAAATACATCAGGAAACTCTGGAAATATTGGAAATAAAGAAATAAAATCTAGAAAACTTAAAAGGCAATGGTCAGATTTGGCCGGATATTCACGAGAGGATAGCTCGAGTTATTTGAAAAAAAGAGTTAAATTTCCGAAATATTCAAAACCAGGCAAAAAATATCTGGTTCAAAATCTAAGTTTGAATGGTATTTGGTACGAAAATTGCGCGAATACAACAAGTTAAAAGCAAAATAATAATTAATTAACAATATAAAATACAGTCGCTACTGAGGTACTAACGGACGACACGATTGATAGAACCGTAAAATCCAAAAGTTAAAACGCAAAATAGGTACATTAATATAAATAAAAATTTAAGTATCAAAAATTTAAAAAGTAATTACACACGACCACGAGACACAAGTTGTGCAACTTGATCAAGAGGCATATCTTCATCGATATCATCCATACCTTGAATATTGTATTTAGCATCAATGCCGTCTTCATGGAAGTGCAATTAAACTTCTTCTAAAGCAAGCAATAACCAACAAGCAATAATCGGTGAATCCCCGAGATTGAGATTTTATCATTCGTAATCGTAAAATATACGTACTTTTTCAAAAATTAATTTTCTAGTGTGAGATTTGTACTGCACAAAAGTTTAAAAAATGAATATAAATCTTCGTTTGATGATTTAAAACGCATCTTATTTTTTTATTTTTTCCAATATTTCCGAGACACGTTCGGAAATTTCCAATATTTCCATCGAAATATTTCCATTTACAACACTAGTCTGGGTACAACAGCACGCGGGCTTCGCCTATGGTCACCTATCAGACCACTAACCACTCACGACTTTGCTTAACTTCGCAATCTGACAAAAAGCGGTATTTTAATAAGGCAAAGACCGCTGATGTACTTTTTTATTAAAAGTACTCTACCACGGAACTTCGAAAGATTTCAAG
>JAHBCN010000267.1:0-52500 GCA_019359885.1 Listronotus oregonensis
TTAGATTTAGGATTATTTCAATTATTTAAACTCATTTTGTGGGATTTTAAGAAATGCTTTTACAACTTCATTTAATCTTTAAACACATTGCATGGTTAAACTAATTTCGCAGTAACATCTTTCATTGACAAGGTTAATAAAAAATTTCCTGTGTGTAAATTAAAAAGAAGACTATTTTAACTTATGCCGTCATAAAAAAACATAGTTTTAGTCTGACCTAACATTAAAAATAGTTAGTGAATCATTTGGTGAAAAATGCAGTAAAAATTAATATAAAAATTATAGTAAATAAATGTAAGTATTTTATATTTTGGTCTTTATAAAAATAATAGGTAATTAAGAAAAACCTAGTTAGAGAAATGCATTTAAATGTTAATGAATAAAGTAGTTTGACGCTGCTCTAACGTAATATAGGCCTGTTAAATATGACCAGGTTAAACCTTACTGCCAATCGAAAATTAAGTTAATGGTTGAATTGAATTGCTTGTTTTTGGCTTCTGTCCTTCTGCCAGCTCTCGCCTGTCCAGACACACGTTGTGAGCAATATAAGCTTTCCCAGGCTTCTTCAGTGAAACTTCTGAATAGACGGGTTTTGTAACTCCAAGAAATTCCGAGCTTTTCAAAAACTTAACCTTTTTTAATGTTTTTTTTTTATCGGTGCAAGGCACAACTAACGTTAATCCGAACAAGGACTGCTACTGGTATTGCTTACAACCAGCTTGCTGTCAGTCTGACGTCTCACGCTGGTCGCGCAACCAATCCTCCGCCATTAGGAAGAAAACCACGAAACGTTAAAACGACAAAAAATCTAGTCCCCAACTTCTCACAGCGCTTAGCTGCAGAAGGAGAACCCCATCAATTGGTCGTGAGTCTTTCCTTGATCCCCGAGAGTAAAAACAGTTTTGGTTAAAAAACTATGTAGTTTTCTTTATCGCGTGTACTTCACTGGTTGGAGGTCAAAGAGAAACTTAAAGATGATTTTAAAACTAACTGATATAACTGGGCTTAAGGGTTAACTTATACTTGAAAAGTGTCGGTTAGTTTTGGTTAGTTCTGGTTAGTTTATTCCAACATTTAAGAACCGTTTAAGTAAAGATAGCATCGAAGTTCATTTGATTTAGGTAAAGTAAGGGCATAATTATTTAGGTTAAATACCGTTTATTTATGCAGGAGCAAGAAGTAGGTATGCTTTACCACAGGTTTGGCCAAAAGATAAATACACCCATTTTTCTGTAACAGTTTTTTAATAGCAAGTATACAGGGTGTCCCACAATATGTGAGCAATCTTTTGGAATCTAATAAAAAACCTAAAAATATTATGACAAGTTCCCATAAACTTTTTTCCTATGACCCTCCCCTACGGAGATATATATCCGACGCCCCTGGTAATCATTTTTGTTTAAATAACCTTTAAAATAGTAGGCGTAATTTAATATTTTTTTTTAATATGATGGTTACCAGATAAGTCTTCTTAAAATGAACCCATTAAATTAAATTTGGCTTATATGTTTGCCAGGGGGATTTGACATACATACATTTTAACCCGTATGATAAAGGGTCAACAATATTTTTTTTTTGTATAGCTTTGACCTTAAACTAAAAAAAAGAGTATTTCTGATTGACATCAATAAAATCAACTGTTTATGAGAATGAAATATCATGGTTGGTATTTTTTTACATTATACAGGGTGTTTTCTAATTGTGCGTCAATATTTAGGAAAGAAATTTTTGGGTCCATTTTCAAAAGAAAACTTTATATGAATGTCTGTCCTAAACGTAATAACTTTTGAGATGCAGGGTGGTAAAATTTTTAAAATTAAATCATTTATTATTATTATCTGTAATATCACTTTAAATATTTTAAAGAAATTTGGCATAAATGTAATAGGTATCAAGAAGCATTTTTTTTATTTCCACCAGTGGCGTTCGTACATAATTTGACCTGCCTATTTTGGCAAATAAAAAAAAATGTGGTACACTGAAAAGTGCTTTTTAATACATAGTACATATAAGCCAAATTTTATTAAAATATCTAAAGTGATATTACAGATAATAATCGAAAATGATTTATTCTTAAAAATTTTACCATCTTATACCTTAAAAGTTAAGACGTTTTGGACATACGTTCATACGAAGTTTTCTTCTTAAAATAAATCCAAAAATTGACTTCTTAAATATTGACGTACAAAGAGAAAACACCCTGTATAATGTAAAAAAATACCAACCATGATATTTTATTTCTCGTAAACATTTGATTTTATCGAGGTTAATCAGGAATACCTTTTCTTTTAGTTTAAGTTAAAGCTATCCAAAAATAATATTGTTGAGCCTTTAACATACAGGGTGTTTAAAAAATTGCTATTATTGTGTCAGAGCTAGTCCGTCCCTGGCAAACTTAATTAGCCCAATATGATTTAATGGGTTCATTTTAAGAAGACTTATCTAGTAACCATCATATTGAATAAATATTAAATTACGCCTAGTATTTTAAAAGTTATTTAAACAAAAACGATTTCTAGGGGCGTCGGATACATATCTCCGTAGGGGAGGGTCATAGGAAAAAAGTTTATGGAAACTTGTCATAATATTTTTAGGTTTTCTATTGAATTCCGAGAGATTGCCCACATATCCTGGGTTAATAGGATAATTTTATTGCTTCTAGAGTGGCAATAAAAAAGCATTATTAAATTCATTAGGAAGACATAGTATAGCACCTTTTGGACAACGGGACACTTCGGACTTGCAAATAACTTCTTACTCAGAACTTGTTATTAGTATGTAGTTTGTGCCATCTAGATCAAACCTACAGTAAAATTCAGAAGAAAACTACATGCAGTATTCACCGGTGCAGTGGTCCCTATACGGCACCAATTCCACAACCACCATTTACCCACGATGTTTTTTAGCTTGCTGTCTGATAAGAAAAAACAGTTTCACGGCACGGCCGCACAGTGGGTAATATGCTAAAACACTGTTACTTACCACAGGACAAAAATGTTTACTAAATGTTTAACTAGAAAAATAAAGGTATAATGCTATATAAAGTGAAAAATTGTTATGGTAGGAATTATACCCATTTGTAATGAGGCCATTTTTGTTTATCTTTCCAAGTATTTTTGAAAAAAAGTAGTGTCCCATAATTACTCATTTTTTATATTTTTGGTTATGTGAAGTATCCGTCACTGTCAATCAAAAACATTGATGTGTCAACAACTTGTTGTTGACACATCAATGTCCATAAAATGTCAATAAAATTACAGTTATGAAAAAAAAATTTTAACTTGATCAAGTATGTAAATTTGAAGTATGTACAGCCAAACGAACTTCGCATTTAGATTTAGCGTATCAAAATACATAAGAAACATACTTAATCTTGCTTAAGAAAATTTTCTTTATTTTCATAACTGCAATTTTTTGCAATTTTGAGCTATTTTTAGCAATTTTTCGCAATCTTACTCAAAATTTTAAGGGTGTATGGGCCAAATGGACCTCGGATTTGGATTCAGCGCATCAAAATACATGTAGATGGATGGGTCTGGTCAAAAGCACAGAGTACTTTATTTTTTTTGTGAGCCGGTGTAACGAGCTATCATAAAAATACTTGTGATTATTAGATACAACCACATCCATAAAAAGACTGGCACTATGTTACATGTTATGAAATATAATAAAATGTAACCTATTATATTAAAGTATAAGCTCTAATATTCAGCTACATAAATATCACTTTTAATTAGCTTTAAACAAAGCACTAGTATCAAATTAAATAGGCTAAAAGCTAAACTAACTTAAAAAGTTAATTAAAAAATGACCTATAGGAACAACGTTTTTCTCTTTATTCAACTCAAAAACCCTTTATTAAAAAGGGGGTAAAAAAGTCTATATTAATATTAGAGATAAACAATCACAAAAATTCTCAATTTTTTTACTGGCGTGAGGGCGCCGTATGACCTTGAAGGCGGGGGCGCAGGGGAATTTGTCCCCTGTTCTCCCGGGCCAGCACGGGCCTGAACTGAGTTACCTTGCAGAAAATAAAGAAAATGCAAAATGAGCAATATTATTGAAAGATCCTAGTAGGGTACACGCCAAAGGAATCTTTATAAAATGGGACCGCTTCGGTCCTGGTTCCGAGGTATAGCGACTAAGTGATCCCTATGACCCCCCAAGTTTCGGTGACAAGTTGGCCACTGTCATCCAGGTAAACTTTAAAGAAAAATAAAATTAAAATTGTGGAAATTTATTATAAAATAAGTAATTAAAATTAAAATCATTGAATTTTATAACAAAATAGTAACAATAGGCTATTTGCCACCATTGAAAATAAGCTTTAAATTGTAGTCATCCTATAAGATAATAGTATAAAAAAGCATATTTCTCTATAATATAAAGTAAAATATGCGGATTTATTGCAAAATTTACGTATTAATATTCAAATATTTTTGAAGTTAATTCAGCGACTGGAACGCTCTGTGATTGGTTGCAACTTTGGTGACGTCACTTGCAAGAAAATAAATGTCACAAGCTTTGTGTTGTGTGTTTTTAGGTGTTATTTTCGATCTTTAACTATAATAATACCGTTAATAAAAAGAGAAAGTACTAACTTGCTAGGTATTTAACTACTAGAACAAACAAAATCATTCTAATCCAAAAGTTAGGTTATACTATAAAGTGTTTATAAGTTATCTAAAGGCGATATTTTGTTGTATATAAATCGGTAGGTATTTAAAGCAGGATATTTGTATACTTACTTTAAAATGATCTTCACACATTAAAAAAATTTGAATGTGAAACAAAGCTGTTTGGATCTCTTCGAGTTAATTGTAACCACTTTTTTCGCCTTTTAGGATTTGTTGGGACATATATATAAACAATTTGTGTGGTATTTTCAAAGAAGTATTAATACATTGTGGCACTACACACCATTTATATACCATTTTAGCAATCAACGAAATTTACTGTAATTGCACTCGTTGTTGACTTGTTTACTTGCATATGACGTCACGCGAAACATATGTCGACGCCATTACAGAGACAGCGTTTTTTTGCGCGAATTTTATAATTTAAACTTTAACATTGAGTTTTATTGAAAATACAGCAGATTCCCCACAAATTTAAAATGAATTGTGTTTGTTAGGTATTTAAAAAATAATTTAAAACGATTTTTCAAAATCAGTCAAATAGCCTATTTTAATTTTAATTACTATTTTTTTTTCTATGTTTATCTTGATAACGGCGGTCGACTTGTTACCAAAAGATAAATAAGTCTTTGGATTTTTTGGGTTTTTCAATAAATTATTGCGCCACAACTTTAAAGAACATAATATCTACAATTGAGCAATATGTGTGTGCTGTGTATTGTATTACTAATTTATTGTTAGAGTTTATTGCTATAAATCAGAATGGCTTATAACATAAGCAACATCGGTGTGAATATTATGATTTCAGTTGGCAGTCCTGTGGGGTAACACTAAAAGTTATTAACATTATCAGCTGAGGACAGAGTCGTGCGTTGTCGAAGCTTTTATTTGATGTTTTTCTTGTGTCCTTTTTTTATAGCCCAAAAATGTACAAATACATATTTTCATTTAAAAATTTTAAATTTGCTTTGTTCTTCTCCTTTTGACTAGATTGTATATTGTAGGTTTGCCAGCTGTTAATATTTGTGTTAGTTTATACAGAGTTCATATTTTACGGGTACTGACTGTTTTTATTAAGGTTATAAATTAAAAAAAAATAGTTTTGGGAATGCAATAAAGTCCTAAATCATAAATAGTCCAGTAACTTTCGGGTCTTCACGAAAGTAACCAAAGCTGTAAATAAATCTGTACAGTTTTCATTTGTGGCGCAATTCTAAGGTCTTTGCGAATGCTTTCAAGCGAGAAAAAGTTTATCACGATTTCGACGTGGGAACCCGCTGAAAATGGCTCCCCAAAGTACCAAAAATGAGTTTCCCGCGAATATCTGTCAAAATATGCGAATTAGAGAATTTTTGTTTAGACAAAAAATAAAGATCACCTCGAAATCTACAAAAATGGTTTCAACCATTTTTTTTCGCAACACCAATATTTTTCGCAAAAACGGCCGTCAAAAAATCCATAACATTCCACACTGGATAGATGTGGTAGTAGTAGCTTCTTACTAAAAAATGCAGATGGGCAAAACAATTTTTTATCAAAACGCAAGAAAGATGGTGAAGGAAATTTTCTGGGATCATTAAACACTAGCTAAGTCTCATTATAAAAAAGAAATGTTAATAACAAACCATTTTTTCAAAAAACATTAATAAATTAATGAGCTACTCTTAAAATATTGTCAAAAAAACACTTTGACTGTTTTCTTTTAAATATTCTAGGTACGGGTTTTACAATTCCGATAAACTTTAAATGATTAAAAAATGTACATTATTGCCCGAGTAATGGAACAATTCCGCCCGCTTATAAGTAAATCCATTAAGATAGCGGCATTCTAGCGGTGGAGCGGTAGCTGAAATGAGGGGATTTTTGGGTTCCGTTATCTCAAAAACTATCAATCTTTTTAAAAAAATTTTGGGGACCATTTTTGTTGATTACCAGGCGATCTTTATTTTTTGTTATAATAAAAATTGTAAAATTCGCATATTTTGGCAGATATTAGCGGAAAACCCATTTTTCGGGCCTTAAGGGGCCAATTTTAGCCCTGTTAACGGTTATAAAAATGGTTTTCGCTCGAAAGCATCCCCGAAGACCTAAGAATAGCGCCACAAGGAAAAACTGTATAGATTTATTTACAGCTTTGTCCCTTCATTTACTGGATTAAAAGTTAAACCCGAAACATCGTTTTTTTTTATTTTGCCCAATTTTAGTCACCGTGTATTGCAAAACGAGATTCTTTGGTTTTGAGGTCAACGAGTTATTTCCCAATTTAAGATAGCTAAAGTACGATAGAATTTTTTAATGCATTCAGTGCATTTGTAGGACGAAAACTCTATCAAATTAATATTCTTTAATTTTAAGTTGTCTTTTGTACATCTGAATTTACCTATATTGATAGTTTGTGAAAAAAAGAAATTAGTGTCTTTTTAATAAAAGCAAAGTATACCGGAGATGAAACAGCCCATATTTTTTTTATTTATAAGAATTAAGTTAATAAAAAAATAAAACCAATTTTTTTACTTCCGATTTAGCCGAAAGTAACCCTAAATTTTACATTTTAAATAGCACCCTGCATATATTTTTAGCCTACTTGATCCGCCTCAAAATTCTCTCTTAAATCATGTGACCACACTTGTCATTTGATTTCAAAATGGCTGCCAAAATCGATTTTTTCAAAAGTTTGGTTGGCCATGATGTGACACTTAAAAATTAGGAGCATGTAAAAAGCGATGAGATGTGGTAATAATAATAATAATATGGTAAAAATATTTGTAATTTTGTTAATTTGTTTCTAATTAAAAGTTAGGAATAACGGTTAATTTTTAAAATTTTGGAAATATATCTTTTAAGGCCTAATATCTTAAAATTGAAATTAGAAAACTTTAATTTTTATATAATGTTACTTTAGAACAAACATTTACTATTTCATATAATTTATTAGTATAAAGAACCTACTTATTTATTAAAACGCAAAATTATATATAATATCTTCATTTCTTTATGATAATTGTTTGGTTCACTTTTGTGTTACAGGTTAAATTATTAATTTAATTTCTTTGATTTGTGTCAAAAAATTGTCTTTATTTTATGGATCTCTTGATATGTTTTACATTTTTGTTATCCCCATGCTGGGGTATTACACAGCCTACTTGTCGCATTATTGTTACCTGTACATACTTATACTTATTATAAGGATTTGCGAATCAATGTAGATCTGTATAATTTTGCGATTTTAAAAAGGTCAGTTGTGCATACCCATTTTGATAATTTAATGAAATAGTAAAGGTTTGACCTAGAGTTAAATTAATAGAAATTAAAGTTTCCTATTTTGGATTTTGAGATATTAAGCGTTAAAAAATATATTTCCAAAATTTTAAAAATTAACCTTTGTAGTTATCACGTCATGGCCTACTAAAATTTTGGAAAAAAATGATTTTGGCAGCCATTTTGAAATCAAATGAGAAGTGTAACATATGGTTAAAAAGATAATTTTCAGGGTGATCAGGTAGGCTAAAAATATATACAGGGTGCTATTTAAAATTTTAAACTTAGGGTTACTTTCGGCTAAACCGGAAGTAAAAAATTAATTTTATTTAGTTATTATAAGCGTGTGACAGGTGTAAAACCGAGATTTCAAAAATTAATTCTGATAAAAAAGTTATAGGCTCTTACATGTCCGCTGTGTCACCCGGTTTATTATAAAATGTTTCTAATGTTTATTTTGTTGCTTTATTTTAGGCCTACGCGAATGAGCATAAGGAAGAATGAAAATTAAAGTTATATGAAATCTCTCCAAAATCACGAACACCTTTCTAGAGTCCTGTGCCAAAATATAGAAAAGACTTACTTTATTACAATTTACTGTTGCTATATCAAAAAAAAAAAAACAGGATTCCAGATAAACTTTTTGGATTTAATAATATCCAAAATGGACTTACCCATCCCTAAAAATGCCTCTTTTAATTTAACGACTTTAAATGAAAGCCGCGAGAGCAAATTTGTCTATCTAAGTATGGAGTTTATACTTTTCTTACTGTGCCTTGCCGCTGTAGCTGCAAATATAATGCTTTTATATGCTATTTTTAGGCTTAAAAAGTTTAGGGAAGTCAGGGAATTTATTTTAGTAATATTATTATTTTATTACACAATTTATCTTGTTTTTCTCCAGTGGACAGATATCTCGCTAAACATCTAAATAGAGGAGAAATATCGTATACAAAAAGTATGTGTTTTGTATACGAAGTAATAAATTGTACAATATGTATTATTATAATTTGTAATATTTTTCTGTGTACTGATTGGATCCTCAATAATTTTTTCTATGCAAGCTATGTAAAATACGAACAAAAACATATATTAGTAAAATGCCTTCTAGTCATTTTATCTTTTTTCATTAGTTTCTACTCAATGGTGTCGTGCGTTAATGAAGTTGATATTTTCACTAAACATTACTGTTTGTATTTTTTTCTGTGTTTTATTTTTGTATTAAGCTTACAATGTTTAAGATTGTTTTTTAATAGGAAAGGGGTATTAACTATTAAGCATGACTTTGTGCTTGTACTTCCAACAACTTTTGTTTTGTTGTGGTCCCCACACATTGCTGTGGATATAATTAAAAGTTACAATAATAGTATAATAATTCCCAGTTATATAATATTTTTTGTTTCTTTTGTAAAATATGTATCTTTTATAATTAATATATTTTATTTTTCGAAAGATGATCATCATTTTAATGAAACATTTAATAGTATAATCCAATGTAACCACAAAAGTATTGTTGCTAAATAAAGATATTTTCAAGGTAAAGTTTTTTTTTATTTTTCTGAAGCTTTAACTTGTCACATTTTTTAGGCTTGTTGAATTTTATTAAATTTTGTATTTTCTCCATAGATAGAAGAACCTTCTTTGTCTTTATTAAAAAAAAATAATAATAATAAAATAAGGTAAGGGTAGATTTTTATATGCAAATAAAACGCCCAAATAATAGCCTATGTGTGTAGGACTTTTACAAGCAAATGTCTTATAATGAGCTGATTAATGTTGTTTTTACTAGTGCCGCATTTTGTTTTTTAATCATATGTTTTAATTTAAAAAGGCATAGTTTAAAGAATATACAATATATGAGTTAGATCACTTGCATATTAACCTTTGATGTTTTGGCTTCAAAGACATCGTGCGCCGTCTCCAGCGATCAAAAACCGACAAAAGAGTTTCAGGGGACATTTGTGTAAAGGATACCAATTTTTTGCGCGGAGTAGATTTTTCATTATTTGAATGATTATTGCAATAATATAAGCATAATGATGATAATATTTTTTTCTACGAGCGTGCGGAAAAGTCTACTTTTCCACACGCATTTGAGTGCGCAAAGTTGCACTTTTCCGCACTGCGTGCGTGTTTGTTACTTTGTAATTTTCAATATTTCAACTAAAACACAAAAAAAAATATTTTTTTAATTACCCTGTATAATAATAATAAATGATTATGACAGGGCAAGCAACAATATGTAATCTTGGTGATTTTAACACACGTCAGATTTTTTCTTCGTTTCCATATGAACAAGCAATTGCACAAATGAATTTCAATACAAACAAGCATTTTTAATGAAAAGGCGTCATAGTATCTTTTTTTAATTAAATAAAAATCCGACAAAAATAATTATTTAAAATGAGTAGTTCCGATGAGGAGCTACCAGATTCTATCTTGGATGTAGCAAATACCGTAAGTTTAAATTTATTACCAGCAAAATCTCGTGAAAAATATGAGAATGAATATAATCATTTCGAAAACTGGTGCTCCAGCAAGGGGACAAAAAGTATTAAAGAATAAGTGTTCTTGGCCTATTTTGCGGATTTGCAAAAAACATATAAACCTAATACTTTATGGAGTAAGTACTCTATGTTAAAATGTGTCCTCAAAGTGAAAAGGAACCTTGATTTAAGTTCATATTTCAAGCTAACATCACTACTTAAACACCAAAACGTAGGATACCGGCCAAAAAAATCAAAAACTTTCAGCAAAGGAGAAGTTTCAAGATTCATGAAAGAAGCACCTGAAAATATTTACCTTCTAATAAAAGTTGCTACAATTTTTGGATTAGCCGGTGCTTGTAGGAGAGATAAATTTACAAAAATAATGATTGATGACATACAGGATAATGAAAATTAGATAGTGGTGAAAATTCCTGACAGTAAAAATAACACTTCCAGAATCTTTGTAGTGTCCGATGAAACAAATAACGGACTTTATCTGCAATTGTACCGTAAATATGCAAATTTGCGAAAACCACATATCCCACACAGACGTTTTTTTGTCCAGTATAAACAAGGAGCATGCAGTACGCAATGTGTGGGAATAAATTTAATAGGTAAAATGCCTTCAGAAATTGCTGCATACCAAAAATTAAAAAATCCAGAAGAGTACACTGGACATAGTTTTCGTCGATCGTCTGCGACTATGTTAGCGGATTCTGGAAAAGGAATTACCAATGTCAAGCAACTTGGGGGCTGGAAATCAACGGCTGTAGCTGAGAGCTACATTGATGAATCCACAAATCATGAAAAGGATATGTCGAATAAAATATTGACCATGAACAACTCCCCTCCAGAGCTAAGTCAACCTTCATCAAGCCGCACAATAAGCGCTTCCATAAGCCACCCGCTAAATGAAATTACAGGTTCTGCAATTAATTTACAATATGCTAATAACTGTTCTTTTGTTGTAAATGTTATCAACAAATAATTCCCATTTATAAATATGTTGTAGTTCCTTCAGATTAAACATAATTTAAAAAATAATCGTTGCTTTAATATTGGTATTATCTGACGCTCGTAGGAAAAATTTTGTTCCTAACGCTTGCGCAAAGTGACTTTTCCGCACTTGACTACTTGCCCGAACTCCGCTTCGCGTCGTTCTGGCAACGGCAGTCGCGTGCTGAAAAGTATCACTTTGCGCACTTGTTAGGAAAATAACTAGTTTACGGGCAACAAAGTCACTGTAAATGTTAAATTTTTTTGTCTCTATTACCTATTAATAATTATCCCCAGAACTACAAATCGAGGTAGATATCTACCCCGGGTAAAATTTAATAATTAAATAATAATAAGTAAAATTGTAACTGTGCTTTGGAATATTTTTATATCTATTAAATTTATCTTTCTTTCATATTTTCTGTGAGAGAAACAAAAATGGTTTTCTGAATTTTTTTTTAATGGATATTTATTTGATATAATATATTTAGAAAATCAAGGTGTATACGAAATACCCTGCAAACAATGCAACCTTTCTTATAACGGACAGACCAACAGAAAAATTAGCGCAAGGAGAGATGAACACATGAACGCAGTAAAGAACAGAACAACAACTTTTCTTTAGTACGCCAGCATTCTAAACACCGGACACAAAATCGATTTTCCCAACACAGGATGCTTGTACCTCGAAAACCTACGAAGAGAATTGTGAGGGTCCGTTGAATTGAAAAGAGACCTAAAAACCCTAACAACCGTGACGACAGCCAACGTTTGCCAAATACCTGGAAAATTGCCTTGTAAACAATAGAATTAGACCTACCAGAGAAAATAAACAACATACAAATAGCCCTCACCCGTACACGACAACAGGCTTGATAACACGCAGCCGAGCGAGATAGACAGGTAAAAACCAATCAACCGTGACGCCTGCCCAGGACAAGATATAAGTCGACTACACCAGGATGCAATTAGCAGTAAGCTTCAAGCTTTGATAATGGCAATGTGATTTTGCCGAAACGTCAGCAAACAATCTGTCCTTTCAGGACAACACACGAGTTACCGAAAGAAAACGTTAACATATATATATATATATATATATATATATATATATATTATATATATACATATATATATATATATATATATATATATATATATATATATATATATATATATATATATATATATATATATAGCCCATCATTAAATTTTGTTGGAAATATCCCCAAAAACACTTTCTGAAAGTTTCAGCTTTTAATATTAATATTAAGTACTCGCTCAAAGTGTGTAAAGATTTTCCATTTAAAAAGCACGTAAACTTTGATCCTTTTTTTTTTAATTACCATAACCCAGCAGCATTTTATGTTATCGTCTTGCCCAAGGACGAGATTTTTTGAAAAATGAATGCTCTACAAAAGTGTTCATTTTATTGGTTCATTGCGGCAAAGTCGCAACTCACACCGGCGCCTCGGTGAGGTAGTACGAGTCACTAAATCTAATTTTTTTTATAAAATTCTCATTTTTCTGTCATTTTGTCATAAATGACAAGAGCTACACAAAAAAGATAAATTACAAAGTTGTTGGAGATCAACAGTTCTCGAGATATTTGGCCTTTAATTAATTTTACTTAGTAATAAGCGAAACTGGTCTTGGTCTTATCTTGCAGCAAGACCAAGACCAAGAGCACCTCTTTGCTTGCAAGACCAAGACCAAGACCGGGGTATGCAAGACCAAGACCAAGACCGAGGTGTGCAAGACTACGCAAGACCAAGACCGACCTGCAAGACTCTTGCAGTTCTGCGACTTTTATTTGATATTATTATATTTAATTTTTATATTCAATATACCTACAGAGGTATTTCATACAGACATGACAAAAAATAGGTCAAGAATTGCCAAAAGAGGCAATTATTTAATAAGTAAGAGTTTCTTTAATAAAATAATAATTAAATCGATCACTTTGTTCTTTTAGTTCTTTAGTTCTCTAACAACGATAACGAGTAAATTTAATAACATGTTTCAAAAATAATGAGATTGTGACTCAATGGTCCGACAAAGCTTGACATCTCCGAAATCGTTTACGACAGGGAAAAATAGAGGTACAAAAGTTATAGAAGCTGAAAACTATTTTCATATTTCTAATGTTTTTTTTTTTAATTAGCTATCTAGTGATGTCACTTACTGGGTGGATTCAAAATCTCCAATCTCTAAAATCTAGAAATGCATTATTTTTGTTCCACACTGTAAGAAAAAGCCTCATTAGATTGATTTTTAAATTAAGATATAAAGGTGAAAGTAAATGATTAATAAAAAAATATATTTGCCATGTGATAAAAAAATACTTTTTATATAAATGGATTGTAAAAATCACTTCCTGTTTAGACCGGAAAAGTCAAAACCGAAAATGATATTTAAAAACCATCTACGTCGACATTGTTTCAAAATAACAATTTCCAGCATAATATACAGGGTTGCGATTTTATCTAAATTAATTTTACGCCATATTTTTTTATTTTAGGGGAAAAGCTAAAAATAAGGGAGTTCTCTTGAGTAGCAGTAGACTGATCGGAAAATTCTGGAATAGAAAATAATTTTACATTTTATGCTCTTTTTGTCTATAATTTTTGTATGTTTAGTTTGTCACTATCATGGACGATTTTGGAGATATCGAGCTTTGTCACACTCTTGAGCCCCCTTGTATCTGCAGATTGTTTATAAAGTATTTCTACAAACTTTGTACGGCAAATGTTTAACTAATTTAAAGATAAAAAGTTCATATAAACTAAAAAGTTTTTTAAATAACTTTTTTAAATCAGAAACCAATGTTTACATATCAGAATTATTTTCACCGAAATTTCACATCTGGTTGAAATTAAAAGTTTTTTTTTCTGCTCACACAGTATACAGTTTTATATTTGCTTTAATTTTATATGCTTCTTCAAAATTTTTTATTATTTTCATCCCCAAAATGTTTCTATATGCCACTAAATGTATAAAAGACGGTTGTGTCTTAATTTAACCAAAAATAGAGTGCTATACAGGGGCTGATTTATGCAAAAGCTGAGTAGGCTAAACCCTAGGGCGGCAATTATGGTCGGCAAATTTACGATTAATTTTTAAAAAAATGTAATGGTAAATTAATAAAAAAATAATATTTAACGAATAAATAACAAAATTCTTAAATTTGCTTGTTTTAAATAATTGCTATTTAATTTTCTGTATGTTTTACTTTTTAAAATTTGTTTAATAAATTTTTATAAGAATTACTAGCGTAGTTTACATTCTTTTATTGCTAAATTTTTTGGTCTGATATCCAAAAAATATTGAGATATTAGGGTGGCAAAAATATATTAGCCTATGGGCGGCAAAAGTTAAATCCGGCCCTGGCGCTATAAATAAATAAACCCCTTTATTTAAAATATGCTTTTTAATGAAATAATTTAAATGAACATTTAAGATAAGAATTTGTATATTTTAAAATTTTAAAGCAAAAAATATAGTCTCCATCTTTATTTATATTGAAGTAGTAAAAAGATATATTTTATTCAAGATTGCTTAGTTTAAATTATTACTACCAAAAAACAGCAAGACCAGCAAGATTCTTGCAGCAAGACCAAGACCAGGTGGTGCAAGACCAAGACCTATACCAAGACCTTCTCTTGGCTGGCAAGACCAAGACCAAGACCAGGCTTGCAAGAAAAAGACCAAGACTAGCTCGCTCATGGTCTTGGTCTTGCTTTGCTCTTCACTAATTTTACTATACTAATACTACAAATTATAATTTGTGAAAATTTCATAGTAAGATTAATTAAAGGCCAAATGTTTCGAGAACTGTTGGTCCAATTTCCAACAACTTTGTCACTTATCCTTTTTGTGTAGCTCTTGTCATTTATAAGAAAATGACAGAAAAACGAGAATTTTATGAAAAAATTAGGTTAAGTGACCCATACTACCTAGCTGAGTTGCGTCTTTGCCGCACTGGACACTTTTGAAGAGCATTTAATTCTAAAAAATCCCGTCTTTGGGACGAGACAATAACATAAAATGCTGCTAAGTTATAGAAATTTAAAAAAAGGATCAAAGTTTACGTGCTTTTTAAAAGAAAAATCTTACACGCTTTGGGCGAGTACTAAATATTAATATTAAGGGCTGAAAGTTTCAGAGAATTTTTTTGTGGGCATTTCCAACAAAAATTTGGAATGGGACCGAAAAAAATATATATTTGCAAAAAAAACACCCTTATTATATATATACTTATATAATTAAAATACATTTTTTAAAAGTTATAAATTTAAATAGCAATCTAAAATTTATAAGAAATAAACATAACCTTACCATCTATTTAAAAAATAATAAAGTAATATAAACAATTTTAGTAGTGCTTAGAGTTTTTCACTTTGCCCACTTATTAATTTTTAAACTGTGCAAACTATTGAAAATGCTACCTAAAGAGACTTTTTCGTCCCCTTTAAACCTTCAAATCTTTATGTCTGTATAAATAAAAAGCCTTTTACTTCAGTTACTAACAGTATGTTGGTACTGACCTAACAATAGGACAAAAACACCCAGGCCTCTTTATTTTCGATGTATAATATCTTTTTTTTAATTAAAAAATGACAAACTCTTTTCCTAACTTTATATCATGAGTTTTAATATATTTGTATTAATTGAAAATAAGATTTTATGTTATTGGGATTCATATCAGCAACTTCAGTTTTATGAGCACACATACATAAAAAAAATCAATTTTATTCAATTAGGTCTGCTTTTTGAAATGAAACGTAGTGGTCTACTGGGAGGAACAAATTGAGTTAGGCTGAAAATAGCCATATTTACTCTGCGGAAATATAGAAGTATATAAAGAATAAAAGTGGTTATCACTAGTGCTTAAAGGTTAATAAAATACCATGTACAACTTTAAGATAACATAAAATTAAATGTTTTTATAAAAATAAGTTAGTTAAATTATATAATAATTAAGTTAAATGCTAAGTAAATTCTTGCATAAAAAACTATGTACTGAAGTTTGTGTCTGAGGGGTCCAAAAATTGTTAAATTATTAAGACACAAAAATAAACATATTCTAAGGGGTCTGTTTATTATTCAGAAATAGTGAACACTATTTTAGACTTTTTTTTTACGTAAGCGCTCCTATGGAAGGTATATATTAGGAGTCAGTGTGTACAAAAAGTGTAAAATAGTGTAAACTATTTTCGAATTACAAACATACCTTATATGTAGAACACAACGTATTTCTTGTTCTATGAAAAAAACATATATTTGGACTTGCTTAATTGAAATTGTTAATTTAACCTCCAACCTGAATACTTTTAAAATTACATTTAATAAGCAAGAAGAATAAATTATTAAACATTTAAAGTCTTAAAGTCCCGCTCGAAGGATCCTCACCTTGATGAAGGTAATAGCCGGGTGAGCGGGCTTGCGTGTTCTTATGATTCTTAGAGCTAGACCGATAGGGCCACCCAAGCGGGAAGGTCTAAGATGAGGAACCAGACTAAGAAGGATCCAAACCCCAATCGGGTGGCGTTATGCGACCCGTACCGAAGGATGGATGGCACCTGGGTCAAAAGGTGTCGTGAACGAAGCCTCTGGGATACAGGGCGACCTCCCAGAGTAAATAGCTTGACGCCTGTGCAGGGGCACCGCAGGCGCTGACCACCTCTTTCCCATTACTCGTGGGATCCTTATGGACGACCAAGAAAATAAAAATAAAAAACTCAAGGAGGGAGCAGCGGAGGGATTCAGGGTCCTCTTCCAGCAGAACTCCAACAAAAACCTCTATCGTGGAGGTCGTGACGGACCACGACATCACTGTCGTGGAGGTCATGACGGACCACGATAGAGAAACACATTCCGCTCCATAGGCCGGTGAGATGCCAGGACAGAAAATCAGGGTGCTGGCAGACAACCTGCAGCATAGCGAGGTGAATCTTTACTACAATCTATTATGGCAATTAATTTGGACATATTAAATGTAGGCAATAAACCCACTTTTGTAAATAGTAGACGAAAAGAGGTCCTAGATATAACACTAGCTACAACCTACATTGGAAGCAATGTTATCGACTGGCATGTATCTGAGGAAATAAGTTGCTCAGATCATAGACACATAAATTTCACGATAGGGGGACATGAACTTATTGAAGAAACATATCGCAATCCTTAAAAAACGGACGGGGAAGCCTTTAAGGCAGACCTGGAATCTACCTTGAGAGGGACAAAGCGAAAAATAAACAATACGCACGACCTAGAATTAATGGCGGATCACATACAGGACGCCATTATTTGTGCGTACAACGAAAACTGCCCGCTGGTGATAAGAAAGTACTCGAGAAATGTGCCCTGGTGGAACGAGGAACTCACCAAACTGAAAAAGAGGGCAAGGAGAGAATACAACAGGGCATCATCGGATAGGGAATCATACAAAAAGGCCCTTACCGAATACAACGAGGCATTGAGGAAAGCTAAAAGAGATTCATGGAGAAGGCACTGCGAGGAAATCGAAGGAACTCACGAGGCAGCCAGACTCCATAAGATTCTTTCAAAAGAACCTCAATCACAAATATTTACTTTAAAGAAACCCACAGGGGATCACACAAGAACGGCAAATGAGACCATGAGAGAACATCTCAGGGTGCACTTTACGGGATGCGCAATAACCAATATGTCACTGGAAGACTGCAAAAGTTCAGACTTAGGAAGGCCAGGTTACTGCTTTAGGGAGGACTGGCAGGTAGCAAAATCAGTGATAAATGTAGACAAAATTAAATGGGCGATAAACTCATTCGAACCGTATAAATCGCCAGAAACCGATGGCATTTATCCAGTTATGCTCCAGAAAGGACCAGAGCTTTTACTACATAGACTATGTTCACTTTTAAGAGGCAGTCTAGCTCTGGGCTATATACCAACAACCTGGAGACTAATCAGAGTAGCATTCATCCCCAAACCTGGAAAAACAAGATGGGACAAAAGCTTTAAGACCAATAAGTCCGATGTCGTTCGTGCTAAAGACCCTAGAGAAGTTGCTAGATAGGCACAGCAGGGAAAATGAACTCACGAACGACCTCTTCACAAGGATATACATGCATACACAGCAGGTAAGTCCACAGAAACAGCATTACATGAGCTTGTAGAAAAGGCCGAATATGCTCTCAAATACAAGGAGGTACTAATGTGCGCCTTCGTAGATATAGAAGGAGCGTTTGACAACACGTCCTTTACATCTATCTCAAACTCGTCGAGGCGCAGAGGGATTGACGCAACAAGCTGCAGGTAGATAGACTGCATCTTAAGAGCAGATCAGTATATACTTCAACTCTTGAAGAAACTCTTGTAGCTCGGGTTAAGCGAGGATGTCCGCAAGGGGGAGTTCTGTCCCCACTGCTATGGAACCTTGTCATGGACGACCTACGAAATGTCCTTCAACTTGAAGGGCACCAAACATTGGGATACGTAGACGATCACGTCATTATGGCCCAAGAAAAATTTAACACACTGTTAGGGATAAAATGTAACAGGCCCTAAACGCAGTTACCAGATGGAAGAGAAAGGAGGGACTAAACATAAACCCTTCTAAATCGGCCATAGTTGCCTTTACCAAAAGGAGAAATCTAAAGGGCTTAGGACCTCTGACCCTACGAGGTAAAACAATCAAGATTGTGGGAGGGGTAAAATATTTGGGTGTCATCCTGGACTCTAAACTTACCTGGAACCAGCATCTTCAGAAAATAAGAGAGAAGGCGGAGATGACTCTTATGTTAATCAGACGCGCTAATGGAAGAACATGGGGCCTTAAACCAAACATGGTTTATTGGTTATACACCATGGTGGTAAGGCCTATGATATCATACGCATCACTGGTATGGTGGACAAAAATGCGACAAAGAACCGCTCTTACAGAACTGGCCAAGTTATAGAGACTTGCTTGCTTAGCTATAACAGGAGCCATTAAAACAACCCCAACAGCAGCCATAGAGTGTCTCTTAGACCTTCCACCACTTAACCTCATAGTGATGGGAGAGGCAAGAATGAGCTACTTCCGACTGCAACAAAAACCAACTGGTGTCTACGCTAGTTTGGGACACAACAACATAAAACGTGAGGTTGGCGGCAACAACCTGGACGAGAGAACAGACCAGATGATTCCCCAATACTAATTTATTAAAAGCTTTGAGGTAAAAATTCCAGTGAGTGGCAGCAACCCGATCTTCCCGGCACGGCTGGAGACATCATCTGGTATCGGATGGTTCCAAAACCGAGCAGGGAACTGGAGCGGGCGTGTACAGTGAAATGAGGAATTCAATTCTCCATTCCACTAGAAACACACAGTTCTGTATTTCAAACGGAAATATATGATTTACTGCACTGTGTAAAACATGAGGGCTTATAAAAATAAGCGGATCTGCATAATAACAGACAGCCAAGCGTAACTTGGGGCACTAGTAAACCCCAAGGTAACGTCCAAGCTGAGATGAGAATGCCAAAAAGAACTGGAAGTCTTGGGAGAAGGCAACAGAGAACCAGGACATTCGGGAATAGAAGGCAACGAAAAAGCGGATGAGCGAGCGAGACAGGGATCATCCACACCATACTTTGGATAAGAACCTGCCCTTGGAGTGACCAAAACCACAGCACGAGGGCAAACCAGGGAATGGATCCGACACAAACACGAGGAATACTGGGGAAACCTCAGTAGAATTAGACATGGAAAAAGCTTCATAAGGGAACCATCCAAAAAAACAAAGGAAGAACTACTCAGACAAAGTAGGAAAAGACTTCGCATAACGATAGGGTTGCTAACAGGGCACTATAGCCTAAGAGGACACCTACACAAGATAGGCTCATACATTGGGGACCAAGTTTCAGAATGTGCGACGAGGGGGAAGAAACAGCCTACCATATCCTGTGCGAATGTAAAGCAATGAATCACAAAAGACAGGCAGTATTTGGGCAGCTGAAAATGAGCCCACAGGAATATCAACCAACCAGTTTCGGGGTTATACAGACTTGTGGAAGGAACGAGACTAATGGGAGGATTGGTATAAATGATAATGGGAGATTAGGCACAAAAAACCCAAGAGGCTGCGTTGCCTCCCGTAGTGAATCAAGACGGCTCCCAGGGAAGAAGAAGAAGAAGAAGAAGTCTTAAAGTAGTAGCAAGTAAGTAACAAAAGCTTCATACCATAAAATTTATTTTAAATCAAAAATAAGTTAAATCTCTTCCTTTGCCAAATTAAGACCACCTGCTAAATAACTTTAATTGGAAAAAAATAGTGTTGGCGTAATAACTATTAATTAACATTAAATGTTCATGTCTGGCCCGTTAAATCTGATTTCAGACCAAAACGAATTGTGTGGCATTCTGTGCTCGGCGTTGCCACATTCAAGAAATTTCTACTTTTTTGGTAGATTTACCTAAGTTTTTATGTAAATTATAGTAGACAACCTTTTTAAATAAATTTTTTAGGCTTTTGTAATTACTTGAAAATAAATTTAGGGATATAACAGAACCTCAGTGTGACAAACTTGCTTACTTCGTGCAAAAAATGGAAATAGTGTGTCGGATAAAATTAAAGAGTTCCAGTATAATGGCATACGGTTAGCTTATTAAAGAATACCGATAAAAAAATAATATATCAAAACATCTCTAATTTTGTAAAATAAATGCTGTTTTCTAGTTTCAAGCGTAAAATGAAAAAGAATTTGCATTTTACCTACCAATTAATCGCATTATAACTGAAGATTATAATACATTTTTGAATTAAAAATATCTATTTAACATTATTTTTAAAGAGGGTTTAAAGAAGATTGGCAATTAGACCAAATTTGATCCAGATTTATAGATGTTGAAATCAGTGAAGGCTATATTAATATGTAAAAATTATATATACGACACTGTTAAAAATTAAAAAAGTATATTTTATTTTTATGTTTAATAAAGATACTGTATATTACTTTGTATTGTTTTGTTTTTTTTTCTAATTTATTAAAAGAGAAATCACTCAAAAAAATGGCAAAAATACAAAAGACTAAATTTCTTTATATAAGTACGGGCATTAAAAAACTCCCAAGTAATGTACAAATACGTTAAAACATTAAATTTTTAATAAATTTTACCCTTTAATTTGGTAAATTTAGATAGATAAAAGTTGACAATTAGGTAAACTCCCTAAATAAAATGTTACAAGGGTGCCTGGTCCGGCATGGTGAAATTCGGTATATGCATATTGCTTGTATTTATTCTGTGTCCGTGTAAATTTGTTTTTAAGCAATTTATGTTTCAGTAACGTATTTTAAATATATTGTATTATGGCAAATAAAAATGCGCCAATGGTGTTCTCTTTTTTTTTGTTCAAGAGTGTAATATATGCATTCATGGAAATGTGCGGCATAAAAGTCACCTTTTTATCTAATACCACTTTAATAAATATCCTTATTACTATACACAATGGTGTTTTTATATTTTGCTACTATACAGTACTGATAAACTATTTTCCTTCAATAATTTAAACATCTTACTTGGATATAATGGCAAATAAAAGTGTAAACACACAAACTATTAAAACACACCCACGTGAATGCTGCAAAATTTAAATACACAGGCGGGCGTTCTATATTTAAATTTAAAATTCTTATATCTCTGTTATAAAGTTAAGTATAAAAAATATTTGGCAGAGGTGGTACTTAGGTATAAACGTTTTTTTTTAAAAAAAATGCAAGCAGCCTGTTCCAAGAAGGAATACAATTAGCCGAGTCAATGAAGTCCTCTCCTCGGAAGTCCATAAAAATAGCTGTGATTTTAAAGATTTTAAAAAAATATATTATTTTGTTTTTCTATAATATTTAATCTCTTGAACCTTTTAAAGCAAGGACAGAAATATTTAACATAAATAAATAACATTTTGCATATATCAAATATATTAATTTAATAATACTTACCTACTTTGTGAAATTAAAAACTCATTAGATGAAGTACTTATGGTATATCCTAATTTTATATTAAATTAATTAAAGTAGATTTTTAGGAAAAGAAAAAAACTAGTAAATATATTGTAATTTTATTTTTATTTAGTAAGTATTATATATGTCTTGTCAATTTGAGTTGAAATGAAGAGAAAACCTATAAATATTTAATTATTTAAAAAACAAAATACAGTATCTTCTTCCTTATCGTCGTCACCTTTCGGGCATGTCGAAATGTCTGTTTTATTGTTATCCTCTTTGTTGCCCTGATTCGTTATTTCTAGGCTTTCCAGAATTTCCGGGTCAAATGAACTCTTTTCCTCCAATTTGCTTTTTAATGAAACAACATTGAGGCAAGCTTGTGGCTAGTGTAATACTAGCCACAAGCTAAAGTGCATTGCAACCTGATTTTCTGGAGCCACAGCGTATACCACATCCATACTTACAATTACAAAATAGTGAATTAGGTAATTCTTGTGGTAATATTGTTGTTATTGGCTATTCATTTTGCAGCACCCAACCCCATTCCTGGCGTTCTGAATCATGCCCCAACCATTTTTGAACCTGGTAGTACACACGATTTATATGCTAATGGGCTGCTGCACTTGTCGGTGAAAGATTGAACAACTGAACAGGTTTAAAAAGGTTAGTAGATTTTATGAACTGAGTATATCGGAGATGAACGACATTGCCCTCAGATTTAGGAGTATTATATATCGCTAAAGCTGCGTAATCTATTTTCGTATAATTGCTGTACAGGGCAGTTTTCATATCCTAACAATATATTTACTCATTTTATTTCTACTTAAACCTACTTTAATTAAATTAATATAAAATTAGGAAATAAAATAGGTATTTCATCTTATGAATTTTTAATTACACAAAGTAGGTAAGTATTATTAAATGAATATATAAGATATAATAAAATGTGTTATAAATAATAAAAATAATTTATTGTTAATGATATTTTAATGATAAAATAACTTTATACAAGGTTTTATTCACTGAGATTCACAGTTGACCTTGCATAACAGTGAGTGTGGCTGAACGCTGCGGACTCTCTTCCCTTTATCTCAAAAATGGTTGGGCGTACAAAAAAATTAAACAAAATTTGCGCAAATTTTATTCTCATATTCTTTATAATAAATGTTAATATTACTAAAGCTTTCAAAAACCAAGATAATCGCAAAAAATGATTTTTGTTACAATTGACCTTAAATAACTTACGGCGCAGACACGGGATTTTATGGGTCTTTTGAGACAACTTTAAGAACACCAAAAGGAAGGTTTATACGAGTTTACAGCTTATTATCTCTTATATTGAGGTTGCCCCCTTTTTTTCAGTGTATTGCATCTAAAAATCAAAAACTCAGGATCATATTCGGCAGAACCGGGAGTCGACAAAAATGGTACTGCGAATTATAAATGCATTAGTGCATTAGTAAACAGGTATGCTATATAAGATTGATTGTCGACGTTTTGCCAGCACATTTGGGACTTTTTTAAGAATTTTTATTTTGGAATCATGCTAAAAATAAAACAGTAAAACATAATAAGAATTTACTATAACATTTAAAAATGGTTACCATACAAACTATATAGAAACATCTTAAGGCTTAAAATATTGTAGTATATGTATAGTATGGGTAGTATGTTTAATATATATAGTATGCATAGTATGTGTATTATGTATTGTAGGTATAGTACGCAAATTATATATAGTATGTATAGTATATATAGCATGTATTGTAATATGTATAGTATGGGTTGCTGTATGGTAATCATTCTTGAAAAATGTAATGGTAATTCTTATTATTTTAATTAATTAAACTGATTTATTTCTAGCATGATTACTAAACCAGTAGTTTAAAAAAAAGCCCCAAATATGCGAGAAAAATGTCGAAAATTGGGTTCTAGTAATCTATACCCAAGGAAACAGAATTTTTAATAAATATTATATATGGATGAAGAGGATAAGAATAATACTATATATTAGCAAAGTTTAAAGCTGCAGTATCAAAAATTTTAGTATCAAATCTTTCTTCGAAGACATGAAAACAACTTATGGTAGTGGATTAGCATTAATAGAGCAAATTTTAACTATTATAAAATGGTAAAACAAAACAATAGAAGGATATTCTTGGTAAGATGTAAACATGCCATTGTGATGCCACCATTGTTAAATATTAACATGTCCCATATAACGTTTACAGGTATGTACCTTAAAAATAAAATTAAAAATATACTAAGTAATGCAAAATTTAAAATTTTAAACTTAACCCTTACAAAATCAGTTTGTGCAATTGCAAAACCTAATAATTTAATTGAAAAAAACACAAATATATGTAAATAAATTATTCCCGAAAACACATTAAATAAATTTTTGAAGTGTGAAATTTTAAAATATAAAAAACTTTTTACCAAAATTAAATTGAAAAACCAACAAAAATTAACTAAACTTATATTAAAAAAACCCAATGACTTAAATATAAATAGGTGTGACGGGCTCAATTCCCAATGACATGGCAGATGAGATTATTGCCTTGCTCTGACTACATTGTTTGCGTGAAGTCTGCTATTTATGATAAACATACAGAAATAAAGCACATCATTAGAGCTGATGTTGCGAATATAACAATATAAAAAAGAACCAAAAAATCAAACACAGCAAGTCTAATAAATTTTTAAATAATATTCAAAAAAATGTAAACAAAACAAAGCAACTTATTAAAGACAATCCACAAATTGTAGTCCTACAATCAGATAAAAGTAATAAAACAGTTGGCCTTTTAAGTGAGATAATTACTTAAAAAAATTGCGTTCTGACGCAACTAACTGTTTTCGAAACAAAAATAACAATTTATTAAAAAACTGATTAAAAAAAATCAGTAAGGCTAAGTTAAAATTAAAAACTATTAATTTAGAATGCAGTAGCACCTTAAATATATGGATTGCCTTAGTTTTATAAAACAGGCATACTACTCACGCCAATTGTCCCAAACATTTAGTCTTCCTTTTATAAATTATCTAATTATTTAACAAAAATTACTGCCCAAAATGACTATTATATAAAGGACTCTTTTCGCCTTTAAAACGTTAATTGATCCAATCGAAATACCAAACGATTACGGTTTTTATCTCTTGACGTTGTGTCGCTTTACACAAATATTCCTAATTTTCTCGTTGCTAATATTATTGGATGTAAATAGAATGATTTAAAAGAACATACAACATCATCGTGTACCGTAGTTGGGGGTAACTTGAGACATTTTCCAACTTTATGAAAAGGTATATCAAAAACAAAAATTGACCTAACAGTGTAAAATATAGATTAAAATATTAGTTACATAGGTTACTATGGTTTTACAATTTTATATTAAATTTTTGTTTCAAAATTTAATTACATTTTTTTTTGGGGTGTCTCATGTTACACATGAAATGGGGTAACTTGAGACGGGCATTGAAAATCAATATATGTCCCAAATTAGACAGTATTATGGTAACTTGGGACATGACAACAAAGTTTAAAAAACTGCATTTGGATCACAATGAAATAATATTTCTTATAAATGAATCAAACTCAGTAAATTTGTTCCAGTTCTGGCACAGAAAAATACCCTCTTTTGTTAAGCATCTTGAAAGGGTTGATACAATATCTTTCCAGCAGTAAAAGAGTTCATCTTTTTTTCCGGCCATTTCCAATTTTCTTTCTGTGTCCTCTTCATTGCACTGACAGTTACACCATCTTCATCAAATTTTTCGATTACAGCAGGATACAAATTTTCCTCGAAACTGATGATTACAAACGCCCCAACTTGCTTATTAATTGGTCGAAACTAGGGCTGGTTAATTTTTTCATTTTCTCGTTCAACATGATCTAGATTTTTATTACGATATGCACCCAGTCATCACCGGAACTACCTTCACACAAACCAGATTCATTGACAACTTCATTGGGATCGTCAGCATCTTTTCACTGTTTTCAATTATTGTAAGCCCAACTCCCTTCTTTATCTTCCGTAAAGTACAAGGATTGTCTTTATTTAGATCTATTGATACCGGTAGTGGATTTTTACAACTTTCGTCTTGTATTTCTTTTGTTCTCATTCTGTTTTGAAGTACTATCCGCTATAAACTCAGCAACGTCATCTTCACAAATTTCCCTACCAGCTGGAATACTTAGTTTTTTCTTTGAAGGTTTTCTAAGACTTTTTGTTTCCTTTCTTCTACTTTCTTCTAGCCTCTATCCCTCAAATGATGTAACCCAGGCAATGGAGTTGTCATTTTCTTTGTCTGTATCTTCAGGAGTCTTTCGTGGAAGTCTCTTGAGAACTTCTTCTTGATTTAATGGAATCAACCCGATCCCTTTGAATCAACTGATTACGTTTTTTGAGATGTTTTTATTCCACATTTTCAATAGACATTTTTTTAATAAACGAGGAAATGTATCCTTTGGTACGACTCTCCGACACTTGATTTTGAGGGGCCTGAAAAAGGCAACATTCAACGGCAGCGTGATTCCGGTGCTGTTAGGGGGAAGAAGAATAAAGTTTATGTTATTCTGCTTGCATGCTTTTACCATTTCTGGCGAAATATGACTTGACAAATTATCACCAATCATGACTTTCTTCCAGCGTTTTATCAAATTTTAAAAAGTAAGGCAATGCGATTTTGGTGAACCAGTCTTTAAAAATGGACAAAGTGAACTATCCGCTCTTGCTTCTGTTGTATACTGTACCTTTTGGATCATTTTTTGTCCACGTATTATATAGGTTCTCTGCTTTGTAAGTAACATAAGGTGGGAGAAGTGTCCCATCTCCAACAGCACCAAACATAACTGATGTGCTTGACTTCGTGGCATTAACTATTCTTTCTAGATGTCGACATCCTCTTCTCACACTTACAGTCAAGTAATTGAATTCAATTGGTTGCTGATAACGAACAAAGAGTTACTAAATAAGTTATATATTGCCTAATTTACTAACGTGTTAAAACTAAAATAAACAAATAAATTACATATCTTACCTTCCACAAAGCAAACTGGCAAATATAGTGCAGGTAACAGAACATCTTTCAGCACTTGTTGACACTAAGTAAGACGAAAAAATGCCATCAGGGATGCCAATATGAAAAAACAAATCAGTATCTACAAATTGTCTCATGTTACCATACTGTTTCAAGTTACTTCCAACTACGGTATTGATTTTATTATAGCTTTAAATCTCATTCCTAATAAAAATTAATTTCAATAAAAAAATAAATTTTATTAACAAGTTGATGGTTGCGCAATGGAAGCTTCTATTTCTTTAACTGTGGCCCAGATCGTTATGGGGTATTTGGAAAAAGGCGTGATGAAAAACTTAAGTTTTGACATTTTATATTTTAAAAGATATGTGAATGATTACATAACTGCAGTTCATGCACATAAAATTATTGATATATTAAAAGCTTTTAATAATTTCCACCCTAAATTACAATTAACGTCTAAAAAATAAACAATTTTTTTTTGATTAAGCAATAAGTAGCAACAGCACCGACAAACTTAAAAAAATGGTATACAAAGCTAACTTGGTCAGAAAGAAATTTAAATTTCAATTCCAACCATCCAAAAAACCAAAAAATAAGCGTTATCAATGGCCAAACCAATCGTGCTATCTCTTTAACCTCTCCCAAATATCGACAAAAAAATATGGAAAAAAATAGAAATCATTTAACCACTATCCATTTAAACTTAAAGTACAAAATCCAACTGCAAAATTAGTTAGTTTGCTATTAGGAGCCACAGCAGCTTCAAAAAAGCTTGGATTCCCCTTTGAGCCAGAAAGTATTTCTCTTCTTCCAATCTGTATACTCTGTATGTATTCCGATATTCCGAATCAGAACCTCTTTAGAATATTGTTCTTTTGTCTGGGATATGGCGTCTCCTACAACTTCAACACCAACTGTGGGGGATCTGTCGCTCTACTGTAGGTATTTTTACGGCTTATGCTGAGAGAAGTTGGTCAGCATAATTTCACCTCTTACAACTCCCAACAAAGCAACACGTGGTGCAACTTTTATGCATTCTTTTATAGTTCAACTGCAGAGGCCCCGAACTTCCCGCTTTCTTTATTTCTTCATCCCTAGAGTTTCCAGGCTATGGAACCTGCCACCCGCAGAAGTTTTCCCTTCTCCTTCCAGCCTGCAAACATTTAAGTTTCCGTGTGCTTTTTGGCACATTCAAATAACTCTGTGTCTCTCCCTTGTCTCTCCTGAGTATAGCAACGCTGTATCGTCCGCAAATGTAAATATATTGCATAAAACGTTTATATAAATTATAAAAAGGGCGGGTCGTAAGGCTGACTCTTATGGTACACCCATAATTATTTCGTGCTTTTTGCTAATACAATTACCGACCCTCACAGCCTCAAAACAGATGAGTAGCTCTCAAACTATTTAAGTACAATTTCCCTGATACTCGCTGCATCTAGTTTATCTAACAGTATGATATAGTGAGATAGTATCGAACGCTTTGCTTGTATCTATAAATAGTCCAGCAGGATTTGTTAAACCCCTCAAAAAATCCCTTTGAAAAATTCAGTAAAGCCACCTTTGTCCTTTTTCTCTTTAAAAAGTCCTATTTCTTTTTAGAAAATGACTTGTGTAGTTCCAAAAAGACTGAAAGCTTTCTTGTCATTAGTTTCTTAAATATTTTTAAAAATATAGAAAGCAATGCAATGGGTATTTAAATGATTTCCTGATTCTTTTTGCCATTTTTATGTATTGAATCCAAGATGGCCTTTTTAAATCTTTCCAGTTTTTCTTGAAAATATTAAATAAATTTGTTAAAACTGGCACATGAGAGAGTTTAAGTCTCTTACCTTCTTTTAATTTATTAGTAATGTCAATGATCGATATACAACGTAATGTTCAGCATCTCAACTTGTTCAATTGATAGATGTAGATTCCGCAATTTTTTTACACTTTTAAGCATCAACATGATTAATTTTGATAGCTATTTGCTCCTGGAACATATTTGTTACATTTGCATAAAAAAAGTAAAGGCTATTTACAGCCCGATTAATATACACCGTGTTAAAAATTAAGTCGGCACTATTGCTAACTTTTTTATTATAAGAGATACACATTAGTTAAATTAGCAAAGTTGTGTATACATTTTTACGCTGATTACAATAACGATAATAAAATAACAAATGAACATCAGATGTATGAGTTATTCACAAAAATATACTTTTTTTAAATGCAACACAACTGTATTTGTTACGTTAATTCGAAAGAGAATGTTATTTTCTATATAATTAGTTATTTACATTTTTTTCCTAAAATGAAAAATAGCGGAGTTATTTCAAGTTAAATGTATTTTTGTTATTTTGTGTTAAAATCGCATTTTTTGTACAAATTATCGTATCCACCAGACATGACAAAAAAAAACAAAAGATAACATGTGTATCCGCCATGATGTTTTAGTGACAACGAGTAAATCATAAGGCAACAGTTCATTTATGCTACTGTTGTTTAAAATGCTGTCATTTGGAAAAGTTTGATATCAATGTTTTGGCATATTTAAAAGTTTATCGTGAAAACTCCACAAGAGTCAGATCTTGATCTATGCTTAGGAACCATTAATAAAATTAAAAAAATATATATTATTATGTACCCCACAAATACAGACCCACACAAACTTTGTTGCCAGGTGATTACAAAAAGCGTATAAACTTTTGCCAATGAATTGTAAATGCTGCTATAGAAAATCCAAGCTTTTGACGATTAATTCTTTGAAGCAATGATACTAACTTAAGTAATAAAGGCATGTTTAACCGAAAGAAACAACATTATTGAAGCATTGCAACAGCCACCATCTTTTCAATCCACAAAGATGTATTTGCTTAAACGTATGGTGCTGCCTCATTGGATCAAAAAGTGTTGGACCTGTGTTTTATAAAGGATCTTTAACAGGCAAACAATATCTGAATTTACTAAGAAATGTGTTAAAGGATTTTTTGGATGATGCCAATATAGCCATTATTAGCATAATGTATTTTATTATAGTTACTTACTTATTTTATTATAGTTACTTACATGGCGTACTAAGATATAACTTGTCCAAAAAATGCCATTTAAGAATTCCATGACTGCCTGCGTCCAGTTACGCAAAATGCATTTAAATTGCAATAACTGCTATTTGTCATCTTAGAAAAAAATGTTGATAACTAGTTGTATAAAAAAATATATAAATATAAATATATATATATATATATATATATATATATATATATATATATATATATATATATATATATATATATATATATAATATATATAAAAAAAATAAAACATGTATATATATATTATTATATATACATATATTTATAAATTAGACGAGAAATTCCATACTTTTGATGTTGCTGGTAGAGGGCGCTAGCTACGGTCTACCCCACTTGCTTTAGATGGTATAACTCTTTTTAAGCTTAGTGTATTGACCTGTTTATTAAAAAAGAAGTTACTATAAGTCCCTCTGCGTCAAAAATGTATACTTTAAGTCCCTAGGAGCAACTGTTTTCGAGATAAATTCATTTTAAAGGACCCCGCAATTTTCCTATGGAAAACGATTTTCGACCAATTGGTTTTAAACTTTCCAAAGTAATAGTTTTCAACCCGCTGATCAAAAGTCTCCACGGGCACAAAACCCAAAAACCCCTCTAACCCCCCCAAAATCAGCGTTAAAGGTCACAAGGGATTTGGAGAATTTTGAGGCTGGTTTTGGGGGGGTTAGGGGGGTTTTCGGTTTTATGCCCGTGGAGACTTTTGATCAACGTGTTAAAAACTATTACTTTGTAAAGTTTGAAACAAATTGGTCGAAAATCATTTTCCATAGGAAAATTGCGGGGTCCTTTAAAATGCATTTATCTAGAAAACAGTTGCTCCTAGAGACTTAAATAAAGTATACATTTTTGACGCAGAGATTATAGTAACTTCTTTTTTAATAAACAGTCAATACACTAAGCAAAAGTTATACCATCTAAAGCAAGTGGGGTAGACCGTAGCTAGCGCCCTCTACCAGCGACATCAAAAGTATGGACGAATTTGAATTTCTCGCCTCAAAAAACCCCCATATCCCCAATTTCGTACCGCTATATCATTTAGTTCAGAAATTATTACGAAAAAACGAAAACAAAATTAAAAGTTTGACACTCTGTATCTTAGTTATTATCAACTTTGGAATAAGGCAAGTTTGCGTTAATTACATTATTTCGACCTAAGGAATCTACTGTTGCTCTGTGTCCCATTACTTCTGGGACACCCTGTATATACAGGGTGCCACAGATTCGAGTGCATGCATGGGGATCTCGGAAACCGTAAGAGATACGAAGTCGGTTAAATTATGGCAAAGTTGCGCATTTAGGTGCCTAACAACATGCCGATTAGAAAGTTGTAAAATTCAGTACTTTCGGAGATATCCGGAAAAAACCGAAATTTGCTGATTTCGTTTTTATTTTTGACGTTATTTAAAGAGATATGAAAAAACAAAAGACACTTTCGCATGGCTACTTCTTAAGCTCTACAAAACAGCGTTGAGAGATTTTCCGTACGACGTTTCGTTTTCGTTAGACCATCATCAACTTTATTTTTTTAAATACGGACCTAGGTTTTTCTTTTATTTTTTGAACCTCTTATTATCCCAATTACAAAATGTATAACATAATATTTATTAACAAATATGGAACGCCCTATAAGAAGTTATGTACGTTCCTTGTCTTACTCATTGTCTCTAATGGAAAATATGTTTATTTAACAGAAAAATATTAAGTGTTATACATCATTGTAATTGGGATTATAATTGCTTCAAAAAATGCAATAAACAATTGAGTGCCGCATTTAAAAAATAAAGTTGATGAAGGTTTAAGGAAAACGAAACATCGTACGAAACTCAACCTTTTGTAGACTTAAAGGGCCATAAAGGTGTCTTTTTTCATATCTCTTTAAATAATACCATAAAAATAAAAACGAAATCAGCAAATTTCGTTTTCCATATCGGAATTTAACTTTCAATCGGCATGTTGTTAGGCACCAAATGCAACTTGCTTCTAGACCGACATCATCTTACGGTTTCATATCATGACCTATCTGTGACCCTTATACATATAAAAATATAGATGAAGTCTTCGATATGTCAAATGTTAATACAAATGAAGTTTTCTTTTTCTGCATATGTGGGTAATCTAGTCAATTTACATATTTAATGTTATACTTTTAATTTTAATGTCCATAATACTTTTAATCTATTTATTTATTAACACATTTTAGAATGACATATTGTGTTATCAGATGCCAATTTAGAATTAATTGTCCAGCACTTCCGCTAAAACCAGAAATGGCGTGAGTTTTAGTATTTTAAATGAAACACCCTGTATATTTTGCAACACTTGAATTTTACAAGTCATTCTTAATATAAAATATGTTATATAAATACCAATCTTTTTTCCAACAAAATGGCTATTGAAAATGTCCATTTTAAAATATCAAAGTTTACGCCACTTTCGGTTAGAAAGTAATAGACAGATGTTGGTATATCCAAAATCGGCATGCAGTAACACAAAAAATTATTCTAAAACTTAAAAAAGATATGTTTTTACTCGAGAAAATAAAAGGCATGGTAGTGATTTCGTTGACACCCGGTATAAATAATTTTGTCAACGCTTTAAAAGCTTTTAATTTTAAACAGTGTAAAAAAACAAAGATTAAAAAAATCATCACAATCGAGGCGCTTTCTGAGGACTTCCGAAGATTGTCTGTTTTACTTCTGTATTTATTGACGCGACTAAATAGTTAAGTTTTCTCTAGAGCAACAACATACAGAAAAAACATTATTCTTTTTCACTCGAGAAAATCTAGCAATTTCTATTATAGAGATAATATAACAAAAAACTATCCCTTTAATGGCAACTGCTGAGATAATATTTAGTAAACAAATAAAAAAAATGGCGGTGTCTATACCATTGTGTAATATTTAATAATTTAAACCTATACTTTATCACTATAGTATACTTCCATTTTTAATAATTGTGGTTCACAAAATTAAAAAAATAAACAGTAATTAAATAATTTTCCAAAAAACAAAACAATAAAATATACATTTTAGGAATACTTTCGTCCTGTTCATAGGCGTCTTGTTCTTGTAATGTCGGAAACAATAAATTAAGTTATTGCTTAAATACACTAAAGTCTTTTACAAATTCTAACAAAGCATTTCTATATTACAAAAAGCATGTTGATTTCAATACATTATTGGTCTGCCTAGTTTGCTGTAATCGTGTCTGCAATTTTTCATACGTCTTTGTTTAGTTTAAAAATAACCTCTCTTATGTTTCAAAATATCGCATTATCGACTAATTGCTCGTTTAAAACAGCTTTTTATTATATCTCAAATTAGTTTGACAGGGTTAAACACGCAATAATTTGGGGACGGTCTCATCTAAGTATAAAAAGTATTTAAAAACTATTTACAATTACATATTCGTTTTAAATGTGTGCCCAATTTTAAAGTACGTATGTTATTATTTAATGGTGGTTAGTACCTACTAGTAGCTAGTATGTACAGGTTGTCTGGTTATAAATGTAACCCCCATTAACTTTTTTATTTCACGTTTAAGAAAAACAAGTTTAGTATAAAAGTTTAGTGGTTCAAAGTTTTTTTTAAAAAACTTCTTTTCACCTATACAGGGTGTTTCAGAAAGTCTGGACGTGGTCCCACTGTCTTATTTTAAATAAGTCCCCTATTTTTTGATTTAAGATTTGCATTCTCCTTAAAATTCTAAACATATTTTATGTAGCATACCATATATCTGACTTTAATGGTTACATCGCAAAATACAAAAACTAAAAACTATAAGAATTATCATCATCACTATCATGCTATATTGCTATGTTTATTCATTCCATCAATTAGCCGTTAAGTTTGACATATCCGTCAAATGACTTTCTTTTACACTGACATTAGTTTTAATTGTTTTAATTATTTGGTAAAATATTATTTAACTATATATTATTCTGAACATAAGAGATAAGACATTTATAAATTTTATGTTAAGAATAATTATAATCAAAAAAGGGCCCAAAGGAAATATAGGCATGTGTATGGCTGCGAAAGAGTTGAAGCTAAATTAGTTAGTAACTAAATTTGAACTAAATATATTTATTTGACAGATATGTCAAATTTCATGGTCAATTGATAAAATTAACAAACGTAGCGATATCGCTTGATAATGATAAAGCTTACGGTTTTTGCATTTTGTGATGTAACTATTAAAATCAGACATAGGGTATGCTTCATCAAAAATGTTTAGAATTTTTAGAAACTTTTAAACCAAACTTATTTTTCCCAAACGTAAAATAAAAAAGTTATTGGGGGTTTACATTTATAACCGGACATCATGTAAATATGTTTTCTTGTGTTTGATAAATTTGAAAATATTCTTTTTTATAGCACTGTAATTTTTTTTATTATTATAGGTAAATAGTAAAAAGCCTTAGTCATGACGAACACCGAGTTTGGTAGAATGTTTCGCAAAATTGGATCGGTGGACCATCTTTCGAATACAGCCGAGGTCATGTCTTACGAGAGATCCAAATCTAGGCTCTCAGTCTTAGCTGAATAATAGACTACTAGTCCCCTGTACATGAAGGGATTTACGCTCGTTGCATGGCAGGCAAGTGCGCAAAATTAATATTACGGTGTAGCCCAAACTCTAACCTCACCAAACTGCAAACGGCATTTCCTACCCGCATCGGGATTTACATTTATCACACACCAAACAGTTGCGCGTAGCGAATATTTAAAAGTAATCAAAACCCTGAGAATATTTTTTTAAGTATCGGTTAATAAAATCAAATTATTTGTTCTTAAAGGTTAACTCTATTATTAAAATTAAATACAAAAAAGAAAACTTTATTTCACTAAATCATATTTACAAAACAAAATTATAGAAAGAAGTCTTCAGTTTTTCGAAGCAAACTAATTAATATTTGTTGTGCAGGTAAGTCAATATCACGACAAATATAGGTTTGGACTACTCTTAACTGCCTGCTGTCCATCAATAAACGTAAATCCTAAAATTTTGGGGACTTTCTCACCCTCAGACCCCTTCCTGACTACGGATCCTGTCTGTATTTATTTTAAGCTTATAAAAGTAATGTAGTTGATGCAAACACCAGTTTACTACGGGGATAAAGAATAATTACTCGTCTTTTTTTTAAGCATGGCGTATCTAAGATACAAAGACTAGAATCACCGATTTAGCCATATTTACCAAGGTCATGCATGTGAAACAATGTTTTATGCAAATACAGCATAAGAAAACTACACCAAATATGTTTACTTAAAACACATTTTTATATACTATTAATTTAAAAAATATATATAAGAATATAAGAAACAAACGAAAATAATCTTTTTAAAAAATACCGCTTAGTATAGAGAAAACATAATTTCAAGAACCCCAATAAACATAAATGCAATAAAAATAATTTTTAAATGCTTTAATTAAAAAAAAAACACTGTCTAAAATTTCGGTTTAAATTGGCGGTGGTAATTGAAATCCGAAAAGTGGTATTAAATTGCTTTGTAACACCATTATTATTTGGTAAAAAGTTTAACACATTAGTTTTGGGTGTGCATTTGCTGCATTAGTTACTCCAAGAGGTATTTAATTTAACACCATCAATACAATTTTAAGTAGATGACAAAATCACCTTATTTTTTTATACTCTGCCGTTTTATTCGAGGAAGAATGTTAATTATAGATATTTTGTAGTTTTAATTGTGATAACCAGTGATTTCTTGTGAAATGGTATAACCAAAGTCTCTTCTGTTTAAAGAAAAAATTAAAACCTGCGAGAATATTTATTTGTAAAGTATATTCCTGTTAAAGATCTTAGCGGCCAAGTTAAGGTTTTTAGTCGTGTTTTTTTACACTGTTAAGCCCTGATGCGCAGTAGCACTTTCCCATAATGCCCTTTTTTCATTACGCATTAAAAAGTACTGTTTCTATTCTAAATCGCTGTTTTGATCATGTTTTTTTCTTCATTATCCCATGGTAAACACAATTTTTGTGTGGGTATTATTTTTAGAGAAATTATTTCTACTCTTTAAAAGATGCTACCTTGGGGAGTGCTTAAAATGATATGAACATGCATCTTTAAAAAAAATATGACAAAGCAGGGTACATGATGGAAAACAAATACGTTGAATAATTTTTAGAGATATTGAAAAAGTAATATTTTTACTCCGGTACCTAAGGACAAGGAAGAAATTAACTTTCAAAAATCTTTGAGATAATCCTTAAGAACACCGATTTCTGGAAGGCAATAATAATATATTTAAAATTCTTGTTGTTTGTTTTACTCACAATATATTTGCGTGAAATCCTTGATATAGTTGGCAAATATTAAGGCTAATGTCAACTTACGTATACTATTTCTGATCCAGAAATACTCTTGCACTAGTTTAAATGTTTTATTAACTTTTAAAAATGTCTTTGTGAAAACTTTGATCTATTGGACATCTTATGGGTTAATATTTAAAGTAGGTTTGTAAGTATATTTAGTTTAAAAAAAAGTAGCAGATTGTATCTTGGAAAATTTCATTTGTAATTTGGAGTTAAAGGATTTTTTATCTTTAATTGCAGGTAATTTAAAAAAAATAATTTGAAGTTAAAAGTTAGGAAATTACTAATATTTTTTCATATTTATTTTATTATTTCGGACTCTTTTCAATCCTTAAAAGTCGGAGTTAAAAAAAGTTGATACAATTGTTGATAAGCAATAAAAAATCTTTTTAAGTTAAAAATTAATTCCTAAAGTTTAATTTAAGTATTTTTAAACCATAGACCAATGCAAATTTTGAAATTTTGTTGCACTGCTGTGCGAAAAGGGTTCAAAGTAAAGAGCTATCGGGTGGTACTCACAAATATTTACCATAACAAATGATTATTAAGAAGACAACAAATATATTTAAAAGTAAAATTTTTATTGGATGGTGTTAAATTAACCCAAAAAAAAGTTAAATTACCATTCGGGCATTAAAATACATGACCAATATTTAAATCTATGTTAAATCCACTTCAGCTAACAAGTGAAAATAATTCCATCAAAGTTAAACCA
Source organism: Listronotus oregonensis (assembly GCA_019359885.1). NCBI lineage: Eukaryota > Metazoa > Arthropoda > Insecta > Coleoptera > Curculionidae > Listronotus > Listronotus oregonensis. Next base: position 37,526 of record JAHBCN010000267.1, read on the forward strand.
ATACCGTATTAGAGTAGAAATAACACCTACGCAATGAAGTGATTTTAACATCATTTTGGTTTCTTTAAAGGTGTTAGACAATGTTATGGTTTTATTATTTATTATTTTGGTTTGTATCATTATATTTTTTTGATATTAAAATAGTCATATAATTTTAAACATTTTAGAATGCAAACAGAAAAAGTCACATAAGAACGTTTATTGGTGTTTTTAAGTATTTGGACGACAGCTAATTTTATATAAATAATGTTTACAAAGCTGTTTCTTATTTTAAACAAGACAATTTTATTTAAAATAAACTATGAATAAAGAATAATCTAAACACTTATTGTTATAATTTAGGCATTTTTTTTATTTTTAACACTTATACAAAAAATAATTGACTAAACATTTTTGCATTACTCTACCCCACTGTATTTGAAGTAGTTTACAAAGGTTAATGTGTAAGTGGACCATTCTCTTTGGGCCTATTTATGCTGTAGAATCCAAAATATAATAACGGTCGCTATTGTTGTCCAAATAATTGTGTAGTTAAAATTATTGTGTTACCAGTTTAATTGAGCCTGCATAAGTCATCCAGTTAAAAAGTAAATAAGACATAATTTAGTAGTTTGTTTGGAAATCATGCGACAGGTCAAAATAGAACAGATCTAAAATGACGGGAAGATAATATAAATAACTGTTTTATACTGCAAACGTAAGTACTAATAAATTTAAAAAGGGCTTTTCCATTTATTGTTGCTAACTTTTTTTAAATGATTTGTTTTTTTAAACTTACTGTAAAAAACTTACCAAGCTGTCACAAAATTTATTTTTGCTTTCCTATACCTATATTTTGTTTATTTTGCTAAACTTGCAGCTTATTTTCTTAATTCAAAATACCGTGAATTAGCTAGTAGTAGGTTTTAATCTAATATTAGAAGAATATTATCGTCAATAATATGTAGTTTTTTTAAGTGTGTGTGTGTGTGATGTAAAGAAAAGAGAGAGTATTTATTTATGTATGTATGAATTAAATGGCACTGGTTCAAACTAAGCTCATATTTTAATTTTTTTCTACAAACGTGTTAATTCAATTTTTAACACCATCTAGATGGCCTAAAAGTTTTACTTTAAAGCACTAGTGCCTTAAAGTAACATTTTAAAGCACTAGTGTTAAAAGTGAAATGTCAAATTTTGAAAGGTAACGTCAACGTTTATTTTATACTAACATTTATATCAATGGTACAATTAGATTTTCTGGGCAGTAAATCCAGCGATGCTCTACTGGCCGCTTCATCTATCTCTTTAAATGGATCGATGCAACCAATACTTTCTCCTACATTTTCTTCCATTTCAAGTTGATTCTAAGTAAAAACTAAAACGAGCTAAGACTGACACGATGTATTAAATTTGAAGTAAACATGCCGTAACCAACCAACAACAACAACAACGGTTGTTAGAATTCATTAATAATAGCCAACTTCAATAATTTTTATATACAATGCTATGTAAGACTATATCTTCCAATTTTTCAATAATTTAATTTTTAACTGCATTATTGCGCTTGTAGAAAATGTATGTGCCTTAAAATTGTACTTCCAATACTTATATCATAAATAACTTTTATATAAGACTTGTGTTCTTATATTAATATTTAGGTGTATATTACATTTTTTTTTGAAGCGGTTGAAGACTGCTCTTGCCTTTCCTATGCTGCATCTAATCTCCTGTGAGTGGTCCATTCCTTGTTTAGACTGCATTCTAGATACGTAACTTTGTTTACTTTTTCCAAAGTTTAATTATTTGCTATAAACTGGCGCTGCATTTTATCGCTTTTGCTAACTATAAGGATATTGGTCTTTTGGCAGTTTAATTTCATACCGTATCTTTCACAGGCTTCTACCAAACGATGTTTTGACCATTAATTTGAATGCCTTCTTCTATTCCGCTGCGCGCCTCTCTGAACAGCATTTCCGAATACCAGTTGAAGAGGGTCGGTGACCAACTCCCCGTTTTACATTAAGTTCTCGTTGTCTTCACGTATAGTTGCCTTCTACTGCAAGTATAGATTTCTAATTAGGCGTAAATCTTTAATCATCGATACCTGAAACCTTTAATTTTTGAAGTAGCTTGTGATGCTGCAACTTATCAGGCATATACATTGCAGTTCACATCTCTAGCTCTCTGTATTAAAACTTGAATGCAAAAAAGAGCCTCTTGTGTTCCAAGCCCATTTCTAAAGCCGAACTGAACGTTGCTAACATTTTCTTTCAGTTTTCTATATATTCGAGAATGTATAAAATTAAGAAGGATTGTAAGTACATGGCTCATTAGGCTTATAATTCTGTAGTCAGAGCATCTGATGGCATTTGGTTTTTTAAGAAGAGGAATGAAGTTGAAAGCTAACCAGTCTTCAGGAAGTTTTTCAGTTTCATAGATTCTATTAAGGAGTTTTGTTAGAATTTTGAGTTGGTCATATTTCAACAGTTATAGTATTTCACTATGTATAATATCCGGACCCGGGGGCTTATTTTTCTTTAGCCGTTTTACTGAGTGTTTTATTTCGTTTAGTGTTATTTCCGGTCCTAAAAACCCATGAACTTCGATTTCTATCTTTTTTTCCTCGAATAGCTCTTCCATATATTCCGTCTATCTTTCAAGTATTCTTTCGTTGTCGTAAAGCAGATTGTTGTGTTTGTTTAATATTGAGTTACTGCTTGGTGAGGCTGTTGTGGCCTTGATTTTTTTGTGTAGATTCCAAGGGTAATGTTTCTGTCTTAAAGATTCGATTTCCACACATTCGTTTTGTAGCCATAACTCTTTCGATTCCTTAATTTTTGGTAAAAAACCTAATTTATCTCTTTGTACTTTATTTCATTTTTGTTTCTATGTTTTCTTCGTTTTTTTTATTAATTCTAATATGTCTTCAGTCATCCATGGCTGTTTTTGGTCCTTCTTTCTTCTTTTAACTTAGTATTCACTACAGAACTACATGTACTTTTTTATCTCATTTTACATTTCCTTCAGATTTAAGTTATCCTGACAAATATCCCTGTGTGTTTATTTTGTTGTTTAGTTTATCTTTGACATCTTTTCTTATGGTGTTATCCTTCAGTTTCTGGATGTCCGGTCGTTTTTGGGGTTTTCCTTTATAAACTTTTTTTAGATGTAGCTTTATCCTGCTCAGCAAAAGATTATGATCTGAAGGAAAGTCCGCTCCCAGATATGCTTTTGTGGGTTTGATAGAGTTTTAAATTTTTTTGTTTATGATGATATAGTCAATATGATTTCTGATAACTTTTTAAGGACAATTAGCTGAAGATCTGAAGTGTAAGTGTAAAGTCTTCAACGCGGAAATTAAAAAAATGTATTCAATATAAACTGTTCATTTCTTGGCAGAAGTGAATAGGGTGGTCTCTTCTATTATTTCGAGATCCCAGTCCAAATTGGCCTACAGTATTGTCTACAGCTCCTTTGCCTACTTTGGCGTCGAAGTCTCCCATTAAGCAATTTATTTCTTGTTTTTTAGTGTGTTTTAGGGCTGCTTTTATTTGTTCATAAAATATTTCTACCTTCTGCTCTAAGTTTTCCGAAGTTGGAGCATATGCCTAAATGATGTTCATATTAAAAGGTTTGACAATACTTTAAGTATTGTCACTTTATTTGAGATGCCTATAAAATCCAGTACGCAGGTTTTAATTTCTTTGTCAACTATTATAGTTACTCCATTTTTATTTATAGTTGTTGAATCGCCGCAGTGTACATCGTGTGGTCATTTAGTTCGCATTGTCCTACGTTGGGCCATCTAACTTTGCTACATCCAAGAATATTAATTTTGCGTCTTTGCATTTTTTTAATTGCACTATTCACCTTGCCGGTCTAAAATAGACTTTGTACATTCCATGTACCATTTTTCTTTGTTTAAGTTTGTATGTATCTACTAACCGGGGGATTTTTAGCACCCTCTCCCCACTTAAGTTGAACCTGGGACTGAGATTTATTTATTATTTGTTTCTTTATTTAAATATCTAATCGCGCCTAAAATTATTTTTAATTATATATCCATATTGTTTATATATTATAGTATCTACTAGGGGTTTATATGATTCATAATGTGATACCTGGGATATGATTTATTTATTATTTTCTTATTTAAATATCTAATCCGAATATTATTTATATATATATATATATATATATATATATATATATATATATATATATATATATATATATATATATATATATATAATATATATATATATATATATATATATATATATATATATATATATATATATATATATATATATATATATATATATATATATATATATATATATATATATATATATATTATATATATATATATATATATATATATATATATATATATCTTAGAAAGGTAAATAATATATGTTTTTTTTTCAAATTTCAATATTTGCTTCTGCTCCAAACCTGTAAATTTTTTAAATCTCGTGTTAATAAATTAACACTCATTTCACTTAATACTACCGCGGTACGACCTGCAAAGGGTCCATCTCAGCTGTCAAAAAGTCACGGAAGTTAATAAATTTACAAAAATTTAATATTAGGTAGGCAGCAAAACTGAAACGCATGAAAAGTGGTCCACAAGCCAAAAAGCTTGGGGACCTATGCTTTATGCTTTCGAGAATAGTTACAAAATATGAAAAAGCTAAGAAAAACGAAATAAAAAAAAAACAATGAAAGCTAGTCATAAAACTGAAGATAAGTTTTATGTTTGTGTGTTTAACAATTTGCAGTGACGTTACGATTATCTATGTTTAGGCATATATAAGTTAGTATATTTTTTCTCACTTTTTCTCATTATGTATTTTTGATATAAGTACTATATAAATAGGCTCACTAACCAAACTTTTAGGTTTATTTATTGACTTAGGTAAAATTCGAAGCTGGTAAATAATTTTTTAATGTTGGTTTTGTATTTTTTTTAAAGCTGTAAATATTGACATACATAATATGTATGTTAATAATGACATTCTGTGTCTGACAATACTGTCAGACACATAATGTTCCCAGGAACCTAAATATGCAAAAATAATCAGGGCCTTTCATTTAAAAACCAAAAGTTAAAGCCATTTACGGTAAAACCGGAAGTCACGTGACATGTTAAAAAAACGTCAAATTTGACATTAAAAGATATAAACCAAGTTTTATTTGTCTATTATAAAAGATGCGAAAAAAGGGCTAAGCCATCCTCCTAGATCACCCAGTATACTACTTAAAAACTTATTGGATATTTTTATTTTAGGCAATATACTCAAGATGGACCTCGACCTAACCAATATTACTGTTAACTCAACTTTTGTTGCAGACGACACGTATAGTATTGTGTTTACACCACTGGAAATCCTAAATGCCCTAACTTCGGTTGTATCTACCATAGCAAATGGGATAATAATCTACATAATTGCAAAATTTAGTATATTAAGAACACGAGCTAATATATATTTAGCAAATTGGTGCATTTGTAATTTTGTTGTCATGCTATTAGTTCCAGCATCTTTGAACTTATTTGGATTAGTTAACTCCGTGTCATATGAATTCATGTGCATTTGGGAAGAATCTCTGTATGGCATATTATTTGGAAATTTAATGTTTGTAGTAATATTACTTTTGGACTGGTATATTATGACTTATTCCACACAGAATTGTTCAGCAAGGTGTAGGCAATCATATAGATTTATAATTGCTATAGTTTGGATACTCATTTTAAGTCTTTCTATTGCGTCTGTCATTCTTTGTATGTATAATTTAAGTTATCCTTTAACATTGGTTTGTTTTATACTAGGATATTTGCTTATTTTTGTAGCAATATTAATTGTTTATATTTTAAGATTTATTAAAATTAAGACATCGAGCGTATTGGTAGAAAAAAGCAAAATTGAATTAATGATTGTTACTTCTTATTTTTTATGTTGGCTACCAAATTGGATAGCTCTCTACACACAAATATTTTTAGGACACTTTTTTAGCTACAACTTTGAACATTTTACATTTTTTGTTGGTTACAGTAATGCATGGATATTGCTGTTATTACTTTATTACTTCGACAGTTCTTTTAAAGCATGTTTTAGAAAAACCTTTGGTATGAAAGTCGAAAATATCGACGATGCTGTAAACAATAAAGAGGCTCATAATACAATGTTATTATAAAATAAAAGTAAACTTGGGAATTTTTATTATTTATAATGATACAATTTGGGAAGCATGTGGTGTAAATAGGTAACTTGTTATCTAACGGAAGGTAATATCACTTTAAGTTTGGTCGGAGGTCAAGTCAAGTTGGTATTGTTATAGTCCTGGAAACGAACCATTTTGAAAAAATTGCTAGGCAAAACCTAGCAATTTTTTCAAAATGCATAGACTTACTTGAAATTTTAGCAGTAGGTAAAAATAGTCCTAAGATTAAAATCTATATCATGCCAAAGGGCGCCTTTACCTCGAAGATGGTGGCCAAACCATATCGGAAGTGATTTTTTTTTATATTTGGACTGCAGGTAATCGATAGAAAAATGATTTCTGAGCAAAAACTGTTACATGCATACTTTCGAGTTATTCGTGATCAAGTCCGAGTTTTTCGTCGATATAATCAACATTTTTTTTATTCGTTTTTTTGCAAATAACTCGATAAGTATGCGTTTTATCAAAAAATGTAAGTAACAAAATTGTAGCTTTTAAAAAAGAATAAAATGTTTTTTTTTTGTAATTGCTGTGGGACCAATACAAACCAATTGTGATTTGGTAAAGGTTAGCTGTTATTCATCAAACACAAAATTTGAGAGTTTTAACGGCAAATAACGCAAAATCTGGGTATTTTCCAAAGAAAACTAATAATAACTTTTTTAAAGTATTTGCAAACACCTTATTTTTATTTAGAGTGTGTATCATCAAAATTGAGTAACTTGTGATTAAAATAAGGTTAAACTAAAATTTTTTGAGTGCAAAAATCTTTGAAAACAACCGCCTAATGAAAAGAGTCGTAGTCCTTTTTCAATTACCTTTATCTTTGTATCGTATATACATTCTAAATTCTTAACCGATTTAATTTGCTTAATTTTGAAAAAAATGGAGCTGCAAATGATAATCAAATTCCAGTATTTAAATAAAAAATGACATTTTCTTTAAAATAACTTAAAAACTAAGGGAGATACATAAAAATCACTAGGATATCAAATTGTAGCTTTTTGAATTACAAACGATTTGCTTTTTTTAATTTACTGTAGACGCGAGCACTACCTTGTTTTAGCCCTTTAAACGCACCCCTTTAAAATAGTAAGGGTTATATAGGACCTTATAGATCATAATAAAACCAACAAAATTGTTTTTTAAAGAACTATTTATCACAAAAACTGAATGAGTTATGCTTAAGAAACCAATTTTTTGAAACATTCTAAAAGCCCAAATACATTTTTTTGTAAATATCTTTTCATTTCAATAAATTTTTTGTGTTATCGTACAAATTTTTTCTATTTTTTTATTCATTAGTAAATATTAAATTATTATCCATAATAGGGGTTGCTTTTAAGGGTTGAAATACTTCAATTAATATTTTAAGATTAAACATTTATTATTCAACTTATTTGAGCCAAGTTTTACTTAATTTAAGCTTTAATATAAAAGAGAAGTAAGTTTTAAAGATTTCAGTAATAAGGGGTAGTTTTTACCCCCTAAAAATTAAAAAATCATCGGCGTGATGCACTCTTTAAGGTTGAGTCGAATTAATTCCAACTTTTTTTGCGATTCAATGCATTTTTTAAAAAATCCGCGGTTTGGTACTATTTTTGCATTGTAATATTTTATAAATAAAAATAAATAATAATATATATATTATATATATATATATATATATATATATATATATATATATATATATATATATATATATATATATATATATATATACAGTGCCTTCATTAATTTTGTACACCACGTGACCACATTTTGGTTTGTAAAGTGGCTCCACTGCTTGGTTTCTTTCCTATTTACAAGGTTGCCAAGTTGAAAAAAAGTTCAGAAATTTTTTGCCTACGTATATTTTTCTCTGTGACCATTTACCAGTTTCTAATCTCCGAACAAAGCAAAAATCTTTTTGTCAAAATTACTGATTATAATAACCTCCTAAAATGTTAAAATTCTAAAAATCATAATCAGTGCAGGTTAATGGTCAAAAGAACACACCTTTTATGAGGAAAAAATTAGTGTTGGCAACACAGCTCTGTTTGACAGCTGATTTGACTGATATTACTGACAGACCGGTCATTGTTGGCTATTTGGTTTTTGGATAGTTTATTTGGAAAAGTTTTAGATTTTTTGATTAAATTATTTTCAAAAACGAACTTTACAAGCTTAAAACAGTTCTTTTCAGAGCTACTTTGCATATTTCGGGTTTTAAAGGTAAGTTACATGTGTTTTTGTTATTGAGGTTACGTAAATAAAACTTTTTTTATTTTTAGAAAACGTTTAAAATGTGGACTGCGGAACAAGATGCCTTTATAATAATGGCACATTTTAGAAGTGCAACTCGTAATGAGGATGGATCTTGGTCATATTCTCTCCAAAGTTGCATGGACCAGTTTAGCGAGGTTCCCTAACAATCTTGTTGAGTATGAAACATTTGTTCATCACAGACGTATGCTAATCAATCGTTTTGAAAACAAGCATTGCATTTGTAAGGAAAGTCCACTGGAAGGCCTAGCGTGCTTACAGAACCTGTCCTTGAAGATATCGTGTCCGAATGGAGCACAGTCCTAACAAATCGGTAGAAAGCTGTCTACTCAGACCGGTAAGGATACTATTTTAAATAAAAATTGAAATTTATGTTTACAATGCCATACATTTTTTAGGAATGTCTGTTGGTACTTACATAAAGCACTTACCAAAAAATTAGAAATGCATCCATATAAGGTCACAGTATTGCAAGAACTCTTTCCACCAGATTATGCAAAGAGGGTGCAGTTTTGTCAATGGTTTAATGAAATTCTTAACAATGATGATGTTTTGGACCGTATTCTCTGATGAAGCATGGTTTCATTTGTCCGGTTATGTAAATAGTCAGAACTACCGAACTTGGGCCACGGAGAATCCACATACCTTTATCGAAACAAGTTTACACCCAATTAAAATAGGGTCTGGGTAGCAATTTCGAGAAGAAGGATTATAGGTCCAATATTTTTTACGATACAGTAAATGCTGAAAGGTACCATAATATTCTGCATGAATTTTTGAGCAACTTGATGATGAGGAACTTCAGAGGGCTACTTTCAACAAGATGGGGCTCCTGCACACACAGCTCGGGCAACTTTGCAATACATAGCCGAATTTTATGAAGATAGAATAATTAGCAAAGATGTATGGCCACCTCGTTCTCCAGATCTAACGCCATTAGATTTCTTTTTATTTGGATATTTAAAAATAGGTCTTCAGAAACAGACCTCACAATGTTGATGAACTGGAGGAAGCAATTCGAGCCGAGATAGGACACATTACAGTTGACCAGATTCACAATGTGTTTGATAATTTAAAAGAAGAGTCAACATATGTCTAGAAAATGAAGGAAGACATTTTGAACACTTGCTATAGTGTTAATTGTTATTCAACTTATTAAATTATTGTTATCTTTGTTATTATGATACTTGCCCAATAACTTTTAGTTTTTTTCCGTTAAAGAATACCTGGCACCAACTTCATTTTGATTACTGACTTAAAATTTTAAAGAGAAAGATACTCTAAGACTCTCATGGCTGCAAAGCTATTTGTAAAATTATTGTTTAAGTTTTATTACATTTTAATGTTTGTGCATGACTACTTGTATTTTATTGTGATGTAACTATACTTTCTTTTTATTTTAGTATAATATTTAAATAATTGGAATTTTTTGTAGATTGTTGCATCTTAATTTCTTTTAGCAATTGACATTTAATTTATTAATAAAGTACAAATAAATCTAAGTAATGCCCACCATTTTAAGTCAAGTAGTTTTATTTAAATAATATAAATAAATTGTGTAAACTACAAGTTAACATGACTTGAATAGTCACAGAAAATGGCCTTAAGAGGTATTTTTGTACAGTAACATGGATTTGAATGCGGTTCCTTGCATTCAATTCGTATGAACATATAGAAACTTTGCGAACAAATTTAACTAATGGGAAATGAATAACTGCATTTGTGCCTTATAAAAATGCATTTTAAAATTAGCAATTATAAAAAAATTATACTAGGTAAATAATGATGAAAATGGGCTCAATTTGTTACTCAGGGGTTTTCGAGGTCGCTGAACACGAATATGACATTGGCAAGGGCCTGCGGAGTACCTGGTGCGCTAAGGATGGTGTAAACGTCATCTTCTAAAGTTTTACAACAAATCCTGCTAATGTCAGTCAAACTGGTAAAATTCCAGTTAACGTTTACACTATCCTCAGCGCGCACCAGGTACCCGTAGACCCTTGCCAATGTCATATTCGGCATGTCAGCCACCTTAAAAACCCCGAGTATCAAATTCTCATTTCCATCATTATTTACCCAGTTACATTTTTATACCTAACTGCAAACCTTAAAATGCATTTTTTAATGCAGAAATAAAGTTTTTCTATTCCAATAATTCAATTTGTTTACAAAGTTTGTAGACGTCGATACGAATCAAATAAAAACCGCATTCAAATCCATTTTACTCCACAAAAATACCTCGTGCATGACTTCGTTTCTTTGACTAACATTTTTTCTACCCAAATCTAGCAAACTAAATTATTGACAAACAAGAGACTTAAACTAAATGCATACAAAAATTATCCAAAAAGCTGTAATAACTTGGTTCAAATTACAATTATTAAAAAAATGATAAATGGTAAATTTTCTAACCTTAAAAAAACAAAATATTTTTGACATTTAAAAATCGATTTTAAAATGCACGGCGCCATTGAGTATTTCTAGGGATATTTTATTAAATTTTGTGCAACCTCTGAATAGGCAACCCGCAACATTTTTGGTCACGTGGTTTACAGACATTAATGAAGACCCTGTATATATATAGCCTTATTTAATATGATATAAGCATTAATCTGAAAGTTTTAAATGAAGGATAGCTTTTACCCCTTAAAATAAAAAGCGACCTTTAGCATAATAGAGATTTTGAAAAAAGGATAAGTTAAGCCAAAGATAATACTAACTACGGATTAATACTACTACGGATAAGATGAACCATTCAATGCTATATTTTTGATACCCCTAATGGACTTTGGCTAACGCGAGCCGATGTCCATTGAGAGATTTTCGCGCTATCCTTGAACGAAAGCTAAACAGTGTTGCCGGCAGGCCTTTACTATTGGCGTGATGAAACGCGACTAGAAAAAACACAATCCGTTTAGCCGCCCGCTTTCGCTACTTCGTGTTCCGAATAAGGTACAAGCTGTGGTACAAGCGACAGACATTGGCAATGTCGCACGGTTTGTTTCGCTGGGGCTGGGGTTACCGACTTAATTTTATTCGCATTTACGGAAGCATTGATATCTTCGAACTGATTCAAAACGCCCCATTTAAATGAACCATCTATTCGTAGTAGTATTATCTTTGGTTAAGCTTAATCCTAAATTTTTATGTGAACACTGTAAAAGTATATTAATTTTTTAAATTAAATCATAATAGAGGTTGATTTATAAGGGCTGATATATATCAAATAATGTTTCAAAGAAACAAAATTCTACTTTTTTGACTTATTTAAGTCAAATTTTTCTCAACTTAAGTTTTAATTTATAGTTTAATAGGTTTTAGCAATAAAGGGTAGTTTTCATCCCCTAAAAAGTAAAGAGCGCCCACCGGCATAATATAGATTTTGAAAAAAAAGGGTAAGTTAAACTTAATTCCAAATTTTTATGCAAATCTATGAATTTTAAAAAAACTGGCAGGTTCTGCACTCTTTTCTTGGACTATTAAACGTTACGTTGTTTATATTTATAGACGGTCATATAGGACTTATTATTTCCGTTTTGGACAATTGTTGCTTGTTTTTAAAATTTCTTTTTTAATTTGATATCGAGACCAAACATCTCTATGCTCTTGATAAAGCACCAGTAACAAACTTAAAATGTTTATTTATTAATTTAAAACAAATATATTTTTTTTAGTTTTTGACAAAGTGTCTGATATTTAACTTTTTATTTACAATAAAGGAATGTCCTTATGTATTTTCAATGTAATAAACTTAAACAGCAAAGTTTATTTTATTATCTACAAAAAAAAAACGTTATATACTCCTAGTGCATCTCCGTTTTCTCTTTTACCATTTACCAGTACATAACTTTAGTTTCTTAGTATTTTAGTACCCTTTGAATATAGATTTAAAGATTTTTCAGATTAAAAAGTTGTTAATAATTTTACTGTTTGTAGTTTCTTAATTTCATTGTTATTAAATTTTTGACAAAACTTACGTAGGTACATTTAACACAAGTTTAATGTTTATTTTTTTAAATTTTAACCTAAAAAATTTAAACCAACTCTTAATGCAAAATGCAGTACCTAATGCATTTATGTTTTTAACTCAAATTATTTCATAAGCTTATGGGTTAAGCCATATGATAAATTTTATAATTGTTATTTAGAATGTTTAGAGAAATCAGAAAACGCGATTAAAAAAGTGTCATTTCATTAAAAAAAAAACAAATTTTATTTACCACGACTGTTATTCGTGCTAACATCCCAAATTTGGTTTAAATATCTTGATTGTTTATATAGGTATATATCTCAGTTATTAATAATACGATTTTCTTTAAATTTTGGTGGTGATTTTATGTTAGAAAAATGAAGTATTTGGTATAAAGGTATATAAGTAGTTGGATAAAAAATACTTGATTTTTTGGGAAAAGTATATACTCGTAAGTGCTTATTTTAAATAACTTTCTCTGTCAGATTTAACATCAGCATTTCCAACAATCTTTTAATACATATTTTAAAAATTTCAAGAGCTGATCTTAGCAGAAAAAAATATTTATTTATTTTGGCACTTTTTTAAACAAATCCTTTATTTAAAACTACTGTATCAAAATTAAAAATTACATTATTTCAGATTTCTGTATTTTCAACATAACTACCTTCTAAAACAATACTCTTTTCAAAAACTCTTAAAATTTGGGATGTAATTTCTTGACCAACCAAAACTTATTTTTGCTTGTAGTTTTCTGTGACAAAATTACTCCCATAACTTTAAGAAAAGTAAATGTACGTTTAGGACGAACTATTAAAAAGGGTATTGTTTAAGAAGGTGGTTATGTTGCAAATACAAAAATCTAAAATAATGTTAATTGTAATTTTAATATATAAAGGATTTATTAAAAAAGTGCCAAATTTAATAAATATTTTTTTCTGCTAAAATCAGCTCTTGAGATTTTAAAAATATAAATTAAGGGGTTTTTGGAGATGCTGATTTTAAATCTGACAGAAAAAATGATTTAAATTTACCCTCAAAGACCGCACGCCAAAGTGTTTACTTTACCAAATTCTTTATTTTTTTAACATACAATCACCACTAAAATTTAAAGAAAATCGCATTATTAATAACTGAAATATCAGAGTGTATTTATGTTTGAATAATTTTAGGGGATTGGCTGGACCCGGGGTTATCCACTTACTTGGAGGCCTCGTAATTTTAAACCCACCAAACTAAGTAGTCATACTTAACAGGATTTTATTTTTCTTTTCCGTTCATTAAGAAGCCTCTATGCCCAAAGAAAGCCCACCTATTTTGTTATTGTTTATAACAAGGCTCAAGAAGTTTAATTTTATTTATTATATTGCAGTTTGGGTGAAAATACTGCGTTTTCCCATTTGTCTAAATCACGTATTCAGTCGTGTTGCACGTCACCTACTTGAAATTGGCTAAAGAGCTCATTCGAAATTCACATATCCGTGAACTAATGGGAAGCCATTGTTCATTATGTGTGTTGTGTAAAGCAACTTCTGAATGTTTGAGTAATACACCTGCATGGCGCACAATAACATCTTAACCTGTCGCAAAGAATATTATAGTTCCACTAGTATCAATCTTTGCCTGTCGATACTGAGATTGATTGGTTTAAAATTACTTGATGAGATGGCGCTAGTTGCTTCTAACGTTCAGTTGTATTGATTACAATTGTTCATAACGTGGCTGCTTCCAGTCAAGGGTGTCTACGGCCTACATTCGGTGTGACCATCCCAAATAAGGGTTAAACACGTGTAATCGGTTGGCTGAACCCGGGATTATCCACTTACTTGGAGGCCTCGTAATTTTAAACCAACCAAACTAAGTAGTCGTACTTAACAGGATTTTATTTTTCTTTTAGTTCATTAAGGAGCCTCTATGCGAAAGAAAGTCCACCTATTTTGATATTATATATATATATATATATATATATATATATATATATATATATATATATATATATATATATATATATAATATATATATACATATATATATATATATATATATATATATTATATATACCTACTGACACATACGCTGATATATATATATATATATATATATATATATATATTATTAATAATATATATATATATATATATATATATATATAGGTTTGTAAGAAGTGGCTCCACTGCTTGGTTTCTTTCCCTATTTACAAGGTTGCCAAGTTGAAAAAGTTCAGAAATTTTTGCCTACGTATATTTTTCTCTGTGACCATTTACCAGTTTCTAATCTCCGAACACAGATTCCACTGTGTAGAGCGTGCCTAGAGGGGGCAAAGAGCCGCCTCAAAATCGATGGTGAGTGCAGCCAAGCATTTTGTATTACCAGGGGCCTAAAACAGGGTGATGCGTTGTCGCCGGTATTATTTAACCTTGCACTAGAAAAAGCGGTAAGAACAGCATCGGTGAAGGCAGAGATTTTTGGACCAGGTGGACCCAATTTTAGCCTATGCAGATGACATAGGTGCATTAGGAGAAAGTACAGTTAG
>JAHBCN010000267.1:57500-140000 GCA_019359885.1 Listronotus oregonensis
AGAATTTGTTGACCATTGATCTGGCAACCTTGGGCACCCTGCTCATATGGGATTACGCGAATGACGACTGCATGCCGGTCGACGCTGTCTTCAGTTCGGCCGCCGCGCTGGCATCAAGAGTGCTCATCTCTCCCTGCGAATCAAATCAGGCCGTTATTACACCTGTATGATACAGGTGTTTAATAAAAAACATTTATTTTCACTAAGATAATGTAAAAACGTTTAATTAACTTACACATAATTAATAATTTTTTTTTGCCTAAAACTTTGGAATTTTTTTTTACCTATAACATACCTTCTATTAGGGATATGGTCACAAATTTTACTGCTTAATAAAACGGCCGCTAATTAAATTAAGAAAACACATTTTATTATTAACGAAGTAATACTCTTGTCAGATTCTAGTCCAAAATTTCCGTCAGTGACTCTTTTAATACCGGCCACCCAACCGACGAAGCGGCTGAATAAAAATCTAACACTAGTAAATGATTTTTAAGCCTATGATATACTTTTCCGCTCAAATAACAGTGAACCGGCCAAAAGTTTCATCGCCACGTTGTCGCGAGAATAAGTTACCAGCCAGCGATCGCATTAAAAATATCACGCCAATATCTAGTGAAATCATTATTATCGAGAAGACAATAAATGTGGCAATACACATCCCTTAGTTTACAACTTGAACAGACTCGAAAATAAGCGTATCGACAGGGTTTTCGTGCTGTTCGATGATTTTATTTAGTTATTATTGATTATGGACAGATTGTGTAAGTTTAAATTTTAATTGCTATACAGGGTGTTTTCTAAATATTGTAAATTTCTAGTTTTCGTAGTATATAGATATTGTTTTGTGCCAATTTTATTATAGTTTATCTTATTTAGTATATATAATTGTATATAAAGATTTAGTGTTGTTAAGTGCTTTTAATTCAATAAACTATGAATACTAACCAACCTTCAACTAGTAATTCGCCTACAAAAAAAAACTCAGTTAACGTTAAAAGAACGAATGATGGTTAAAAATGTTTACCATGGGATTCGGGAACGGAATCCTAAACTAACCACTTTGGATGCTGCAGAGATATGTGCAACTTTAACAAAAGTTTATTCGCGTACGGTATTCAGAGTTTTAAAGGCATATAAACAATATTAGTAATTATCTAACTATAAATGTGATTTTTTCGCTATTTTTTGCACACTCCCTACTTTCCGATTGTTAAACATAAATCAGAAGTTGTTTTTTGGCCGCCTCTATGGTATTTCGAATCAATAATAATTAAATTTTTTAATTACATTTTACGACGTATTCATTAAAATTCTGTCATTTGCACGAAAACATATTTAAAAAACTCATACCATTTTAATATTAAAAAAAAAAATCACTCAAAAAGTACGGAAAAAACCTTAATTTTCAATAAAAAGTAGGTAAAACGTTTAAGTCCGAATTCCACTCGAAATACTAAAAATGTTGACTTGTTGCCAAGTTGTAATAGTTTTCTTTATGACATTGTTAAAGGTAGGCGGATCTTGATTCGCTCGGCCCGCAATGTTTGATCAAAAATATCCACTAAATATGGAACTCGAAAGACCCGAAATAGTTATTGAATTCTACAAGCTGATGATTTCAGGCCTTTCGTGTTCCTTATATAGTGGATATTTTTAATAAAGCAATGCGCGCAAATATCGTCTTTAATATTTGCAAGATCGGTGGTGAATTGGCAAGTCAGTGTAACCTGGATTGTCTATCGTTCTGTTTTTACGTCTTTTTAATTTATGTTAAGACTGAAATTTTATATTTTTTTTTATGTAGCAAAATAAAATCAGAGAAGGTAAAATGAAAGTAAAAAAATGAATTTTTTTAATTGGCAAAACTATGAGAAATCGCCAAAAAAACTCCAATTTGTGTTCTATGACCACAAAATAGGAGGTGTGAAAAATTGAGCAAAAAATTACAATTTTCATTAATCCGAATAATAACCAAAATAATATAGGCTTGTTACTAATTTAAAGGGTTGATGAAAATGTGAGAAAATAATTTGCTTGTAAAAAATATTTTCATGATTTGACGAATTTTTATCATTTATTTTCTGAAATGCACACGCCACTGGAATTGATTCCCCTGACGCCGCACAACCCGGGTACTCTAAAGGCGAGCGATGCGTCATTGACAGAAATTTTGGACTTAAGGTATAGTTAAACCTTTTTTGCCTACAATTTTTTTTTCAATATTAACTAGGATTCAAAAATATATACAGAGTAATTAGTTATGCATCCTAGTATTAAAAAAATGTTTCGTTGGTTCACTTTACGAAACGTTGATAGGTTATACAGCTACCTTGTAAAACGATTAAGTAAAACATTTTTTTAGTCACCCTCCACAGTAGCGTATCCAGAAATGAATCACAGTAGGATTATTATGGACATAAACATACAAAAACACATTCTTTTCGTAAAACGCTTATATTCATAAAATACATGTATATATACTTATAATAAAAATTATATTATATATATATATATATATATATATATATATATATATATATATATATATATATATATATATATATATATATATATATATATATATATATATATATATATTATATATATATATAATATATTATGACTATTTTAGTTTTTAAGCAAATTAATGATCAAAAGATATAAACATAATTTTGTGAATAAATATCAATAAAAATGCATTTATGATTAGCTTTGGTAGGTAGCTTTTAAATATTTTAAGGAAGAAAACGATTTTTCGCAGCTATGCGTTGTTACTGGTATTGTAGCCATGGTAATAGGTAGGTCATAAAAAATAATAATCAGATTTTGGTTTCCCATTTTTAACACACTTATTGGTGTCGGGATTTTTTAATCTAATCCCTTTTAGAACTATTCCCAGATACTTATTTTGTCCGTTATGGTAGGATGGGTACGTTCATAAAATTTGACCAGTTACTGAACGGATTCCAGAGTGTCAGAGGAATTCCTAAATCAAATTCTTGGGGGAAATATTAAAAAGAACATAAATTTCTCCTATGTTTAACAGATTTATCGTCAGTAGCATAAATTGTTTTGTCCATCTACTCGAATAGGCTCTGGCGAATAGCTCTGGGTGAGGGGGGAGGATTTAACCTCCAAAGAGGCTGTTATTAAAAAAAAAACAATGCTATTATTTAGAAATACGGTGCCGTTTTTTGAACAAAAAACAGTGTTGTCGTTGTTTGAAAATACGGTGCCGTTTATTGAAAAATGGCTAATTTTTTTAAAAACTTATACTCACCAATGTAAACATTCTCACACCTAATTTGGCGAGATTTTGCAATAAAACAAATAAAAATAATACCAAACACTTCTTGTTTACTCATACATGCATTTTTTCGCTGGAAACTTCTAATTTCTGTTGCATATTTAATATTATATACAAATAACTTATTTAGTTATTTCTTTAAACAGGCTTAATGATTTTGTTTTAAATCTATTTGGCGTTTATTGTTATAAGATAATGAAATATTGCTGGGGTCCTATTATCCAGGTTTGTCAGCTGTTTCTTTAATCATATACCATATATCTTATTAAGGTTTGTGTTTTATTTTTAATATTTTATGACATCGATTGGATTTAGCCTTGTCGCGCTGCTTTGACATTTGATTAAAATATTATTAAACTAAGCCTACAGTACTAATTGAACCGTTTGTTCTAATTAGTCTTTTTTTAAAACATCCTGTGGATTGAAACTTGTTATACTCCGCTAAAGAGCTTCAGTAGCGGCAGTTGTCTAGGGTTGTCTACTTTACAGCAAAGAGTACTCTGTATATTTTTAATTTCTATTTTAACACTTCACTTGTAGTGAGTTTGGGAAGACGTATTAACCTGTTCCCCTCTATAAGAATTATCTGCCGCATAAATACTTCCTGTATATAAAATAATCCAAGTAAGCTATTTTAAGCAACTCGAAACCCACTAATGACTTTTATTTGGTGGCATTTTCTACTGCTCTTTTTGTCATTTTACTATGTCCTTTTAGATTTTTGAATAACTTCACATCTCGTCCAAGTAAAATACATTTCCTAAGTCACGTGGTCTTCAATTGGAGCCAAAGGGCATCTGTCATTTGACAATTGATTTAAATAATATGTTCACCAATCTATTAGTATGCTTCAGCTTTATAATATTAACCTGTTGTTTCAATTTTAATCATCATCAGGTTCAAGTTCCGATTTTAGTCGATAATGCCCGAACCGCGTAAGCCGAAGTGGATCAATTTTCAGACCTATGTATAACACAGGTGATATGTGTTTAAAGATAAAATCGTTGGCAAAATATTGGCAACTACTGTACTAAGAAAGCCATTGGGAATACGACTTAGGATATTTAAGTTGACTGCAGAAGTGGGTGCTGGGTTTAAACCTAAGAGTCTATTTTTTGAAACTAATTTTTGTAATTACATACTGAACAGCGATTTTAAAACTTAAGATAGGTCCTTTTGCTATTTTAACTGTTAGAGTAACGCTTAAAATCATTGGCGAAACAGCAATAACTGCTTCCCCTACTGCACACGTTTTCTTCCTTTGAATCCATTACTGCTATGTACCTATTTTAGGAATTAAACCTCGGGATAGGTCGTTTTGAACATGCTATTTTTTCTACTTCTGCGACTTACCATTATGTGAAAATGCTATTCTTTGTTTTAAAGATTCCTTTTTATCGGCAACCATAAGTCTAACAGATAGAGGTGTTTGTGGTTGAAAGACAGTGTGTGCCTCTACGGTCTAAGTTTACTTGGCTCAGGTATTCCCAGACTTAGTATCAACGGTTTTATCACGTGGAAACTATTGTTTTATATTTCATTTATATATATATATATATATATATATATATATATATATATATATATATATATATATATATATATATATATATATATATATATATATATATATATATATATATATATATATATATATATATATATATATATATATATATATATATATATATATATATATATATTATATATCATTAAAATTAAATCGCATGCGGTTTTGATGACTTGAATAACAGGATTCTGATAATCACTGGCTAAATTTGTTTACATAATTGTATTTGGTGCCTAAAAATACTATAATAGAAATGACGTGTATAATGGCCTTTTGTACCATTTAAATGGAAATTCTATTTCTCTCCAACTCATAGGTGGTAATTGTGAGCACTAGAAGCCTTATTATCAGCCTTTCTGTGCGTGTTCTAATTATTCATTGATGCTAGCTATCCACTTGATCCTCCTCATTCCTTGGAGAAAAAAAAATAAAAACTAAGGCCAAAACACATAATTCCTAAAACATGTGGTTTTTGACATATGGTGAGTGAGAGTACCTGAGAAAAACAAAAAAAAACAAAAATAATAAAACTCAACACCCTGCATTCTTATGCATGTTGAAAAGAAGATATTTTTTGACATAATGTTAATATGAACTTGTTTTTGTAAAAACCTTTGAGGAATACCCCGCCTAAATATACTAGATTACTTAGGAAACACCCTGTATATATACATAAAGTCCTTAAGGCAGATCTATAACTTAACAAAAAAACACATTTTAAGTCACTCAAACAAGAAACTATCTGAAATATGTAAATTATTTCCTTTGCGGGTGTGTGGAGCAAAAACATAAAGCAAATAATACTATTAACTTTAATTACTCATATACTCTAATTAAAAAGCCCAAAATTATTAAGACTGGTAATACCTTATGACAAACAAATGACTTAGAACGTGATCACCACCCTTACGGGCACGTGCTCCTTGATTGTAAAGTTTCCCTTTCTTCGGTTTTTCTAATTTTTTGTTTGTAAAATTATAATTTTATCCCAATTAAGTCGTTGCACGCAAATAAAAATTTTGTTAATTTTTTTTATTAAGCATTATTTTGCCCTTGTCTAGCTTAATTCCTATTATGTTCTGTTAATTTTGTTCTGCTATATATTTTGTTAAACTTTGTTTAAGCTAATACGCTGGATCTGCTTTGGCAATAGCTTTATTTTGCGAAAGCCAAATAAGGTTGGCTTTTGAGATAAAGCAAAAGAAGTGATCGCTCTAGGCGACAGGTGGCAAGGAGCGCCAAAAAGCCAAATGCGAAAATATTTTTCAGAGACATATAAAATTTTGATGGCGCTTTTAAGAGACGTGGGGGAGTGTCTGTGGTTATTACTTACAATACCTACATAGGTAACAGATTTTATTATTTGGTGACTTATTGAAATTAACACCAAATAAGAATTTAAATATACAGGGTGTTCGAAAAATAGACGGAGATATTGTAATGGGCGATTCCTTGTTTAAAATTATGAGAAAAAGTTTCTATAAACATGGGTCCGGAAATGCACAGTTTTCAAGATACAGGGTAATAACTTTTAAAAAAATATATTAATTTAGCCCTTAATAGATTAAAATTATAAGGTCTAGTTGCGTCTCGGGGGGCATCTTAGCGAATAAAATTGGCAAAAAAATGTACGTCACTGCCTTTTTTGCAACTTTAATATTTGTCGCTTGATTAAGCGTCTAAAAATACAACTTCTTCACCTCTTGTATTTTTTTCGTATCTCACTTCGTTTTCAAGAAAAAAAAAATAAAAACGGTTTCATTGCATGCCACTGGACAAAATGGGTTTATTAATTTTTGCTAAACAAAGCACAGGTGCCTTGGAAACCAAAAAATCATTTCTGCATGGAGGTTTGACACTGACAAGCGTCAGTTCTTCTAGAAAATAATTATTTACCTTATTTTCTTGGCGAAATTTCTCTAAAAGTTTTAAAGTATTCACAATAATGTTATTTAGAAAGTTTTGCCATTCCCTCCAAGGATAGTGGCCGGCCGAGGTCCGTAAAAACGCCTAAGTATAAAGAGGCAGTTTTACGTGCCGTGTAACAAAATCCTGGTATAAGTACCAGGACTATAGCCGCTCGATTAGGGGATAATCATTCCAACAGTACTGTGTGGCAGGTTCTCTCCGAACAACTTTTGTATCCGTATTATGTTCAACGTGTGCAGGCATTACTACCAAAAGATTTTCTGCCCCGTTTGCAGTTTTGCCAATGGTATTACGAAAATGTTAATAATAACAAAAATTTTAATAAAACCATACTTTTTACGGACGAAGCTCGATTTCGGCGGGATGGTATTGTTAAGTTCCATAACACTAATGTATGGAGTGAAGAAAATCCTCATGCTTACGTATAATAATAATAATTAGTATAATAATTATAAAATTATTATGTATAATTTAATTTAACTTTAATAATTAAGTGTTGATGTTTGCAATAAAAGTTGAATTAAAAAATTTGAAAAGCTTAGATTATGTTTTTTTTTATTTTACCCCTTACTGTAACCAAGACTTTAAAAATCTGTTTCTGTTACTTTTAAAAAGGTTGTTAGCAGTAAAAAAAAAGATTTTTAGAACAACAAACAAATTCAGAAAATAATAAAATTAATTTTTACCATGAGCGAGCCTGTAAGGTCATTAGGTCATTTTTATTAAACTAGAGAATCCAGGTTTGAGAAAACAAATAAAAAGTAAATTAATGACCTAAGGGTTGCCTAATTATGCTACTTTCCACTTAAATTTGTCGCCGTAACACATCTGTCCTTAAAACTTAATAAAAAGACTTAATTTATGGTAAAAAAAGTAAAAAAAAAATGTTTTGCTTCGTTTTAACCAAGCTCGGGTAAAATAAATAAAAGCATTCCAAGATTACATAAATTAAGCGAGGTTTCTTGTTTCCAGGGAACTTTTAATTAACTTGAAATATGAGAGCAATCTTAATAATGAAGGTATTCTAATATTTTTAGAAGGTGTTTCTGTCAGTTTTGTCAGGGTTTTAACAAAATTATATAAAAAGTTATTTAACAATTATTAAAGTGTGAGTAATTTAATGACAGTTGCTATGTTAGATAGTTTTATCTTACTATTTTAATTTAACGTACTTGATTAAAATGCATAAAATTATATCGTTAGCAGTATGTAAGCTTTTTATTTTGTATTTTTTTATTGCAGTATTTTTGTCTTATAGACCAGGAAAATAACAGCAATTTAGGCAAAAATAAATCTATTTTGCCAGCCAGCTCGGATTGTAATGCGGTTTTCGACATCTTAGTCGGGAAAGCACCAGGAATCCATTGTACATATAAGAGGGAGCTGGTCGTTCCAAATTGCCTATCGAGTACATCCCCAAAATTGCATAATTCTTTCAAAGGTATACTAAGTCAATAAAAATAATGTAAAATAACGTAAAAATTACTCTCCGGGGGTCGCTCCGCGGGGGTGAATTTTGGCCCATAATTGGCTGAAATTACCCCTGCATAAAAGGACGCAAGAACCCGGACAAGAGCTACTCCCCTGGAGTTTTCGACCGCGCTGATTTCAAATCTGACCTTGAAACATCCCTACGATGCCCGGGGTGCTCCGCGGGGGAGAATTTTGGCCAAATTTACCCCTTAATGATAAGTCGCGAAAATCCGGGTCAAAGCTACTTTACGGGGGTTGGTTGTGGCGCTGATTCAAAATCCTCCGTTGGAACAACCCTACGACCAAGGAGGGTGGCTCTGCGGAGGTGGATTTTGGCCAAAATCATCCCTTAACGATAAGTCGCAAAAATCCGCGTCGTTAAAGCTACTACTCCAGGGTTTTCGGTGGCGCTGATTCGGATTCCACCATTGGAACAACCCTACTACAGACGGAGGTGGCTCTGCAGGGGTGAATTTTGGCCAAAATTATCCATGAATTAACCATAACTCGCGAGAATCCGGGTCGTCAAAGCTACTACTCGGAGGTTTTTGAGGGCGCTGATTCGAAATCCGCCGTTAAAACAACCCGAAGACCGAGGAGAAGTGGCTCTGCGGGGGTGGATTTTGGTCAAAATCATCCCTTATCCATTGGTTGCGAGAATCCGAGTCGTCAAAGCTATTTCTCGGGGGTTTTTGGTGGCGCTGATTCTGAATCCGCCATTGAAACAACTCTACTACCGACGGAGGTGGCCCTGCGAGGATGGATTTTGGCCAAAATCGCCTCTTAACGATAAATCGCAAAAATCCGGGCGTCAAAGCTACTTATTGAGGGTTTTCGGGGCCGCTAATTCAAAATCCACCATTGAAACAAACCTGCGACCGACGGAGGTGTCTCTGCGGAGGAGAGAGCCACTCCCGTCGGTCGTAAGGTTGTTCCAACGAGGGATTTTGAATCAGCGCCCCCGAAAACCCCCAATAAGTAGCTTTGACCGGAATTCTCGCGACCTATCGTTAAGGGGTAAGTTTGGCCAAAATTTTCCCCGCGGAGTCACCCCCGGGAATCGTGGGCGAGTTTCGAGGTCAGATTTGAAATCAGCGCAGTCGAAAACCCCTAGGGAGTAACTCTGGTCCGGATTCTCGCGACCTTTTATGCAGCGGTAATTTCGGCCAATTTTGGCCAAAATTCACCCCCGCGGAGTCACCCCCGGGCATCATCAAAGTGTTCAGCACCCTTAAAAACCCCCGAAGAGTAAGTTTTACGTTATTTTACATTATTTTACCGACTTAGTATATTTTTAAAAGAATTATGCAATTTTGGGGATGCACCTTATGCACCAGAGAGGCATTTTAGATCGACCAGCTCCCTCTCATATGTACAATGAATTCCTGGAGCTTTTCCGAGTAAGATGTCGAAAACCGCATCCCGATCTGAGTTGGCTGACAAAATCGATTTATATTTAGGTTATTTTCCTGGTCTAATAGGCCTAATACAGACAACAGCAGGTCTAGTACACAGGGGTTTTGAAATGTAATAGAACATAACTTAAAAAGTTATTAGGAACCAATATAATAATATTACAATTTATCATAATCCTTAAAATAAAAATCATAATTAGCTGTACTTTTAAATTGTTCTGCCTTGTTGGGATTTTTTAAGTGTTAATGTTGCCAAAGCAAACAGGATCATTTTTTCATTAGTTTTAATGACAATGGTAAGATTAATGTGTTTAGTCTACTCCTTAAAGTTTTTCGGTAATATCCCTAGTGCATTTAATTTTTCCGGAACAATTCAGAAAACCGAGTTTCTAAGTAATTTGTTTTAACAAATAGCATGAGCGAGAGTGGTTTTAAAAGTCCGAGTCGAAGACGAGGATTTTTCCACTTTCGCGAATGCTATTTGTTAAAACAGATTACTTAGAAACGAGTGTTCCAATTTTTCCACAGGAAAAATTAGATGGACGGGAGATATTTGGTTAGATTATTTCCTGAGTTAAATAAACATTTTATTTTAATACAACATTTTTTTTATCAAAACCATAAGAACAATAATCATTAAGAACAATATAACTTTCAAGCTAGGAAAGGCAATTACTTCAAACTCATTTTAAATTACAATTAATATAAAAATTACAATTATTGTAGGTTACAAGAGTATTGTTAGCCATATCGGTTAAATTATTTTTAATTATGTTTGTAGTAGCACTATTCTCTATGTTGCTGTAAGGACTATCAAACGATTGATGGTGTTGGCTGTCTTTTCAAGGGAGCTTTGAAGCTTGCGGATGGTACATTATTTTGGACGGTTCTTAAGGCAGTGATGATGTTTGAATGATATTGATTGTCCATTTGTAGATACGGTTGGATAGACGCAGCTTTAGAATGCCCTGCGATTTTGATGAGTTGCTTGCTGATGAGTAACAGCAGTTGATCGCATAGAATGGTTAGATATTGTAACTTCTATCGTGTTCATACCTGTTTTTTGGGCTGCGTCTTTGGTCCATTTTGACAGTTCATTTCTTTCAACAGGAATGTTTTTAAACCATCCAGTGCTACGATTGGATTGCCATGCTGAATTTGGTGTCAAAAACAATCTATTTGTTGTTTTTTTAGACGTTCGTTTATTTAACAGGGATTTGTACAAACGTACCGGACAAAACTCAGGGTTTTTTGAATTAGGAACAAGCCACTTGCTATCGCACAGTTTTTTTGCATCACCTTGTGCAGTTTTGCTGAAGACTGTGTTATACTCGATCCTTCCAGAAACAAGAGATACATAATTTGACCTAAATGTCAAAATATATTTTGTAGTGTGATTTTAAAGTAAATGTATGTAACTTTTAATTTTTTTGGAAAGGCAAAAGGAATTTTAGTGGTTATTTATCGTTTTAGATTTTTTGATTTTTTTTTACAAAAATAGTACAGCTAGCAAATTTTGGATGCTAAAAAAATGGCAAAACGTGATTTATACAAGGTATTGCAAAAAAGACATAAAAAAAATTGCGAAAACTGATTTTACGCCAAGATAAAAAGTATGCGCACATATTTTGTTTTGATATAAGCGTTAAGGTACAATAAACAAAAGATTTTGTTACAAAATTAAAAAGCAATATCTTACCTGTTTTGATTCCATAATTATCAATTTCCTCTTGAAAATGTTCTGCAGCGAGCCGCTTCTCCGCCCCTCCAAGCAAGCTCAACTGCGGCAATAAAGTAAAATTTACGCTGCAACCCGGTTGGTGTTGTCTCATCCCATAAGGACATCTTGTAGTAGTCGTCCATATTTAAAGAAGCTAAATTTGTTTTCCTTTTTTCTTCATGTTTCTGGAGACTTCTCCTTTTCGCATTTCGAGCGTCTATAGCTGGCTTAAATGTAATGTCGTGGAATGGGTCGAACACGATATTAAATTCTTGAAAATATTTTTCCTGCAGTTTTTTGGCCACGATATTCCACATTACTTTTACACACAGTTCTTTGTAGTCTTCCCCATTAGCTTTACGCATGTTCCATGCCCAGTTCTTGAGGATTAAATTTAGCTTGCCTGTAGTTGTTGTCTGGAGTAATTGGTAATTTTTTGCTTGGCAAAATTCCATAAATTGCTTCCAGATCGATGTGTTAGTTTTCTGAGTATTTAGTGGAACACTATTTTCAACAGCCGCATTAATTTTACTTTCGAAAACATTTTCAAACCGATTCATTTTGAGTTTCAGTTGAAAAATTAATAAATTGGTAAGCGTCGTTTGTGATCTTTGTTCTTGGTAACGGTACATAGCAACACAGCATAGAAACCATCAAGTTTGTTTTTACAAGGCAACTTGCCACACTTGCATGAAATTTTTTCGATTTTTTTTTCCGAAAAAACTGCTGACAGCTAAGTTGACAGTTGTTAAGTAATTTTTCCACTTAAAATTTATATTCGACATACCAATTCTTGATAGAGATTGGTTAAAATTAATAGGAAGGAAATAATCGCTGTAAGAATTGCTTATGTATTTTACCTTAAGATGAGTTAGTAATGCTGTGGTCCAGTCAACCTCGATTATGTTGCACCCATCCTAATTCATCGATATATAATCAAGGAAGTTTGAAGGTATATGGAAGCCCAATGCTATGGCCTATTCGTTTAGAAAATGTCCAACCCACTATGAAAATAACTGTCATGTGTTTCACCCGCGATTCTGCGCAGTAACAAAATTCCACGAAAAATTTATTATGTGTTGCCTACTTACACACTAATAAATTAGTGTGTAGGTAAGCAACAAATTTAACTTTTTCAAAGCCGTAGTACCGTTTTCTGTGCGACGGCGCGGCGCGTATAAAACCATATCCACTGTGTACCGTCGTCCCTCATTAACTCTTCCAAGCGAATTACGTGTTTCAGTGTCGTTTGCGCTGTATTAATTTCGATTGTTTTACTTTGTGTTATTGTATTTTGTGGCTGCAAAAGTTTTTTGGATTGATAAAAACCTTCTTATTTTAGTGATTATTGTGTTTTATAATTTTGTGTTTATTACTTATAATATCGTAACAACTCGACTAGAGGTTGTATGGTTTTGTCTAGCAAAGCCAAGGGTCACACACCCGTTATTTTTTACTTTATATAAACTTTCACTAATTTAGGCAATTAATAAAACCAAATAATAGCAAAAATATTTATTATAATACTTTGTTTTCTTTTAAACACAATAGCCAAAATACTCCGCAAGTCGTATTGGTGCGTCACCTCCAAACTATTACTAATTCTCCTCTCTGCCTGAATCCCGACGCCTTCCGTAAACGTTTTTCTTTGTCCTACCATGTAGTGCAGTGGCGCGGCTAGTGAAATGTTTTACAGTCGGCCACGCTACTGTCTTCCACGTCCGCGTGGAACCTTCCTAAGGCAGATCTTCCAACCTACATAACAAAGTAAATAGGCATTAATATTAAGCTACGTTTGTGACCATTTTGGTCACACAATTATTGACAAAAGAATACAAATTAAAACAGATAACTGTGCACAGTACATTAATTTAAAGAAAGTCCTATCTCTTTTTTTTTTTTTTTTTTCAAGGGTACCCTTTTTCTAACAGTCTTACCAACATCCTTCTATATAAAAAAACGCTGAAAACAATAAATATAATTATTAGAGAAAAATGCATTAAAATCTTATTTAAGCAATTCTCTCTGTAATCCACTTTGGATTGTTAATTTTCAATTTCTTCCTTTGAAGCGTCATCAGATTCCGCATCGGATTCTGAGCTTACATTTACTTGAAAGGCCTTTAACTTGTCTAGAGGTACAATTCTTATATTTTTCTGCGATCGAGAAGAGCCCTTTATGTCCTCGACAACATACCGATCGTGGTCAAGAACCTCAACTATTTCGTATGGGCCACTAAATTTAGGTAGAAGTTTCTTACTTTCTCCTTGGTTACTCGTAGGAAAAGTTCGAACTAATACATGATTTTCTACTGTAAACTTTTGACCTGAGCATCGTTGCTTATCAAATCTAGCTTTACGTTCGCTTTGATTTTGGTCAATCTTTTCTTTAGCAGCATTTCGTATTTCTAGCAAGTTTCTTTCGTTACTAGAATTTAGCTCTACTTCGTTGGCTAGTACTGCATTTGCCACTCCTCTAGGAGCATATCCAAAAAATAGTTCATACGGCGATTTTCCCGTAGCAGAATTCTTCGTTGAATTCAAACCCCATCGTACCTTTGATATCGCCTCGTCCCATCTATCCTCTTCGTCCGTAGAAGCGGAAAGGGATGCAAGAATAGTACGATTAAATCGCTCTACTTGTCCGTTTGCTCGCGGCGTAGCGGTAGCATTAAGGACATGTTTAACATTTAAGTCCCTGCAGTACTCCTGAAATTGTTTGCTCGTAAAACAACTTCCTCGATCAGAGATAATGCGTCGCGGAACTCCAAAATTTTCAATAATGCTTTGCAAAAAGTTTAACACCGGTCTAGTCTTCGTTGACTGAACGGCTTTCATAAAAACGAATTTTGTAAATGCATCTACGATTACAATAAGATAATTATTTTTCCTTTTGGACTTAACAAATGGACCAAGGTGGTCAATATGTAGGGTGTCAAATGGTTGAGCAACCTTTTCAAGTGGGTGCAAATACCCTGGTCTACGACCACCCGGTTCCTTATTATACAGACATGAAAGACAACTAGAAATATACTTCTTTGTATATCTCCTCATACCACCAAACCAGTACGATTTTGATATGGCAGATAATGTCTTTTCCACAGATAAGTGTCCTCCTGCATCATGGAAATGTAGTAATATCTGTCTTCTTACAGCTTTAGGTACAACCCACTTTTTGCCTTGTGGAGTTAATTTGTATAGTCTATTGTCAGTCATGCAGTATTCTTTATGAATATCTTCTTCCTCCTTGTCAGAAGGTGTCCTAGTTAGAACGTCCAACAGGTACCTACATCTGTCGTCGGTGTTTTGGGCAGCTAACACCCAATCTTCGTGATTAATATTTACCACATTTACTGCACACTCTACGGGATTACGACTCAAGGCGTCTACGTGACTCATTTGCGAACCCTTCCGATATTCGACGTCAAACGAATATTCTTGTAAGCTTAACCACCATCTAGCTATTCTTGGTACTAAATCTCTTTTGCTTAGAGAAGCCCTAACAGCACTACAGTCGGTGATGACATTAAATTCTATACCAATTAAGTAAATCCGGAAGGCCTTTAAAGTGTACACCACTGCCATAGTCTCCAATTCATAGGAATGATATCTTTGCTCTTCTTTAGTGGTTTGCTTGGAATAGTACATCACAGGCTTCATAGCCCCATTATGTTGTTTTTGAAGTAAAATACCGCCTATGCCCCATTGAGATGCATCGGTATGTACTTCTGTCGGAAGCTCTGGATCGTAGATTGTAAGGACAGGTCTGGACACTAGAATTGTCTTGAGAGTGTTAAAAGCTCTACTTTGTTCAACATCCCAGACAAATTTAGTATGCTTTTTAGTCAAAGAAGTTAGAGGCCTAGCGATCGTAGCATAGTTCCTCACGTACTTCCTAAAATATCCTGATAGTCCCAAAAATTGACGTACAGTTTTAACATCTGAGGGGACCGGAAAGTTACTCACTGCTTCAGTTTTCCCTTTTCCTGGCTGAACACCCTCTTTGGAAATCTCATGGCCCAAGTATTCAACCCTTTCTTTGAAGAAATGGCATTTTGACAATCTCAAAGTAAGACCATGAGTAGCAAATGTTTGAAAAACCTCCCTTAAATTTGCCAATCCCGTATCGAAATCCTTGCTAGGGAGTAAAATGTCATCCATGTACGCTATGGCCTTTCCATATCTTAAATTCCCTAACACTTTGTTTATAGTTCGTTGAAACACTGCGGGCGCATTACACAAACCAAATGGGACCCGTAGGTATTCGTAATGGCCGTCTGGGGTAATAAAGGCAGTCTTTGCAATAGATGATTCTTCCATTTCTATCTGGTGGTAACCACTTGCTAGATCTAAGCAAGTAAAATATTGACAATCTTTTAGACTTTCTAAAAAATCGTCTGTTCTTGGCAAAGGAAATCGGTCCTTAATAGTTTTAGCATTGAGTGCACGAAAGTCTACACACATTCGTTGTTCGCCATTCTTTTTCTTAACCAACAATATTGGGCTTGAATAGGGTGAGTTGGACTCACGAATTATTTTATTTTGCAATAAGTCCTCTACCGATTGTCTCACAACTTTTCGTTCATTGTAAGAAAGACGATAGGGTCTATATACCACAGGAGTGTTATCATTGAGATGAATGGACATTTTTATAATATCTGTTTTTCCCAGTTCAGAATTATTATTTGCAAAACACATACGAAATTCATTAATTAAGTTTACTAAAAGTTGAACTTGTTCAGAACTTAAATTTTTATTGAATGAAATATCTTTGATTACAAAGTCTTTGGAATTTTCTTTTATATTAAAAACAGATATAACATTGTCAAAAGATCTATCTTTAAAACATATTACAGATCTAGCTAATATTTGCTTATCACTTACCAAGATTTCGTTACTTGATAAATTTGTTATAGACAGGAACCCATCGGCTGCATTCGTAACGCAGTCTTCTACAATGTGCTCCTTCCCTGGAAACATTCGTAGTCCTCCGTGGATGAAGACTTCCCCATCGTAGTTGCCTCGCGATGTGACTGCAAGAAGTGCTTGCGTTCTTGGTGGAATGATCGTCGATTCTTTAGCCCATACCGGTATTTTTCGAGCATCAATGTTCATGCAACTACTCACATCTTCATGTGAAGGTAATATCCTGACAGTTTCGCCACATACGATCATGGCTAGATGAGCCTGATGAAGAAAAGTCTGCCCAACCATAACATCAACGTCTTGAACCTCATTTGGAACTACTAATAGTTCAACATCAGCTTCTGCTCGATCGACCTTCAAGTGAGCCTTTGAAGAACCAATGACTTTTATAACAGACCCTCCATAGCTTGAAATTGATATCGTCGATGGATATATCGGAAGGTTTAGCGATTGTGCCACCTCTTCTTTCACAAGTACTGCACTACAGCCTGAATCTACATAACATTTAAACGTAGACCCATTTAAACAACAGTCGAAATAGTACATTTCGTTAGTAAATTTCGACTGCTGCACCACAATTTGGTTTTTAACAGGTTGTCTGCGGCAGTCCTTTGATAAATGTCCTAGACGTTTACAGCTCGTACATTCAATCTTAGGTTTGGGACATTTGTTTGAAAGATGTCCTTCTTCCCTACAATTGTAACATCTAAACTTTGGCCTTTTCTTTTCATTGAGGTTTGGTTTTCCAGTTGGGTTCCTTTTATTAAGTTTGTTTTCGTTGCGATGGAAAACATTTGAGTGCAGTCGTTCGTAGACTGGTTTTGAGTGACTGGGAGTGGGCGGTACTATTTCTGGAGCAAGTGAAGATAGGTATTCCGCATAAAGTCTATCAGGAGTTTCGTATCTTCCTGCTCTGGCTCCTGCCTGGATACTCGTATCAGAAATACCATCAATGACGCACGATACCGCTTTTTTGCCTATTATTTCACAAGCAGTTACCAATTCCATTTTATCAAAGTAATATCGATCCCATGATTCCTCAGGCTGTTTGAATCGATTAACCAGCATTCTTAAGGTCGCCGCATAATCCTGATGCTCAGGAAAGGATTTTATCAGGAGTTCTTTCCATTCTTGCCACGAAAAACGATATGATGGTAAATTGTCGTACCACCTGCGGGCAAGACCGCTTAGACGGCTCTGCATTATAAAAATCATGGTAGTCTCATCCCATGAGTTAATAGTGCCCAGCTGTTCAATTTTGCTAATCCATCTAGAGGAGCTTAAATTTGGGTTTCCAGGTGTAAAAATGGGTATGCAATCCGGTTTAGCTAATATTTGACTTCGTTTAGGTGTCTGTGACTGATGACTTATGAGATTTTCTACCAATACCTCTAGTCTTTCCACTTTGTCCTTAGTGGGAGGAGGGGTGTAACTGCGGCTGGTACTTGGCTTGCTTAAATCTATTTTGGAGACATTATTTCGTTTAGATTTCTTGCTGCGTTTGTAATTTCCATCTGAAGAACTAGAGCTACTGCTACTCGTACTACTAGTAGGTGATAAATGTCTTTTTCTACCCATGGTAAATCCGATAATTCAATTATACAATACAAAAATAATAATACTTAGACTATGCAGTTATAATAGCAATACAATACAACATAACTGTGCCAAAAAAAATGCTGTTTAACTTTTACGTTCGCTAAACAACTTCTTCTTAAATATAATATACAAAAAAAACATTAATGCATCCACTCTACGTCATTAACAAACTTAAAAATAATATAAAAGTAATAAATCAAATCTCACTTAATTTATTCCACTGCTAATTATAAAAACACCTAGTCAAAAAATTTTTTAAACCAAATACTAACTAACAAACCACAACTAACCACGAAAGAAAAAACTCGGGATTTATTTTTCACGTTAAATAAATCCTTTGCTTGACAGAAAACATAAAACGTCCTGTATATAGGTATTTTTTGTTCATCCAATTTTGCCTGCTAGAAATAACCCAAGGATATTGTTTATTTTTCAATTATTAAAGTCTTATTTAGATATTATTTATTACGTAACTATTAGGTAATAAAATATACATAATGCAATTAACAATTAGTAACTTCAAGTTATTTGACTGATCCGTTAGTCAAATTTTGACTTAATTTGCTAGAAGTACTTACAAAAAAAATGGCCAATTTGACGGCAAAACACTTAACTATTTTTACTAGATATTAAACAATATTATAAACACATAACACTGAACAATACTAAACTAGGCACGTGATTAGATCCCGACGCTGCTCTATAAACTTTCACTAATTTAGGCAATTAATAAAACCAAATAATAGCAAAAATATTTATTATAATACTTTGTTTTCTTTTAAACTCAATAGCCAAAAATACTCCGCAAGTCGTATTGGTGCGTCACCTCCAAACTATTACTAATTCTCCTCTCTGCCTGAATCCCGACGCCTTCCGTAAACGTTTTTCTTTGTCCTACCATGTAGTGCAGTGGCGCGGCTAGTGAAATGTTTTACATTTAGGTAAGTATTTCTTATATTAAAATAATTGAGAGAAGTAAGGTAATCTTATCTTTTTTTTAGATGAATACCACAATGTTTGTGTATTTTTGTGGAACATTAAAAAGAAATTGGGTATACACTAAGGTACTCATATTTCATTTAATAATTTAATATATTTTTTTAAAGAATCAAAATTATTGATTACTGGGCAGACCAGGCAAATTTTAATATATACAAGTGCCACTAATTAAATGAAAGAAAGTACAGTTGTATGTTAAAGTTCCCTTTTGCTTCTTTTGTATTTGTTTATAAAGAAATTAGATTTTTGGTTTCTTAAACTAACTCTATTAACTTTTCAATTTCGACATACTGTAGGCACATAATATTAAAGAGATACTATTACAATGAATACCTACCAAAGGTTACTAAACATTTTTAACCACTGTTATCATATTTCATAAATCCTTTAAACTTTCTTGTATATAATACTTTACTGGCAGTGTTTAATATTCAAAGTATTTTATATAAATATACTTTTGTTAAATTCGCTGCTTAAATACTTAAACATACTAAAAAGAAGGTTGTTTTTAGAAAAAAACAATATAATAATTACCAATTATAAGAATATACACATTTTCTTCATAACAGTAAGTTTTTTGCCTTATTTTTAAGATCAAAAATAAATTTAAACTATATTTAAGCATAAATTGATTTCTTTTTATGGGAAATTTTCCATTAATGCTGCAAATTTTTAAAAAATTATGTTTACTTTATTTTCAATCGTGATAGGCATTTTATGAAAATTAATTAAAAATTTGAAAGTTACCTTTTTATTTCTGACGGTTTTTTTTATCGCCGTTAGGTGTGAGCTCCCACGCTTGTTTTATAAGGTATCTCAGGTAAACTTGTTTTTTTTTACTTTGGTTAAAGTATATTATACGAATGATAACATATTTTTTTATTAAAACAAAACTATTTGTTCTTTCCTAAATAATTTATTATATAAAGTATGTAAAATTATTTAAAAAAAAAATAATATTTTAAAGTTTAAATAATTTTTCCCTGACTTTAAAACCTATTTACAAAAATAATACTACCAATTAAAAATTCCTGCACAAAAAAAACACGTTGGTGTTAGAGGAACTTTTTCCTATTTAAACCAGTACTATCCAATTAATTTTTGAGTATGTGAGACAGTTGTCCTACTACCCATTCTACCCTTCAAGTAGTAACTGTTTCATTTGGTAGCTAAGATCACGACCTCGTCAGTGTTTTACATTTCGCTGATTTTGAGCCTATAAAATATATGCCTACTACGCACCCTTTGACACTATTATTCAGCACTATAATCAGTGCGATTTCTTTGCCATTAACACTTGAAATGCTACCTACCTTTTTTCTCATAATCCTTTTGAAATATGTTTAGAATCACCAGAATATTTTGATTGGGATAGGATAGAGACCTATATTTTCCATAGTAAAAAGACTCCAACCTATTCAATTATAAACCGCGATTTCTGTGATAAAACTAGACTTCTAGATCAAAGCTTAAGATTCTTTATAATACAAAAATCCAAATCGACAATCCAGCCTCAAAACAAGAACCGAATGTAATAAAACTATTTTGGTGCTTAAGATTGTTTTAACAAACGCTAAAATTTTAAAACGACACTCTAGAGAAAGCATTATGCCACTTAAGATGCATTTTTTTCACTCCCATTTAGAATACTTTCCTGATTGCAGTTTCAGACGAGCACGGTAAGAGATTTCACCAGCAAATTGCTTAGATGGAGAAGCGCTACAGTAAAAAATGGACCCTAAATATACTAGAGGACTACTGTTGAACCTTTAAACATGAAACCGCTTTTGGAAAGTACAAGACCAAAAAGAAATCCAAATAAATTGTTTAATTGTTTTTTTTGTTACAATAAGGAGTATATTTTGTAAAAAAAAGTGGTATTGTTTTGTCATTATGTTTTAAACATTTAGTACTAGATCGTTTATAAATTGGGATTTTTATATTTTATATTCTCCCTTCTCTAAAAACTTGTGGGCAATAGGGAGAAACCGAATGCATATTTGAATTTAGTACAACAGAGTCGACGCAAAAAACCCGAAAAAATATCAGCGAGCGACAAAAACTTTAGTAATGCAGAAAAGTGTAGTAAATCGAATATTTTGATATTTCTAAAGCAACCATTTGTTTATTAGCATTGTTTTGAACTTTAACTTATTAATAATATTGGTAATTTTCAACTTTATACCTAACTTACATAAAGTTACAAAATTTATTTCCTGAAGCTAAACTTAAACCAGTTTATTAAGAAAATATTTTTGATATGTTTTCAAAAAGCTAGCAGAGCACACGGTTCGGCGACGTTTAAAATAATTAACATAATTTATTGCGCCCCAACACACACAACTTGTGTTATCGTACATTTCTTGAAGGCTGACTGCAGAGATATATAAAAATAATAGGAAAGATTGTAAAATAAACTCATCCAATGCTCGATATATTTTTGACTCATCCCAAGTTTGTTTTAACTAAAATACACCTACCAAAAAACTAATCTCTTTATAAAGTCAAAATCTTGTTAGCAGAATTTTATTAACGCCTTTAAGTAGGCAGTAAAACACATATTTAATAAGATACCAAAATCTATTTATATTACAAACTTCTTACTGCAAAATATGAAACTAATTACAAATATACTTGCTTTTTATTGACAAATAAACAAACACAAAAAATTGAAAGATATTTTAAAACCTTAAAATAAATTGGAAAATAACAGAAACCAAAAGATGCCTTGCTATTTTTATACAAAAATAATTATGTAGTAATTATAATTTAAGTTTATTTAAAATTTTAAAGTAAAGGCATATAAAGGTAAGAAAATAAATATAAGTTTAATAAGAACTATCATTCTATAACATAGTTTAATGAAATAGTTCTTAACCATGACAGGGTGCTTGATTCTTTAAGCAACCTAAATTGTATAGAAACAAAAATTAAATATGAAGATTAATAATTTATGAGCACTTTTGCTTTCCGTTTTATTGAGAGCGTGAGAACAAAAATATTTTATTGTATGTCGCAGCAGGGTAGACAATGCCGGTCAAGTAAGGGGTGTGGTTTTTGCAACACGGACACCTTTCATCTACGGGCAGTCCAAACCAGTTAAAATGAAAGTTGCCCCTACAACTAATTAAAATAAAAGCACTGGATTCCCATAGAAAAGAGCTATGTTTTGCTTTATTTTATTTCTATATTCTTAATTTATATATTTTTCGTTAAACAGAAATGCTATCCTAAGATCAAGCTTAGCCAATCTGTATAAGTTACAGATAAAGTGTTTACTTAGCTGGGTTTATAGACTAACTGGATAGTATATAAACCATACAAATGTCTGGTTTGTTCTATCTATGGATAGTTATTTTATTTGGAGAATCAATTTTTCTAAGCAAAACTAACAAAAACTAAGCAATAAATATTCTTAGCTATTTTATTTTAAAGATAAAAAATTATTATTCTTTAAAACAACCAGATATTTGGTTAGTTTGTATACTAAGTATTTGTTTATAAGAATTGTTTAGATGCACAATTACTTCCTTTAAATTTAACTAAATTGAATGAATTTGCAGATTTTTATGTAAAACTCTTAAATTTAACGCATATATTATCCCATACTTAAAAAGGGTAAATTACGTTTTGCTCTAGAGAAATAAAAACATTGTTAATGC
Organism: Listronotus oregonensis; assembly: GCA_019359885.1. Classification (NCBI taxonomy): domain Eukaryota; kingdom Metazoa; phylum Arthropoda; class Insecta; order Coleoptera; family Curculionidae; genus Listronotus; species Listronotus oregonensis. Next base: position 80,103 of record JAHBCN010000267.1, read on the forward strand.
AAAGGATGTTCTGAAAAAGTTTTTTTTTTTTTTTATTTAGTAACACATTTTAAGTAGTATAATAAGATTTTTTATTTTATTTTTTTAAATATAAGCTAGGGTAGTAATACGGGTTTATTTTACTAATCTTATAAAAGAGTATACAGTTAAAAGAATTTAAAAGTTTTTATTTTTTAAATAGCAACAACAGAATCTGCAAAAAAAACAACAAACTCTAGTAGTGCGGGCAACAAAGGCGCGCTCATAAAGATGGCACAAAGTCAACGGGAGATGTTGGAGAAATCCTTTGATGTTCATTAAGTGTGATTAGTACCAATCGTACTACAGATTAAGTTATATTCTTTTATAGTATTTTAAGGAAACTATATACATATTTTTCTAAATTACAATAAAAAAAATGATACAAAAAAATTGGATTTCTTTGAGTTTTTAAAAAATACATAAGAAAAGCCATTTTAAATTATTTATTTATAAATGCAAAATACATTTATAAAGAGTAAACATACACTGTCAACTTCATTGTTATAAAAATAGAAGAAAAAGCTTTTTTTAATTTTTATAATTGCTATTTGTGTTTTAATTTATTAGTTAATGTTTTACAGTTATTAGATAAAAATATTATTCACAAGTTGTGGATTACCATTAATTATGTAAATTATTGTCTTTCTTAAAGAAATACAAATAAAGTTTTTATGTTAACATTGTAATTGTTGTGTAAATTTATGCTTTCTCCAATACCTATATGTTTTTCTTTTTTTTTAATACCGCAAGGAAGAGACGTTTTATTGTGATCTATGCTTAATTATTTGCACAGAAAAATAGCTTTTTGGTAACCGTAGAAGTGCTTATAAAATTGACAACTTATGAATGGAGGATTAAAAAATTGGCGTATAAGATTTGTAAGACAGTGCGGGTATTTTGTTATATGGTAAACAACACTTATGCAAAAAGAACTTTGATAGTAATAAATCTCCATATACTCATTAATTTAACATATTGCAGACTCAACGGTTGACACTTCAACTTTTTAGGACACAAATTTTTTCGATAATTCAATTTAATTATCCGTTGATTAAACTGCAACTGCAGTTCTTTATAAGTTTTCATTACATTACCAATTCGACATGTTCGGCACCTGGAAGCTTAGAAACGCTCTTTCAAACATTTTCGTAGATAAAAAAGTTGTAGGACACGTCTAAATAAAGCAGTTTGTAGAGTTTCAGCCCGTTGGTAATATCTTGTGTTTTCCATTGTTTACTGTGGTCTATTGTAAAAGTGGATCTTTTTTAGTATAGGGGATTAGTGATGAAACAAAAAAAAGTAAAATCCTGGTTAAAGTTACTCAGCCAGTATGCAAATTCCATTAATTCTGGTTCCACTCTGTAGGTTCCAAAGATAACCTCTCGTGTTCTTCCAAAACCCCTTCATGCTTTAATTATGTAAAGTCTAGATACCAAGCCTGTAACAGTTCTTAGTTAAATACTCCCCATGCCAAATAATTTCACTGATAGTTCCTGTGAAGTCCGTTTAAGCCTTGTCCTAGTATGCATTTCCTTTGTTTTAAAAATTCAGAGTTCCCTCAAAATTGCTTTTGGTCCAATCTTTAGCCCACTGCATGAGAACTCCACCGGAAATACCTAGGGAACAGGGTACTGTAAAGTTTGGATTATTGCTACCCGCTACTGCCAGTTTATCTGCCGCTTCGTTACCTAAGATACCAGTATGTCCTGGTACCCATTCCAAATTGACCGAATTGGACTTTGCTGGTGTGTTCAGAATCTTTATATAGTTCCTAACTAGTTTAGACCCAATTTTTACCCTACTTAGCATGTGTAAGGCTGTTCTTGGGTCACTGCAAACGTACAGATGTTTGTCTCTGTAATTGTCCAAGATACATCTGGCACAATCCCAGATTACATACATCTCCGTTTGAACTACTGTTGGATGATCTACGGCGAAAGCTAACTTTATCCTTGAATTATCACTCCACACTTTCGCTCCATTCCCAATGCTATTTTTAGATCCATCAATGTACCAGATCAGTCCTGTAAGAGAAAGAAAGTTATTTATTTAATCCCTCCCCACTTGCTTCTATCCGGGATCTTTGTTTTATACTTTCTGTGAAAGTGGTAGGTTCTTGGTATGACATCGAAAATGCGATTTCATTTTCTTCACATGCCTGAGAACTTCGTCTTCTTCTTTTTCTTCTAGTTCTTCTTCTTCCTGGGAGCCGTCTTGATTTACTACCGAAGGCAGCGCAGCCTCTTGGACTTTTTGTGCCTAATCTCCCATTATCTTTTATACCAATCCTCCCATTAGTCTTGTTTTTTCTACACTTCTGTATAACCCCAAGACTGGTTGGTTAATATATTTCTGTGGGCTCATTTTTGGTTGCCCAAATAATGCCTGTCTTTGTGATTCAACTCTTCACAATCGCACAGTATATGGTAGGCTGTTTCTTTCCCCTCGTCGCACATTCTGCAACTTGGGTCCCCATTGAGCTTAGCTTGTGTAGGTGTCCTCTTAGGTTATCGTGCCCAGTTAGTAACCCTACTGTTATGCAAAGTCTTTTCCTACTTTGTCTGAGTAATTCTTCCTTCGTTCTTTTGGATGGGCTTCTTATGAAGCCCTTTCCATGTCTTATTCTACCGAGGTTCTTCCAGTATTCCTTGTGTTCGTTTCGGATCCATTCCCTGATTTGCCCTTGTGCTGTGGTTTTGGTCACTCCAAGGGCAGGTTCTAGCCCAACATATGGTGTGGATGATCCATGTCTCGCTTGCTCATCCGCTTTTTCGTTGATTTTATTCCCAAATGTCTTGGTACCCCCAGGAGAGTTACCCTGTTGCGTTGCCCTGAGAACTGACTTCCCAACTGATTTAAGCCTTAAGGCCGTCTTAATAGCTCCTTCTTAACCTTTGATGTCAAGAGGTTCTAAGCAGAATAGATAGCTTATGGCCATAGTAGGGGTTGTCCGGAATGCCTCCTTCTGTTATGCCCAAACACGCTAGTTTTAGTACTGTCTCCATTCTGTCTTTGTTATTGGTCTTGTGGGCTGCTGGCCATTACACGACCGATGCATAACTCAGCTGTAAGATTATAATTACCGGGTAAATTTAATTAACCACTCTCGGCTGGAGATCCTAGCTTTTGCCAATCATCCTGTGACATGCCCACAGCCTATTTTAAGCTTTCTCTGTTTGTATACGTGTACAAAGAGAAGAAGCCTAAAATAGCCTGTGGGCATGTCAAGAGGATGATTGGTAAAGCTAGGGTCTCCAGCCGAGGGTGGTTAATTGAATCTACTCGGCGATTATAATCCCCCAGCTGAGCATGCTAATTCCTGCTGAGTTTTTTTGTCCAGGGTTACTCTTAGGTAGCAAACCTTAATCCCAAATTCAATATTTTTACCTTGAATTTAACGTTATTTAATAATTTACAACTTAAAAAAAAAGTAAAAAAAGTATCGAACCGAGAGATGTCATACATGGTTTTTGATGTATTTTTTCTTCTAAACACGAATGCGTGGTCACAATTTTGATTACCAGGGCATACTTCTTCTTATCTCAAAAAACCGGAAAAAGAACACTCTACAAAAACCATTTAAAAGGGCATCTAATTACAATTACTTTTTAAAAATGATATCGTTGTAATGGGCACCACGACTTTGCTAACAATAGCGCATTCAATCACCTCATTTCTCATTATATTTTTACACATTTGGACAGGTAGGTATCTTATGATTAACATTTCTAATATTAATTTTTATACTCTTAACTGTTGCAAAATTGTTGGCTTAGAACTGTTTTACACATACAAGAATTCTAGTGAAATTTATAGAGAAAATTATCATCAAATTTTAATGATAATTTTTTTGGGACTTTTGGCAATAATACATTTACTTATATTAGGTACTTAGAATAAATTTCGGTAGAATTATTGGCAGAATTTATGTGATGCTTATGCGCACAAATGCTAATTTTATAAACAGTTGTTGGATTAGTTTAACATAACCTAGAAAGGCGAAAAGTAAATTAATTAAACAAAGGTTTTTATGTTCTTTAAATTATGTCAGATTTAGATAAACAAAAGTTGTTACTATTAGGTGTGTCAACAATGAGCTGGTTCATTTTTACTTTATGAAATAATTTTCAACGACATTACGGACCCCAAAACAAGTTCTGCATGGATTTTTGCGCCATCTCTCGAAAATATAGAACATGTTTTATTTTTTCATTGCCAAAATTCTGGTAAGAATTATTAGCCGTGTAATATATTGTGTAAATTTTCGGCACAAATATGGCAATAATTTTCGGAATAATTCTTGTATGTGTAGAATGGTTCTTAGGCCTTCTATTTTACGTAACTTCATACATAGAAGTCACAGGGCGTTAAATCACAAGATCTCGCTGGATAATTCACAGGACCACTTCTTGAAATAACTGTAAAGCGATGGTTTCGTTGACGGTATGTCACGTACTGCCATCCGGCTGGAATCAGAATTCTTCTAGTTGGTTTTTATTAACAATTCGGAAAAATATTAGTTTATCATTAACCGATAATGAACTTCGTTTACGGTGAGGCCAAGTCCATTTATAGAATTAATTGATTCGACCATTTATATATTTATTATTTATAATTTTATTTTTGTACATGGCTTGTCATAAAAAATATCACAAACACTCAACACATTTTTAAAACTTTTTAAAAGTATATTTTAAGTTAATCTAAAAGTTTGAAAGGTCCAATCAAATAGCCTAAAACCAGGACCTATGATCAAGAAAACAGAAAATATTTTTGAAATAAATTCGCCACAACAACATATAGAATCATTTTAAAAATTTTAATCACTATATAGTAATTAAATAGTCTAATAACTAATGAAAAAGTACATACTGTATTAACTTTATTATTCTAACTTATTTGGCTATAAAAGATCCCTGTTTCCCATTATCTCATTATTTAAGTGTTGTCATAAGAGGTAATTTTTTACTAATTTTTTAATTTTACTTTACTAATTGACCCAAAAAGAGTATAAATAAATCAAACTTCTGTTTCGAAATCGTGTATAGAGTAATATTGAATTTCGGTGTTATATAGCTTTCCAGTTAATTATTAAGTTTTACCTGCACTATTGATTATCGTTTCTTAAAATGGGCCATATAGAAAATAATTTGAGAAGTTAACTTTAGCCAGGTTTAACTTTATTCAAATTCCACTAAATACACTTTGTTTTGTTATTACTTAGCAACACGTTTTCACCATTTAAAACTTTAATCCATAAATACTTGTGGTCATTGGTAAATAGTAAACATTATAATAGAAATACATATAATTTAAATTCAATTTAACTATATAATCTTTTAAACTTATTGGATATCATCGGCCGAGTGTAGCACATAAATTATTTTATTATATTATTTATTATCTGGTCAAAATAGTCATTTACCCTTGCATAAATTCCCAAAAAGCTGAAACTTCGCATAAACGTTAGGGATATCATTATAATGAAACTGTGAAAAGTCCCCGTCGATCCCATATGTGTAAAAAATTTCATACAAGATAAAAGTTGGCAAAAATGGATTTTTGGATTGTAGATAATGCAGTTGCTTACAAAAATTGCCCCTACACTATTTCCCTAAAATTTACCACTTCTGAAAAAAACGTTTTTAAAATTTAATAAAGTTTTATTTCCTATACTATGCACACGTTTCCACCCCACCTGTGAGGTAGTGAATTTTTCGCGTTTTTTTTTAAAGTGGTTTGCCCAGTAGGCTACTCCACGGTCTATTTTATTAGATCCTAGTAGAATAAAAGGTCGTCTCATTCAGTATATTTTTCTCCTTCATCTTTTTCTTCTTCTCTTTCTCCATCTTTTCCTTTTTCATCTTCTTCCTAAGTTAATGTAAGTTGTTCAAAAAGCGATAGATCAATTGTTTCGTCGTTGATGTAAGGATCTTTTCTCCCGATTGGCCTTGACAAATCAATTAGTTTCCAAACCCATTCTTCTGGGTTCAGTTGATTACCAAGTCACACTTGAACCTGGTAATATACCCGATAAAAATGTTTTTGAGCAGAAGCAGAGGTTGGAGGAAGACAAGCTAAGTGTACACATTTTTTTATTTCCAGTAAGTTTTGCAGAAGATAAGTAACGTAACTTATATATGCAACTGCTTTTTGGAGCTCCATATACTGTAAGAAAAAAAATCCGTGGGTAATTATAGTTTTTGGATTAGAGTTGATAGCTTCAAAAATCTTAGGAGATATAACTATTTTTTTTTCAAATAATTTAAAAGTTGTTGTTTTACCCCCTTGGAACATTGCAGAGGTTGAATTACAGCTAGTCATAGCATATAAAAATAAAATGTGAATTTTACATTTAGGATAAGCCGATAAACTTGAATTTGATAATATTTGCAATGGCAAAGTAAAACCACGCATTCTTAAACTAACATTTAATACTCAGGGAGAATAAATTAAAAAAAGACCCAAAATAAGGTCAAAACGTCATTTAAACCTTATTGTTTAATACAGAGATAACCCAAACCAAAGAAAATCAAAACAAAAAAATAAATTATAAATGGTTTAATATATATATATATATATATATATATATATATATATATATATATATATATATATATATATATATATATATATATATATATATATATATATATATATATATATATATATATATATATATATATATATATAAAGTATAACGTTATTGTTTGTCATAAATCACATAATTTAGTAAACTCGTTATTTACACCTTTAAAAAGTCCAATACCAAAGAAAAAAAAGTCAAACCTAATTTACTCCATTCCATGACTAAATTGTCCTAAAAAATATATTGGAATGACGACACAATGCTTAGAAAATAGACTAAACGGACACAAATATACCAAAAATGCTTCAACTGCCCTACATAAACACGAATCTCAAACAAAGCATGAATTTAATTTTAAAGAAACTAAAATACTGTCACAAGATTCTAATTAAAAAAAACTAACAATCAAAGAAATGATCGAAATAAAAAAAGAAAAAGAAGCTGTCAACGACAAAAAAGATATTAAAAATCTTAGTCAAATCTATTTTAACTTAATAAATCCATAAATGTTTTACAATCAAATAATAATACACTTATCACACTGTATAAACAATATTTATAAAAGCGACCACTTTCCTGTATACAGCATATCGAAAAACAAATATGCAGATAGCATTTTGGTTCCTTTATTTAAAAAAATATCAATAAAATAAAAAATAAATCAAACCGACATAGATTTAAAATTCTTTTAGTTCTAAAAATGTATCAGAACTCCAAGGTAGGCATCCTGTTCAAATTAATTTTATTATGTACCTGATTTTAAAGTGTAAGTTAGAACTTTTAAATGTTGATTTTAAAATTGTAATTCGTTCATGTTTTACCCTAATCTTTTAATACTGTAAAACATTGTTGATGTTCTGTTTTAATTATGTTTGATTTTAATCCTATTTTTAGATACTTACGCTTGAAAGCAACAATAATGTGCGAAACGTTTGCAATAAACTTCCACCGTTTGCTTTATTAACCTATTCCCAAGAATAGCTTAAAAAGGACATTATATATATATTATATATATATATATATATATATATATTATATATATATATATATATAATATATATATAAAATTTATATATATATATATATATATATATATATATATATATATATATATATATATATATATATATATATATATAATATATATATATATATATATATATATATATATATATTATATATATATATATATATATATATATATATATATATATATATATATATATATATATATATATATATATATATATATATATATATATATATATATATTTTTTTATATATTTTATTTTTCCGGGACACCCCGTATAAAAACACGGATCCTGGTTTTACACCTTTTTATTGGATATCTGGTTTACAAACGTTTCTATGGTAACTCTTTAACGTAACGTAATAATGACAACTGTTTAACCTTTAACTGTCTGTCAACTTCTTATCTCGTCAGAATACAAAACTAAACTGGCCCGTGCGGATTTTCCTCGCGCTTTTTATAGTGAAGTGGAAAAGAATGGAAAAGTCTGGAAAAGTCTAGAATTAGCTGGAAGGATTCTTTTACTACAGGATGTAAGAAAAGTGTAAAAAGGATGTCTCCAGCGCCCTCAGGATAATCCGCAATGACCGTCGAAAAAGGAAAAAACTGAAGTAACCTATTTTAAATAAATTATTAACCTAAATAAAATAATTCTAACCTTTTATATTTCTAATAACTAAACACTAACTAAAATCTGTAACAAATATATATATATATATATATATATATATATATATATATATATATATATATATATATATATACAATAGTTTTTTCCTATTGCTATTAAATATTACATTTGTGAAAAGTGAGCAGGAGTAAATTGCGAAAATGCAAGCGATCTTGAAATATCCGAGGAGGACGTAAATAAACTAAAGATATAGACCATGAAATAGACATTGCTCTAAATGTCCAATAGTTTTAAAGCAGTTTTAATAATTGTTTATTACCTTTTGGTATTTAACATAATTTAGCTTTTAATAAAATATAACCAAGAATTATTTACGATAAAACCATTGACAGATTTAACAAAAAACTAAAAATTCTTGTAGCATATTATTGAAACATTTTTCTATTTGGTCATTTTAAAACAAAATTTAAATATCCACCTAATCATACTGTTTACCCGCAGAGGTTTTTCCTTTTCCTCCCAATCTGAAAATATTCAAGTCCCGTGTGAACAAATTCCCTCTCACTACACTTAAGACTCCGACGGTACGTTAGTACTTAGGCCTTAGTCTTCGTGGACTGTCCAAAGATAAAAAAAAACTTATTTGGCTATTAAATATCCCTGTTTCTCATTGTTCTTATTATTTAAGTGTTGTCATTAGAGGTATTTTTTTACTAATTTTTTAAATTTGTTTTACTGATTGACCTAAAAAAAGTATAAATATATGATCAAACTTTTATTTCGAAATCGTGTATAGAGTAATATTGGATTTCGGTGTTATGTAGCTTTTCAGTTAATTATTAAGTTTTACCTGCACTATTGATTATCGTTTCTTAAAATAGGTCATGTAGAAAATAATTTGAAAAGTTATCAGCCAGGTTTAACTTTATTCAATTTCCACTAAATGCACTTAGTTTTGTTATAACTTAGCAACACGTTTTCTCCATACAAAACTTTAAGTCTCAGATACACGTGTTCATTGCTATATAGTAAACCTTATAATAGGAATACATATAACTCAAATTTAATTCAATTATATAATATTTAACTTATTGGATATCATCGGACGAGTATAGCACCGAAATTATTTTATTATAATATTTATTATTCTGTTAAAATAGTCATTTACCTTTGCACAAATTTCCAAGAAATTGTGAAATTGTGAAAAAGTCCCCATATGTGCAAAAAATTTTATACAAGGTCAAAGTTCACAAAAATTGGGTTTTGGATTTTTTAGCGAAACTGTTGGTTTAATGATAAAAATACCTCAGCCAAGAATTGTAGATCATGCGGTTGTCTACAAAAATTGTCCCTACACTTTTTTCTCTAAAATTTACCATAAAAAAAACGATTTTAAAATTTAATAACGTTTTATTCCTTTTACTATGCACACTTTTCCACGCCACCTGTGATGTTGTGAATGAGTTTTTTTTTTAACGTGGTTTGCCCAGTAGGTCTACTCCATGGTCTATTTTATTAAATCCTAGTAGAACAAAAGGTCTTCTCATTCAATATCTATTTCTTTATTATCTTTTTCTTCTTCTCTTTCTCCATCTTCTTCTTTTTCTTCTTCTTCCTGAGTTAACGTAAATTATTCAAAAAGCGATACATCAGTTGTTTCGTCGTTTTTTTCTATTTGAGATATAACATTTAAACACGACTGGCCTTGACAACTGGTACATATCGGTGAACAAAATAAACCAACTATTTTGCAGCCACATTTCGAATTACACCCCTTTTTGCAATTGACAAAATAGTATTAAGGAGCTTCTCTGGTGCAGATGGAAGTAGTGAGTTAACTGGTCCCAGGACATTATCAATTAGTTTCCAACTACATTCTTATGAATTTAGTTGATTACCAAGTCACACTTGAACCTGATAATATACCCGATAAAAATGTTTTTGAGCACAAGCAGAGGTTGAAGGAAGACAAGCTAACTGTAGACATTTTTTATTTCCAGTAAGTTTTGCAAAAGATAAGTAACGTAACTTATCTATGCAAGTAACTTTTTTTGGAGCTTCATTTACTGTACAGAAAAACCTGATTCCGTAAGTAATTAGGGTTTCTGGATTAGAGTTAATAGCTTCAAAAACTTTAGGAAATGTAACTAAGTTTTTTTTTCTATAATTTAAAAGTAGTTGTTTTACCCTCCCGGAACTTTACAGAGGTTGTATTATAGCTAGTCATAGCATGTAAAAATAAAATGTGAATTTTACCTTTGGGATAAGTTGATAAATTTAAATTTAAAATATTTGTCATGGTTTTTGAGCCTTGCCTGGTTTTAGAAAATAAATAATTTTTTCAATTGGAGCTCGAGCGGTAAGTAATACCAATAGATCAACATCTTCTAACCACAACTAACCAACACACATTTACATCAGATGAAGTGAATTGATTAATTGCAGTTTTCATGATGAGTCATTGTCAGCTTGATTGACTAAAATATGTTCAGTGGTAAATTTTTATAAATCTTAGACAAATGAACAGTAGACTGATATTGCTCACGGCTACATAGTCACATTAAATGAGGAACTTTCCTTTTATAATTTCTTAAAATTATTATTCAGTTAATCTAATTAATTTTATATATTTACTCATATATATATATATATATATATATATATATATATATATATATATATATATATATATATATATATATATATATATATATATATATATATATATATATATATATATATATATATATATATATATATATATATATATATATATAATATATATAATATTGTTATATGGTTTAACAAATAAACAATGCATTTTTGTTTAAAATTTTCAAAATAATTACCAACATCAAAAGTAAAAAAAATATGATTATCTTATTAAATTAAATTAAAATAAAAAAAAAAAAGATAACATAAATTGTTTTTTCTCGTAAAAAAAAAAAAAAAAAAAAAAAAAAAAAAAAAAAAAAAAAAAAAAAAAAAAAAAAAAAAAAAAAAAAAAAAAAAAAAAAAAAAAAAAAAAAAAAAAAAAAAAAAAAAAAAAAAAAAAAAAAAAAAAAAAAAAAAAAAAAAAAAATATATATATATATATATATATATATATATATATATATATATATATATATATATATATATATATATATATATAATATATATATATATATATATATATATATATATATATATATATATATATATATATATATATATATATATATATATATATATATATATTTATAATGGTTTAACCAAATAAACCAATGCACTTTGTGTTTAAATTTCAAAATAATTGACCAACATCCCCAAGAGGTAAAAAAATTATGATTTATTTGATATATATCATTGAGAAAAAAAAAAAAATAAAAATACATAATGTTGAAATTCAACGATATTTTAAAAAGTATTTAGTAAATTTAAAATTTTATAATTCTTACAATTTACCCGATTTTGTTGATCACCTACAAATTGGTTTCACTTTTTATAAGCTGTTTTCCAATATTAACTAATCCTACCATTCATCTAATAATAATATGATGAGTTCAAACGTTCTGTTAAATGGCTATAATAAAACTAGAACCGCAGGAGACTAAAAGGTAAAGCTAATAATGCTTCTTTTTAGGGTCTATTCAAATTTTAACGTGCCTACCTTCCGCAATAAAGCTAAAAGCCGATTAATTTAATGCCATAGTAAGTTTGCTAAATCCACTTTTAGTCTTAAGGTTATATAATTCTACAGTAGCTAACCGTATAGGTTAAATACTTTTAAAATAGAAATTAAAAGATACATTTTTGTGTCATTTTTTAACTACTATTTAATTTTTTTAAAAAAGTAAAGTACTAAGATAAAGTTTCTAATTTTTAAGACACTTTATTTACTAGGAATTTTTTGGGTCCTTCAATAAATGCCAATACTGGTCTCACTAAAGAAAACTTTGGATTTGTTGGTGGGGGGGCAATAGGGGATAACATGGTGGCATGGATATTATTTTATTTTTTGGTCCAGTAACTGTACCCATTTTAATCCATTCTCCTATGCTACTATGTGTATAGCTCATCGTTTAAATATTTTGATTATCGATATTTAAGTAATATTGTTAATAATTTATAAGGACAGTTACTCGTTCAGAATAATCTTAAAAAAGTTTTTAATCATATTTTTAAAATAAAAAAAAAATTTTTTTTAGGTTATTTAGCGTTAAACATTTAAAACGTATCTCTTATTAAGCTATCTACTTTCTCTAGGCTTAGAGCCTTTTTTATTTAAATTATTGTATTTACTTAATTATTAACTACTTTAAAATATAATTAAATTTAATGTTTAAAACATTAATTTTACTAAAAAAAAATATCCTAGCAGGACGCTTGCCATTTCGGTATGTCCTATGTTGATATTATTTGTATTATTGGACTGTAAGCTCAAAAGAAGTAAATAACTTAATAAAAAAAATGTTTTAAAAGTTTAACTCTAAAAAAACTATTTTTTTTGAGTTAAACGATGAGGTATTACCATAGTAACATAGGACATCAAGAAATATTAAGCTTCCTGTCAGGTATATTACACCTAGATACAGGTGGTACTTTTTTTAAAATAAAATAAAGTTAAAATTTTCTTTAAGTTAAAGTTTCAAGTGGATCGGAATGGGCCCAAAAAAAATTAATAAAATATATGTGCCTTCATGCTATCCCCCATTGCCTCGAGGCACATGTGTAATAGTTTGTTTCATTAAATGAATAGAACATTTGGAATCAATTTCAAGATGATTCGAATTTGGTATAGTTACTTGAACCAAAAAAAAATATTTTTAGCGAAATTTTTGGCCAAAATTACTTATATCTCCTTTATTACTTATTTTATTAAAAATGTGTATAATACCTTTTTCATAGAGCCTATTAAAAAATATATCTTTTGTTTTTTGCATTTTGTCTTGGCTTTTTTAGTTTTTAAGGTATTTGTATTTTTATTTAAAATTTAAATCGTTAATATCTTAAAAACTAAAAGAGCTACAAAATGTTTATTAAGCAACGTAGTTTTATTAGGCCATTAATTTTAACTATATATCTTTTTATCCTGAAATTAATAGTTTTTTTGTTATATTGAAAAAACAATTTTTTATCATTTTTTCTAGGTAAAAAAACACAATTTAAACCCTCTGAGCTGAGGCAGGAGTGCGGCTTAGAATTGACTATAGTCATAGTAATATAATATATTTGTTCTTACTGTGCCATACTGCATTCAGAGTGGAGGTGCCCTTTCGCACATACCTGTGTTGCGTACCAACTGCTTTTACACAGATATGCGGGACCACCGGTTTAACGTGTCTTCCAAAGCACATGTGAGAGAGTTTACTAGGCAGAAATCCTACACAGTGGTTTGCCATTGCCTTTTGTGAAGTAGCAAGGTATTACAAACTCCAATAGACCATGCGGAAATCAAAGACGGGTCTCGACTCCACGGTAAGAGGCTGGTACGCTGCCACTACACCAGCTTAAACACATTTAATTCTTTTTAGCAAAAACTAATATAAATTTTAGACGGTAATTTGTATATAAATTTGTTTAAAAAGATTCTTGTATATTTATCTGATTTAAACAGCTAACACACATTTTTCCATAATTAGTAATTTATACAACAGAGTCGTTCAATTTCTGTAAATTCGAAGATCTATTTTGTCCACCTAGCATGGACAAGCGTGCTCAAAGAAAAAAAAAAGAATAATTAAAAATCGATTATTAAAAGCTTATTAAAACGGGACTTAAATTTTTGGAGATGTAAGTAAAAAGGAAAACCTTTGCGAGCAGCAGATTTCACAGTTTGGACACTTTGATGAAGGAACGAACAAACTAAGAAGTTCTGAACGTCTCAAGTTGAACTGTAAAGGGATACATAATAGTAGGACTACGTGTTGTTTTATTGGGAGCTGCCAAAAGAGGTATTAAACTCGCCAACTCCTCGGTGCAGAAGCCGCGAAAATACCTATAAAAGAGCGATAGATCCTCTTCACCCGTCGGTGGGCAAGATAAGGAAGCTTTCCAATAAGTATGGAATTATTAATAAGATGAACAGCTTTTTTTAAAGGGAATCAACAATATTAAGAGTAGTGGAAGACGCTATTTCCCAGACGTAGGAACAATATTTTAAAGACAGTCTGATTTGGGATACATACAGAGTAAACAGAAGGAAGAAGAAAGATACTGTCTTGCTCAAAAGAAAAATTCAAGTTTTTTTGAAGCTGCTAAAGCTATTGTTGTGATGTGTTTTTGCCAATTAAGGTTATTTCTAAAGGTAACGCCAACAAGGTGGAAAGACACTTTGTTTTGCAGCAGTGGGCCACTCATGTATAAAGGATGAACAATGGCAGACTTTTTTTGCAACAGCAAACATGACTGTGTATTGAAGGCATTAAACGGAACAATATTTTTATCGATCCAATCCCAGATTAGTTTAAGGTCTTTTAAAAGTGATATCTGCATTACCCTGCGCTTGTTACCTTCAGCAAAACTATGAATAGGATTGATTTGGAAAGAGAGACGATCGTTTATGAAAAGAGGGAACAGAGTTGGTGCCAGTACGGAAACCTAGGGCACCCTAGCAATAATGTAGTAAAAGCTAGAATTACCATCTAGAATAACCGATATACGTCGATTAGAAAGAAAACTAGATAGCAGAAACAAATCATAGGTGGAAGACTGTAGGAAGGAAGTTTGTTTAGGAGCCCATCATGCTGAACCCGGTCAAAAGCTTTGGATATATCAAGAGCAACGATCTGGGATTCACCAAGAAACTCAAGGGACTTTTTCCAGTTGTGTGTGACAAAGGAAGTAAAGATCTTTAGTGGATCTTTTGTGATGGAATCCATACTGCCTGTCATGTAAAATTCTGTGTTTTTATAAATACTTTAAAAATGCTCATGTGCAAGCCCAGAAGTACATTTTTTTAAGATAATTGCTAGTCTAGTATTCCATTCAGCCCAGACGATTTTATGGTATTAAAAGAAGACGGGATACTCTTGATCTGTTTGATCTTAAAAATGATACTGACATTTTTGAGGAACAGGGGCAACTGTTGGCAAAGGAGGATTAACGAAAAGATTACGGGTAAAATTGGCAGTAAATTTTTTAGAAAATACTTTGGCTTCTCCTTTCGAGCTGAAAATAATTTCATTTCTATAGGTTAGGGGTAAAAAAAGAATTTGTACAAAAGTTTTAACTAATGTTTTTGGCAAATGACCAGAAGAATTTATTGCCATTTGAGCAAGAAAGAACGTTATCTTTTATCCGAGTGTTAAAACAGTCTTTGGCCTCTAAGATAGTTTGATTATACTGATTGCCTGCTTAGATACTAGTCTGTCTATTTTCGGGACTAGGATTTTGAAAAAAAATTTTGAGCTTAGATTTTTAAAAGTCTGACTTTGTCACAGGATTTAGAAAACCATGGTTTTTGATTTTAAGGTTTGGGGTTCATTTTGGAATGAGGAATATATGGGTGGAAAAGCAGGTACGATTCCAAGGTAGGTGTTTACGATTGGAAGTAAGAAAAAATGGGTTTAAATTACAAACGGGAACCCCAGGAAAGTAAGTGTGTTTCATAGTTAGATTGGTGAGCCAGTTACTGATTGCAAAGGTTTAAGATGCTCCGCCCTGAGTGTCAGTTTTTGTCGAATCCTAGCTAGCCCATAATATAAACATTAAAATCCCCTAGAACAAATATTTCGGCCAATGAAAAATGGGAAATAATATAGTCAACCTTAATTGAAAAAAAGTCAAAGAACTTAGGGTGAGAATTGTCAGATGGGGACCAGTATATAAAGCAAATAAATTTGGTAGAAGATCTAAAGATAAGGAATATCGGGCACACCTGATTTGAGGTTAAAAGCTTTAACACAAGCCAGATCGTTGCGCACATAAGCATACACGCCGCTATGGGGACAAAGAGATGAAATATGTTTTTCAGCTGGAAGAAGAAGTTGGTTGGTTGATGTTTTAAAGCTTATTTGAGTTTCGGTTGGGAAAAAAAATGGAGTTGTAATATTAAGGATAAACACAAAACAGACCTAATACTGGGATTAAGCCCACATATATTTACAAAAGAGATCAAATTTTTCGATCGTGCCCCCTAAAAGTATCCCTCACCCGGAAATCCGATTGAAGCCGTATTTTACCTTTGGAATATTTTACTTTTAGGTGTGCAATGATAATTATTTTTAAGCTTTAAAACATATTTAAAGCAAAGCAAAAAGAGAAGAGGAAGAAGGAAAACTTACTTACCCTCACGAGTCCTTAAAAGGGCAAATGGGTGGTTCCGTTTTAGGAAAGGTAAAGTTCCTTTGCCAACGACTAAATGTTACCATTAAACTGGGTAACTGGGTGCGTGAAAGAATCACTTCTCAAAGTAGAATGACGATACCATGCTACCCCCTGTGGGGATCAATATTTATTTATAGCCTAGTAAAATTACTTCACTTATATTATATATAACATATTACTTATAAGTATGGTAGAATAATTATATTCATTTTAAGTCGTAAAAATTATTCTTTTAATTGTTTAAATTAATGTTTACACTTTATATGTGTTTTGCAATCATTCAGTTTAGATCCATTCTTAACTTTACGATGCTCCTTTGTTGAATCAAAATTTGATATTTCTTGTAAAAATCACTTTACTAAATTGACACGGGTGACAAATCAGATAAATGATTCTTCTACAATAATCCTTTGCGTAAGGTAACCTCAATTTTCCTGGCTAAAGATACTTAAAAGTAACTTACGTTAATAATATACCATTGTTATAAATTTTATGTAAAAGCTCTAAAATAAAAGCAAATTAAATATTTTATAAAAACAATCTTAATTTCACCAAAAAGATAAAATTTGTTACTAACAAATGTTCTTTGTTTTTGCTTACCAATTCCAATTAATTTTACTTATATTATCTTATATTAATATGGAGAACAAAAGACAGAAACTAAAAGCCATAAGTATGCTGTAATCAAGTTACGTACACATTAGTTATCACGTGTTATTTCAACAAATAAACCGACAAAATGTCTGAATAATGATTAATAAATTAAAATTTAATTATTTTAAGAACTATTTCTTAATGTAATATATCTTTAAAAATCATTAAATTAACTTACACAGTGGCTTGACCGGCTGCAAATCAAATCCAAAACTAACTGCCACAAAATGTCCTTAACTCGTAATGTCCAGACAGGCAGCAGGACACTAAAACTGTCCAAAAAAAGCTTCAATGAAGGGGTGTCCAAGGTAAAAAAACAGATTTGCTGTAACAAAAGAAATACCTATGTTAAGCTGTGCCAAGAAGGCTTTTATCAAAGTTGTTTAATTATTTAATAAATATAACTATAATAAATAATAAACGTTTATTGAAATTAAAAAATTTAGTTTACTTAAAAATAAATATAATGATAATCTGCTACAGATGACTTATCTTAAAGTAAAGGACCACATATTCACTTTTAACTTTTAGTTTAGAAATTTAGCTTTAAAGTTAAAATTAAAAAATAGCTGGAGTTTTAAGGCTTATATAACCTCAGTTAAGGACAGGGATATAAAAAATACGAAAGTGACGATATATGTTTGCCAGTCAAATTGTTGTCTAAGCAAATTAAAATACAATACATACAAATATTTCACTACATTATAAGTATTTTAAAATACAATTTGTTAAATTTGGAAGTAATAAACTGGCACGGTATTATTAATTTTTACTAGGAAAAGTTAAAAATTATTTTTATCTTAGGTTATCTCCCTATTGGTACAGTTTTTACGAACAAAATCCCTAAAAGTATAAATACCCCTTAAATTAGTATTTTTCAAAATTTAACGAAAACAATTTTATTCTAATTTACATTTAATTATTGTCATTTTATGAATATGCATTTATAAGTTACATCTATATAACTAAACAATTACTAGTACAACGTTATGCAACCAACAATACAAATTTTTAAGCAAAATTTGTCTAAACTAAAACAGTTGAATATAATAAAAATCAGGCAAAAAGAAAAATTACATATTTAAATAGAACAATATTATTGGATGGTACTTGCACACATTGTAGAGTTTCGCAATGAAAATACGATACGACCAGCTCTTTGACGGGCCGTGTTTTCTAAAGACCATTATCTTAAAAACTGACCAAACTAGCCGCAAGTCAACAGTAGAGCGCAGCCTACCCAAACCTACCAAATAAGCACTACTGGCTGTTATACCATTACCGTTATCGTTATTGCTAAGATTTCTAACAGCATTATGGCTAGCGCACGCAACTAAATTTGCTTTTTAATGCATATGTTTTTCTATCAAAGGAACTTCCATTGTTTAAAGTATTCAAAACAATAGGGTATATACGGTAAGGATCTGTCTGATCTGATGTTATTTAAATTGATAATTAATCCCAGGTAGCATTTTTGGCACAGCCAACCTCAAATTACCTAAAGGAACATTGTATTACTTACGGATGTAAATTTTCCTGCAATATCAGTAATAAAAATAAAATATAACGGCGTAACGACGTTGTTTTGACCTTGGATTTCTCTTGTCTAAAGTCATCGTTGGACTTTATATAATTAGTAGACGATTTATCTCGAGTCTTACACCAACATTGGCACTATGTTAGATGCGCATCTACTACATGATAGTTGTTTCATTGACAATGTCGTAACAACGTCAATTAAATAACGGGTATTTGTGAGTTTTTTGGTGCACGTCGGTACAACATTGATTCACAACTTATTTCTTTGCCACAATATTGAGCTTCTGTTAAATTGCTAGGAGCTGGCTTAAATATAAAATAAAAGGGTCGGATTTAGTTATGTTTTAGTATATTTTAGGTCGCCATTGGTAAATTATTAGAATTTATTGCAGCTTTTTCTCCTAATTATAATGACTCCTATGACAGAAAAATGGCTGCCATTTTATGATTTAATTTTTTTTTGTTTTTCTATTTTCGACGATATTAAAATAAAGCTTTAAAATTAGACCGCTATATTATTTAAAGGTATGCGCATATTTTTTTTTTTTTTGAAAAAACATAACCAAAAATTTCATGTTTAGCCATATAACTTGCGCATTGCTTATTATTTATCATCTTTTGCCAATACTTAACATATCCAACCTTAGCTTAATGTGACTATAAGAGTTAAATTAAAGAAGAATTAGGTTAAAATTACTATCAAGATGTAAGAGTTTAATGTTCTGACGACCCAAATTTTATTCTCCAAACTAGTGCAAAAGTGTTTCGAAAAAAGGTTGTGTACCAACGCAAGATTGCTGCTTGGGATAAGTTATTAACATATTTTTGTTTAAATTCATCATACAGTTAAGAGTCCTGAAAAAACCATTTTCCACTTTCTTAACGGTATTTCAAAGTAATAGAGAAATTTAAAATAGAAAACCTTTAACTATTTTAAATTGCTAAGGGCATCAACCGAGGTTAAGTAGGATCATATTCTATTTTATATATTTTTATCTTTTTATATTGATTTTATCTACTTTTGTCCACTTTTATCCACCTTTTGACATAAATAAAATGCAAGTAAATATTTTTATTACTTATTTTATTATCAAAATATAAGGATATTTATATTTTACAAGTCATGTACATATAGTAGAAATTTAATTTTACTGATAAATTTATTATGATTTATAATTAATTAAATGAAAGAAGAGTAAATATATCTACTATAGACAATGTTGTTTTATTTAAAATTTGTTTATATTTAATAAAATTGTTTTGAATATTTAAATGTATATTGCCTGAGTACAATCCTGTACTTTTCCTGCAAAAATATTATGTCAAATTAATGTCTTTAACCTAACATGCAAAACAAACTACAGACTAGTTTACCTGTTCTTAAATCTAAGCGATTTGTGTTTAACTAATTAATAAAAAAGGATATATAATGTTTGTGAAATCCTCATAAATTTATTTGCGGCGTGTTCTCCTAATATTTCAGCTCCTTTTTTAGCTTATGAAGTTCGGTTTTATTTTTCAATGATGTGTTACCATATGTTTCTGTGGTCATCAGTGGTTTTTTACAATTTATTTTGAATTATTATTATTTACTAAGTTCACATTTTTGTATATATTATTATTTATTTTTTGAAGTCTTATTTGATAATTTGCACTATATTGTACTCCTAATAACTTACTTATTACTTTGTTCATGTTTACTCAAAAAGTAATGTTATATTTTCTAGAAAACTTCTTGTTCTTTTGTTTTTTACTATTAAATTATTGTAAGGTGACTAGAACACGTTCTAAAAGCAAATGTTCTTGTTTTTGGGCATTTTTGCTTAAATACTCTTCACAACAAATGAATAATTTACGTTAGAGATGCGTCAAAACCATATATCTAGATTGAAATTATGGCGTCTTTTGACAAATAAAATGTTATAAATTTTGATTTTATTTTTAATATTCTATTCTTAATTTATTATCTTAGCTTTTATTATGCCTGTAGATAGATAGTAGGTATATTTAATGATCTTTCGGATTATGTATGCCAATTTAGGTTTTGTTTTGATTTTGCTAGATTAATTTTGTTTTCTAAACATGGATGTACGTGATTTTGCCTACGTGATTTAACTATTTTTTTTTTCATTTTTAAATAAACTTTTAGTTTTAACTTATATCTACTATTTTTTTCTTAAAGTACATAATTTTAGACAACTTTTGATATTACATTATCCTACTAAGCTATATTCCTACTTTCTAAAATATAGTTTAATGACCTCTAAACGATACTGACTTTGCACTATATCAATTCAATTGAGAATTATGAAATTTCTTTTAGTTTTTTCTTATATTTTCTTTTCGATTATATCATTTAAGGTTAAAGGTTTTTACACGTTTTCGACCATATTTTAAGAGTTTGATTAATCGCGCCTCTAAATTTGATAAACAATGTATATATATATATAATATTATATATATATATATATATATATATATATATATATAATATATATATATATATATAAAATATATATATATATATATATATATATATATATGTATAGTTGATAGGTATATAAATATCAGCTTATTTGGAAAATTTTGGAGGTACCTGGGTATTATATCTTGCATACGCCTTAAACGAAAAACATTTTAAACTCAAAGTTTACTCTAAAATTTTTTTCTTTTTAATAATGAATAAACAAATATTCGGGGCACATGGGGTCTCGATTATCCTATTCTGATTTCTCTGAGTATTTTTTATAGAAATAAATCCCAAAATATCATATTTCTTTTATAATCTCTTTGAGTTTCTTAACAGAGTTACTGAATTTGACATTAATCCGTATTACCGACTTAAATAAATTATTTCAGAATTGAAGACACAAATAAATTTTTTTATAGGCAGTATCATATTTTACGAATTGATTAATTTACTTGACAAAATTATTTTTAGGAATTAGTATTAGCTTTATTACGTGAAAAATAAAATTATAATAAATATGTCGGCACGTATAATACTATTTATACTTTCACTAAATGTAATACATAACTTCGTTAAATTATTGGTACCTGCGCGTTTGTTATGACGTTATTAGCCCCTGCAAAATTAAACAATAACATGAACCTCTAATAGTAATTTAAACGTCAATAATTTGCTTTAAGTTTTTAGTCGATTTTGATAAAAATATTTATCGCTTAAAATGTTTTCAGAATCAAATAATTGCCAATATTTTTTTTAACTTACAATAAGATTTCTTTGCTTTTTTAAAGTTCTGAAAGCTAATGCAACATACTAATATTCGCATTAAAACCTTTCACACTTTTATATAAAACTTAATTAGCTTACAAAAATTTGGATACTGTAATAGGTGCATCGACGTTTACTTTCATTTAATAAATGAATATTAACGATATTTAAACCTTTCCATATTTTTTTAATACCTTGTTTATATTGTAGGTCTCCTTTCTTAATTACATACCCTTTATGAATTTGCGAATCTTTATACATGACCTTTTATTTTTTTTAGGTTTTTTATTCAAAAGAAAAATTAATTGGAAATTAGTTTTAAAATGAAAAATTAAATTATGAGTAAAATACCAATTTATTCTTAGTTTTTTAATTAGCATTCACTGAAAGCAAGGATCTTTGAAATATGTTAAATAATGAAATTACCGATTGAATATATATATATATATATATATATATATATATATATATATATATATATATATATATATATATATATATAAAAAATCTGAAACCAAGAGGGAAATGCACAATTAAACCCTTTAAAATTCCTTATTGAAAAGGGCTTCGGAAAAACTTTTTCCATATAAAATCTAAAAAAAAGAAAATGATTCTTGAGAGAAACCAAAAAAAAATTTTTTTTACAAGTTTTACCTATGTAATTAAAAATGAAACATTAATAGAATGAAAACAAAACTTCATTCAATTCCTCTTTAAAAATACTTTTAGTTTTTAGCAGTGGATCTTGCCACCTGTTACTAAAAAATTATTTTTAGATTTCCAAAATTTTCAAGCTCGATTTTAAAAGGTTAATTAAAATGCCTTCTGACTTTTTTCTCTTCATTTTTTTAACGGGGAAAATTTTTTTTTAAATTATATAAAATAAATTTATTTTTATTTTTTAATTAATTATAAAAAAAATTTTAAATATTTTAAATAATAAATTATTAATATATATATATATATATATATATATATATATATATATATATATATATATATATATATATATATATATATATATATATATATATATATATATATATATATATATATATATAGGGAGAGGAAGTCTCGATCGACAAGTTAAACAGAATTCAAATTGGGTATCGATCGATACCCCAATATTGATTTTTATATATATATATTGCGTAGTGAGTTTTAAAGAAGATGCTCACATTGAATTCCTACGAAAGCCAGAGATAATAACATCATACCATTTGGGATTTCGCCTAAATCGCCAATTCCAGGTGAAAGAGCCAAGCGATTCTGAAGAAGCTAGCAAATCTCTGCCCCGATCTCAGATAAACTCCACCGATGGAAAAAATCACAGCTCCTGCAAGAAGTTACCCAAAGAAAAGAAGAAATCAAGGAACATGTACAAGAAGACGACTATAATCCCATTTTCCAAAATATCCAAAGAAATGCGAGAAGGCCAAAGACGATCAAGAAAAAGCACCAGAACAAACAAACAGACTTTACGGAAACAACCAACCACTGAGAGTGTCAACAAAAAGACTATTATTAACATGTCCTCCAGAACTCTTTCGAAAACAGAAGAACATCTTCTAGGAGAGGGCTAAACTTTGCCATAGCCCCAAAACATACACCGATTTTAGACATGATTAGTAGTCTAGAAACAATACGACTCCAGGGACCAGAAGCGGAAGAATTTCGATGGAAAGTTAGAACTGTCTTGGAAAGAAACAATGTAACTCCACTAATTTAAATGAAAATGAACTAGTAGCTCTTAAAGAGCTTCAAAATGATAAAACTATCAAAATTCTTCCAGCAGACAAAGGGAATGCCATGTAGTCATGGACGCAATCACTTACGATCGTGTGAAGTTCTTCGGAAAGGTAAATACAGATCACTTGATCAAGATCCAACAGCATCCATAGAAACAAAATTTACAGCACCTTAAGGAAATACAAAAAAATGTCTGACCGATGAAACAAGAAAAACTTTAACACCACATAACAGTAAACCTCCTCATCTCTATGGACTCCGAAAATTCACAAGGACAATACACCCTTAAGGCCCATCACCAGTTCTAGAAACCACCCACGACTGCATTAGCAAAACCCTTTTGAAACCCAATTAAACCACTGGTCGGTAAGACTCCATCTTTTGTTAAAAACTCTAGTCATTTTGTTGACATCCTCAAAAAAGTAGAAATAGGACCAGGCGATACTTTTGTTAGTTTTGATGTAGAAAGTCTATCACAAACGTACCAGTGAAGAACGTTAAACATTATCCGAGCCAAGCTTAAAAAAAATAAAACACTAGTAGAACGGACCCCGTACCACTGGATGGGTGATGGAGTTGTTGGAGCTTTGCCTCCTAGTTCCTACTTTCAGGTGAAAGATGAGTTCTACGCACAGGATGATGGGCTTCCCATGGGTTCATCGCCCCCCCAGTGGTAGCTAATATTTAAATGGAATGGTTTGAGGGAAATGCAATTAAAACTTCAGTAATTAAACCAAAAGTTTGGCTAAGATATGTTGACGATACTTTTATTGTATGGGCAGGTAATGACGAAGAACTTGAAGGTTTCTTAAAACATCTAAATTGCATCCGACCTTTATCAACTTCACAATGGGCAAATTTGGCCCTACCTTTCCTCGACGTTCTAGTCAAAGAAATAATGGAATGTCAAACCCGGTATAAAAACCTACCCACACTGGACAATATTTACACCAAAATTCTAATAATTCTAACGAAACCAAAGAGGGGTTATACGTACTCTATACAATCGAGCAGTGACCTTATGCAACAGTAGGGAATCCTGCAAGAGGAAATAGGCAACATAACTAGGGGTCTTTAAACAGAACGGATACATGAGAGACTAGTAAACGAAACAATCAAAAAATATCAAAATAAGACAAGAAACTCTAACTTGAACGAGACTCTACGTGAAAATATTCATGACAATTCCATACATTAAAGGAACTTCGGAAAAGATCCCAAAAATCGCAAATAAGTACAATATTAAAACGGCATTTAAATCCCAAACTCTCTAAGAAGTTTTCTCACCAAAACGAGACCAGACAATAATGTTTTAAACAATGACTGATCACCAAATTCCCTGTGATTGTGGTGAGGTATACATCGGGGAAAAAAAAGAGACCTCTCAAGTAAGAGTTAAAGAACACAAAAACATACGGAACGAGGTGAAACGTTGAAGTCAGGTATTGCCGAACACGCTTGGTCAAAACAACACCGCATACAATGGTCGGAAGCAAAAACCATTCATAAAGAAACCCACTGGAAGAAAAGAAAATTTAAGGAAGCTGCAATTATTGTAAACAACCAAAATGTATTTAGCAAACCTAGTGTAGAAATTCCGAATATCTGACTGCCGTTGCTGAACCGTGAAAAGTCGGTCAAGCTTCAGTGAACAAGGAATAGTATATAAGTCGTAGCCTTTAGGAATAGCTTTTAGTTATCACTTGAAAAGAGTTGGAGATACACCACTAACCGAAACGTTGTGTAACAATTAACAAATACAGACAATGGAAGTCCAAGATTTTAGTGTTATTCAAGTAATATAGTTTGCTAATAAAAAGCAAGAGCTTATTAAACAATTTTAAAACCAAAATATTTTTATCTGGTAACTGGATGTTTATTAGCTAAGTTGTTTTGCTAAAAAAATATTGATATTTACATAAAAACAGTACTTTGTTTAGTAATAAAGCAATAAATAAATATTGAAGAAACCTTTTAAAAGTTTTTACAAAGAAAACATTACCTAACTTAAGCAAATGTGGAAAATGATGGGCCAGAAGCACTGTGTATTTCCCTGTTTATCATATTCCTCGAGTTTACATGATACTAATGGTAAGCTTTTTAAAAAAATGTTTTAGGGATTATTTTCTTCTTACAGCAGCTTCAAAATTCGTGTATAAATATTTTTTAGTAAGTGCACAGTCCCAGAAATATTCTAATATCATGCTTGTTTTTCAGTGTAGCTTCTCTCTTCTCTGGATCTCTTTTCACTCCTATTTCTGTAATTATATTATGCCCCAGGTACTTTACTTCTTTTTGGAAAAGGTAACACTTTTATGGAGTAAGGTTTAGCTAAGCAGTTCTTAGCTTCTGAAAAACCTCCTTGATATATTTCAGGTGGTCGTCAAATGTCATAAAGATATAGTAAGCATGTTTTCAAAGTTAGTGTTTATAATATTAAGACCATCAAACGTTTAAAAATATCAGGAAGTAAGTAATATGTCACTTGTGTCACCCCCACTTCTTTCGCTTTTCGCATCCTCATTTTCCACCTACTTCTTTGGCTCCCCGTCGGGAAGGGGGGAAGGGTTTGGGTAAAACCAGACCAATGGTGAGGCTGTGGAGGTGGGTCCGGATCAAACCAGATCAATGGTAAGGCGGCGGAGGCGGATCCGGATTAAACCAGACCAGTATGCAACAAGGCTGGAATAAAAAGTCAAATTCTCACCTCTGGCGCTGACCGGGCAGCCTCCGGATTCGACGTGTGTTTGAAAACCTTACCCACCATAAGAGGATGACGTGCAACGTAAGAGGATGACATGTGTCGTAAGAAGATGACGTGTGAATCCTACGTAACAGGATGATGGACGTAAGTATCTAATGTTAGGGTTTGACTATGTAAGATAATGATGTGAAATACGTTACATTTAGGGCGTGACATTTAAACGTATTTAAAATGACGTGACTTTAGATACTGGGGAAAATTATTTTAGAAAATGTGTAGAATTGCATGATATTTTGTTAGAGCCAAATAATAAACATGTATCTTAAACAACTGTCAAAATCTTAAAAATTAATGTAATTAATTTATATGCCTGTTTCTATTAGAGTTATCGACAACATTGTGTTAAAACTGGACGATCAACTTGGTGTATGGGTTGATTTTAAAAAAGACGCTACCACTGTAAGATTGCATTTGAGACAATGAATAACTTTGTGTGTTGATTAGTATATTACAAACTACTGCAAAGAGCAGTAGTACATCATTGTAAAGAATTATCGAAATGTGACAAAAGTAGGAAGGGATGAGGGAAGCTGGGACACCCGAGAAAGACTTCAAACGCGACCCCAAATTGCGTAGATGCTGGCTGTCTCACGAGATTTCGCTCACGTGGGCTTACTGTACAAGTTGAGTCAACCATAAAGTAAAGGTCATTATATCATTTATTCCGAGAATTGCGAAAATAACGGTAAATATAAAAGGTTTAGAGAATCCTAAGTAACATGATTTAAAATTATTTTTGAGTATATGATGTGGCTAAAAAAGGAGTGAAAGCCTAGCAAAAGGGAAATGGAAAGGACCAAAAGTGGAAGAAGCAGGGGCTGACACAAGTGACATACGATCTACCAAATGACATAACATTAAATTACCGCAATCCGGGTCGAAAAACAGATATGTTTTATCTTTAGGATAAAGTTCTACTTGCCAATAGCCACTTTTCAGGTCTACAGTCAAAAACCATTTTGACCGTCAGCGCCTATTAGGTTTCATTAATTCTTGGTAGGGAAAAACTGTCATTCTTTGTAAAGTCATTAGGTTTTCTGAACTCAACACAATATCTGGTTAAGCCATCTTTCTTCTAAAATAAGACTACTAGAGGTGACCATGGACTCTAGGATGGTTTCATAATGCCTTGGTGTTGCATGTATTCGATTAACTTCTTAACCTCTTCTTTTTGAGCCAAATAAATTCGTCATGGTGGTTGCTTTATTGGCGCTACGTCACCAGTATTAATTCGATGTCAGCAACAAACACAACGTGTATAAAGGTTGTTGTTTTCACACTTATTCTGGCTTCATATATGACTTTAATAAGTAGAAATTCTTTATTAGCAGGCTCCAAAATGTACTTATTTTCCGGACAAAATATTTTACAATGACCTACGAAGTTTGGCCTCACGATGGTATATGTGGAACCAGAATCTAGTACCAGCTCATATTTCTGGCCGCATACACTTCCAGAGACTATCAAGCTTGAAAGATTATTTTGCAATCAAGATACTCTAATTATTGTTGCTTATGGGGCTTGGTAGCACCTAGTCACCTTTTACCCCTTGAAGCTGGCTGTTTGGAGATTTCCGAACTGTTTTCAGATAAATTCGATCTGGTACAATTTCTTTGGACACGCACTTTTTTTAACACTTCCAGCAAAAGATGCTGTTTAGTCGTACGATATCCGCTTCGTACTCCTAAGGCATTTTGTTGTATTTATGTTTTTGTCCTTGAAGCGGCCCGTTATAAACTTTCTAAAAGTGTGCTTCGCTATATGTTATTTCCAGAAACATTTCAATCGATTCGTGATCACATTTTTTTTCTTCGAGAATATTTTTTAACATCTTTATGACTTTACCTTAAGAGGCAAGTACTAAAGCTTAAGCCTTTTCTATTAAACTCCAATTATTGCCATTGGCCGCATCTGCTTTAAATTGTCAAAAGTGGATGGTTTCATAATAGTTACTAAAATACCGCTTTCTAAAACTATACCTTTACCAGCTATTTTTTTATATATATCGCTGTATTTCTTGACTTTCTCCCACCAACCAGCTGTACGTTCCAATGTATTTCTTCTATTTATTATTAAATATCTTCTTTGGAAAGTATTTTCTCTATTTGTTGTAGTGTTTCTTCTAAACTGGTTTTGATTTCGCGCTTTATTTCTTATTAATTTATCTTTATTTCTTCTTGATTGGTTTTCATTTCCTTTTTATCTGCAGTTTATTTCGCAATTTTTCTTGTATGGAATCCTTATTGGTCTTTATTTCTTTTTCAAGTCTTTTTTCATGGAATCCTGACTGTCCTTTATTTCTTTTATCATTTGCTCTATTAGTGCACCTATTCTTTCAATAACTGCTGTTTGCTGTCTGGTTCCAACCGGAATTCAAGTATTCTTCTTAACACTTCGGCTTTCTCGTGAAACTTCCGCTTCTGATACAAAATGTTCCATAATACCTTATATAAGAACACTCATTGTCTTTTCACACCTTTTATTTTCAATCAGGTTAACAAACGTTACTATGGAAACAACAATGAAACGTAATTGTGCCAAGTGTTTAACCGTTACTGTCTTCTAATAAACAGTTTTGCTATCGTTTTAAGCTCTTGTGAAGCTTCCTATTGCCTTTTATAATAACATGAAAAAAAAAATGAAAAAGTCTGAAATTGGCGGAAAAAAATGATTTTATTACAGGATGCAAGAAAGGTGCAATATGGATGACCCCAGCGCCCTTTGAACACTTTACAATGGTCATCTGAATGGAAAAAAACTAAGGTAATTTATTTAGTTATTTATATTAACGTAAATTAAATTATTATAACTTTCTACAATCCTATAAACTAAACACATATTCTTAAAGTCCGTAACAATATGGTGCAAAAAGTAATGTGGTCATTTCTTAGCTTAGAGCACCCAAAGTAACTAAAATTTTGTATTATTTTATAAAAAAGAGTAAACAAATCTTAGGTATTTAAAAGAAAAAAAAACATATAAAGTGCTTTTAATCCAATGTCGATGAAAGCTAGCGTCAAGTTAAAATAAAGTCCAATATAGCACTGTTGCTTTATTTTGCTTTTATCCTTTGTTTTTAATTAACGAAAAAAGAAATTAAAATAATTAAAATCAAAATTATTACACGAATCTTCATTATTTACATCCAAATTCCTATCGTAATTTTTTGATTGCTTCAACTTTATGGTCTTTTCGTTTAAACGGTTTTATGGGACATATCAAACAGTAGAATTTAATGGATTTTGTGGGGAAATTTTGCCCGGCTTAAACAATCGATTTAGCATTAGAGCCATTAAACTCAAAATATTGTATTGTTTCGTTATACAATAGAAATTACTATCTAGCTAGTAAATCTTGCAGTGAGTTTTTAGTTCCATTGTTTAAGTTATCCGCTGAGTAACGATTTAGTCTGTTTGTTTATATGTAGGAAATAGACGATTTTAATTTTGCTTGATTGCTGCATTTTTTGATTTTTGGGTAATTGTTAAAGGTAACCTAGGTATGATATTTTCTCGTCAAATACTTTAAGATAATATTTAACAATAATTTTTGTAAAAATATTTTTGCATGTACGAACAAAAACCTTTTTTGCTAGTTATACTTTATAAATATTTTAAATAAACATATCCATCATATTTAATTTTGTTTTTGCAGTAATCAATTAATAAATAAAACAATAAAAGTCCAACATTTTGGTATTATCCAAACCATAAAATTGTCCAAGCCCTTTCAGATTTTTAAATTTTTTTTCCCAATATCGCTATTTTTAGTTAAATACTCTAATAGGCCGACCAACGGAGCAAAAAATGTGTTCATTTTTACAATTAAATTTAGCCGGAAACAACCCGTGCCATCTGTTAAAACATGTTAAATAGATGAAAACCCCGATTTTGACCCCAGCGAATTTGTTTACAGTAATTGTTTAAACAATAAAAACTGTACAAATAAGGTAACTTTTTAGTTTTTTGCGTATAACTTAAAAACTATTAGAGATTAGCGATGGTGTCAATGGGACTATTTAAGAGAATTAAAAAACCTCCAAAATGGTTTTTATAGAGCTTTTTTCGAGCATTTTCCGCCGAGAAAATTTGGAAAAACTTCAAAAACTGACCTTTTTTCAAAAAATTATATCTCCGTTTGGTAAAAAGATTTAGGAGTAATTTTTCTAAAAATGATAGCCAATAATATGTAATTTAACTACACAGAGGATGGTTTCTGTCGGATTTATAGTTTTCGATTTAGGGCTCATCAAAAATTTAAGGGCTTTTTTTGCGATGCTCATCGTTTTAAGACGGATCAGTATATTTTGATTCTGAAAACGGAATATAAAGTAGAGATCAAAATCTTGCTCTGCATATTTTAAATTTTTCTCTCAGAGGATGGGAAATTGGTGAAAAAAGTCTGTGAAAGTCGTGCGAAACGCGAAAAACGACGAGCGAAGCAAAGAAGAGTAGCGGTAGTGAGGGAGCGAGGCAACAAAGGAAAAATGCATATTAGTCCGGGTAAATCTGTAATGTACCGTTAAATTATTTTGGAAGGTTATGAATCAAGATAAAACCTTTTGCATTTTCTTAAGAAACAGATTAACTACCAATGTCGGAAAGAAATAGTGGATCCTACGAAGAGGGTTTTTTTAACCTTTTACCCCCCAAGCATAAAATTATTTCATAAAAACGTTTCTTTTATAGGTTTTTTGGGAAACTGAATTGGAATATAATATTAGAAATTATACTTGAGGGCTTAGTTGGGTTAAATTTACCCTTTTTTAACCTCTGCACATTTCGCTAAAAAATGTTTTTTCCTCGTTTTTAATGGTACAAATAGGCTCGCTAAATTCGAATATGATATTAGAAATTACATTTAAAAAAGGGCTAAATTCAGCTTTTTTTACCCCCCCACGGCCCTAAAACGTACATTTTGCTTCAAAAAGTTTTCCTCATTTTTAATGGTATATAAAGGTTTTTTGGTTCATTGAATTTTAATATAATATTAGAAATTACATTTAAGGGTGTAGAAGAACTAATTTTATGATTTTTTTTACTCAATACTCCCCTAAAACAAACATTTCGCTAAAAACTTACCATTAAAACCTATATGTAACAATAATTTTAGCGAAATGTATGATTTAGGGGTGCCTGTTTTAGCCCTTCTTAGCCCTCAAGTATGATTCCTAATTTCATATTCGAATTCAGTGGCCCAAAAAATCTATAAAAAAAACGTTTTTTTGAAATAGTTTTATATTTGAGGCATAAAAAGATAAAAAATGGGTTGAGAAATCTTTTCGTAGGAGCCACTATTTCTTTCCGAGAGTTTGTAGTTGATCTGTTCCAAAAAAAAATGCAAAGGGTTTTATCTCGATTCCAAATCATTTAACGGTAACTTACAAATTTACTGCTACTCTCCTCTGCTTTGCTCACCGTTTTTCGCGTTTTGCACGACTTTCAGAGACTTTTTTTACTGATTTCCCACCCCCTAAAAAAAAATTCAAAATATGGAAAAAAAAATTCTCTTCTTTTATATGCCGTTTTTAGACTTAAAATAATATATTGATCCGCCTTAAAACCGCGAGCATCGCTAAAAAAGCCCTTAAATTTTTGATGAGCCCTAAATAGAAAACTATAAATCCAACAAAAAACCATTCTTTGCGTAGTTAAACTACATATTATTAGCTATCATTTTTCGAAAAACTACTCCTAAATCTTTAAACCGAACGGAGATATAATTTTTGAAGGTCAATTTTTGGAATTTGGATTTTTTTCGGCGGAAAATCCCCGGGAAAAGCTCTATAAAAACCATTTTGTACGTTTTTTAATTCTCTAAAATAGTCCCATTGAACCCATCGCGATATCTCTAATAGTTTTTGAGTTATACGCGAGAAACTAAAAAATTACCTTTTTTTACAGTTTTTATTGTTTAAACAATTACTGTAAACAAATTCGCTGGGGCCAAAAACCGGAGTTTTCATCTATTTATCATGTTTTAACAGATGGCACAGGTTTTTTCTGGCTAAATTTAAGAGTGCTAATATGTTTATTAGGTTAGTTTTTATTTCAAATTTTTTTCCTACAAATTTAACCAAATTTAAATAATATATTGTCTTTTAAACAGTAACTAAAATGGATTTATTCTTGTAAGCCCAGTTTAAATTATATTTCATCCTTCTTTCAGAATTAAAAGCTGTATAATTTTATTCAAAGCGGATCGACCTGCTTCATTAACTAAATGGTTTTAAACCCAAATTTTCAAATATATTTTGATTTGTAAGCTGGGTTTCAGCCTAAGCCTGATTAAGTAAAGACCAAAGATTTTGTCCAAATTTAACTGAATGCAGCAACGCTGATACATTTAAAAAATAAATAATACATTAATGAGCTTAAAAAGGATTTTTTAATTAATGTTTTGTGTGGTTTTCAGAGATGGTTTCTTCCTATTGTTTTTTGGTAATACGATATAAATAATTATATATAAAAAAATAATAAAAACGATTTTTACAAGTAAAAATGTTTAAGAAGATGACGTGCAGCTTTGAAAAAAAAGCACTTTAACATAAACTGAGTATACTCACTGTTAAAATTTGACAAATAGTTTTATTTTTCTCTACACTAGCAACTTTTCTTTACTTTTATGTTTGTTGCAGTACCTATTAATTAAATTGCTTTAGATATAAATAACGTAAAAAAAGTACCTGGTCACGAATTTTACCTGGCATTATGTGAGTGCGAACTTTAGGAAATTTAGTTGTAAAGTATTTTAATAAAAAACAGCTTAAACAGTCCCTACTATGTTAAAACACGCTCTCTAGTAGATCCGAGCTGTTAAGCAACGTCGGCCAGGGTAAGTTGTCAGTGGGTGACCATAGGCAGCCCCCAGGCGATCGATAAATTCTTGCTGTACATTTTCAACAGTGTCTGGAGATTATTCCTAATTGCATTACGAATACGATCTTTGAGGATATCAAGCGTATGTGGCTTATCTTTGTACAGTTCATTTTTGACATAACCTCAAAGAAAGCAGTCCAATGGATTTAGGTCGGGTGATCTAGGTGGCCACTATATTGATCCACGTCGGCCTATCCACCGATTTGGGAAAACACCATCTGGGAATCTTCTAACAATAGCAGTATAGTGGGGAGGCGCCCCATCCTGTAGAAACCATAATTTTTGATTTGGCATGTCTGGGTTATTTTCATCAGGATAAGTGTCGCCAATGCTGGAATTAAGTCGTTTACTAAAAAGTCATGATAACGCTGTCCCGTCAAAGTTCTTTCAAAGAAGTATAGTCTAATTACTCTGTTATTAATAATCCCTGCCCATATATTTACCTTTTCATAATTCTGAGAATGACTTTCCCTAAACCAGTGTTGATTTTCAAGTGCCCAGTACCTAAAATTATGCCTATTTACTAGTCCATTTAAACAAAAAGTTGCCCCGCCTAAAAAGCATATATGTTTCACTAGTCTAGGGTTATTATCAGTTCTCTCGGTCATGGTCTCAGAAAAACTCGTTTCTGCGATTTAGATCATCTTCTAGTAGCTCTTGAAGCAATTGCATTTTTTAAGGGTGAATTTTTCTTTATGTTTAAGTTTGATCTATGAAACGAAATTTTTTCAAAGTGAGCTAAGTTACTTCAGTTCGATTTTCAGAATGAAAACCATATATTCCAAAAGTTTTTTATAAAATTAGGAACCCTGCCCTTCCTGGTCTGCCAATATCCTTAACAGTTCCAGTCTCTCTCCACTTAGCGTCAATTCTACTGATTGTAGACTCACTTACAGGTTCACTGTTTGAATATTTATTATTGAACATAATTCGAACTTCGTTGTTTGTTCTAGTTTTTCACCACAGCCTAGCATAATTAGTATTTCGATTCTCTGAGTCTCAGTTAAATGCATTGTAATCATTTTCAATTAACAATAGAGTTGAAACTTTTAAATAATTGACACTTATTTGAAGTCTATGTCAAATATTCACAAACAGAGATATATAGGTAATTGAAATGACTGGTTATAAATGGGTCATACTGATTTGAGATGCTGTTAATGGCGGCCACTTTCGGCATTTCATAAAATACATTTTAAAAATGTGAAATGTAATTAATCAATTTATGTTGCAATAAAGTGTTATAATTATTATTTAAACGTAATTATTTCGTGAACAGTTAATGATTGGTATATGATATTATACATAAAACATGTCCAGAATTTTCGGAGAATCCGAAAACGCAAAAATATACAGGGGGTTCCATTTAAGAAAAAATATTTTTCCTGTCAAACTTTCTTGCGACACCCTTTATATCTACATTTAATGTCAAAATATGTCCGATCAAAAAAAAAAAAGATGTGTCCGAGGATTTTTTCGAAAAAGAAATACCTTCCCTTTTATTATATATATATATATATATATATATATATATATATATATATATATATATATATATATATATATATATATATATATATATATATATATATATATATATATATATATATATATATATATATATATATATATATATATATATATATATATATATATATATATATATATATATATATATATATATATATATATATATATATATATATATATAAAGTTGATTTTCTACTCAAGAAAATCACGAGAAAAAATAAAAATAGGCCATAAAATATTATGCCAAGAATAAGAAAAAGAACCTCATAGCAGTTATAAAGAACTCAGCAGCCCACGTACTTGGTTTAATTTGTATCGTTTATCAAGTTGGCAGGGCATTCAATGAAAAGTTTTTTTAAAATGCTTAGATAAATGGGGCGTAACGGCAAGATATCTTTAATAGGTTTTTGTATATTACTCGTAAAAAGTTTACCGGTAAAATTAGAAGAGAATACATTAAATTTACTGCTCAATAATGTTTTATGTGAAAGGGGTTATAAGCAATACGTATTAAAGAAAATAACATAAATCGATTAACTGGTAAAATCAGAACGGCAATTGCCGTTAGTTCTTTGGTTATACAGAGTGCTACAAAAAATAGAACCTTATGGGGGGATCTGAGTAACCGTTGACAAAACTGAAAAAAAAAACAAAATTTGCTAAGACACCAGTGTTATATATGTTTTTGTATATGACGTTTTATGAAAGAGTTAGGTTATAATTAAACCCAGATATAAAGCTAGATTGCCTTGTCAGGATTTCTACATGTCGCAGTCTTGGTTAACGATTTTCAAATTCCGAAATATCGAGCATTTATATTATTTTACTATTATGAAAAAAGACTTTCTTTAAACGTAAATGATTTTAAGTAAGCCAAACAAGCCCGGGTAAGTTATTAACTAATTGTTTTTAAATTACAAAATATTTAATTATTAAAGCAGAACTCATGCAACAATAAATATTATAGTAAAGAAAAATTAGCTTTTTTAAGTTTGTGGATATAATTTCAACAGGTTTGGTTTCATTGCAGGTTTTTTAAACTGTTACATTTTGGTCAACTGTTGTATTTTTAATTTGCGTCCAATTTTTACGGGGATATTATTTTTAAAAGGTGCTCGCCCACTAGAGCGACGCGATACGTCGAACAAATCTTCCAAAATGTGGCAGCCGGTTGCGAGTTGTCATGGAGAGTTCATCAGACGAAGATATTTTTGTGTTTGGAGTAATTGCTGCTATGGAGGAGGAAGAAAAGAAAAAAACAAAGCTAGTTTGGGTCCATGAAATTATTCGAAGAGAAAGGCCTGTGGAGAATTCATTTCCAGATTTAAGGGAAGATGCGATAAAATTTTTCAAATACTTTCGCAAGTCGAAAGAAAAGTTTTTTGAACTTCTTAGTTTAATACAGACGTCTATAGAATACCAAAAAAAGTTGCTTTTACATACCTTAAAATAAGAATTCATTAAAGAATTTTTTTATTTAGATTAATTTTAAAAAATCATATTAATAATATAAGACAAATATCAGAAAAATAACAACAAATAAACAAATGCAGTGATAATAGAACAGTGCAACATGTGAGATTCTTCACGATGAAACCCGAAGGAGGCCGATGAGACTCGAACCACGCGACGTTGTCGCTTGCTTGCCCTTATTAACCAAACCTAATTAAACCAAATTTGGTATGATAAGTGGTAAGTCAAAGGTTGTAACTTTGATCAGACAGGTAGTGTGAGATATCCGCATAGCTTAACTGAAGTAATAGGGACTCAAAACAAAAAAAAGTAATTTTATAAGACCACAAAAATTTAACTTATTACATGTAAACTAAATTTTTAACAGATCCAAATCCACGGAACGATAACCAAATCAGGTTAGGTTCAGAGTAAAATTAAGTTATATGTTATTAATCTTTAAGGCAGCCTACGCAGGCTTATATACAGCCTAAGCACTAAAAACCATTTGTGTCAGGTTTTTAGATGTTTAACTCATTATATTTCCATGTTTCCAAACACCATTAGTCGAAGGCAATGAAGCACTCAACCTCGGAATTTTTTGCACTAAGACGGATCAGAATTTGGTTTTTTGCATTCGCTTCAAAAATTTTTTGTAAAAAAATGTATCTACCTTGTGACTTATACAAACCGCAAATTGCATTGCTGCAGCCAAAAATGCATTAAAAAAATGAATTTTTTAAGACGGCTTTTGGAAGATTTAATAACTTTGTAAATACGGGTCAAAATTGACCCAAATCTAGTTTTCGGGGGTTTTCAAGGTCGCTGATTACGATTATAATGAGCCACAGCCTACCTGGACCTCATGAACGCCGATGAACGTCATCTCCGTGGAACTTTCCCGAAATTCACGCGGGGAAGGAGAGAAACTCGACCATCGGGGGTTTTTGGGTCGCTAAATTCTAATATGGCATCGGCAAATACTCCCCGGACATCTGTTGCGCCGGAACCTGGACGTGGACGTCATCTCCGATAGTTTCCCTGACAAGATTGCCAAAAATAACCCGAAAATCGTTGTGGTGATGTTTTTTGGGGCGCTTAATCCAAATTTCACGTCGAAAACGATCTCCCGAAGACCTAGTGTACCGGAACCTGTGCCTGAACGTCGTCTCCGAGGGTTTTCCAGACACGACCGCTAAAGACAAACCGAAAATTGTTATGGGGGTTTTTTGGGGCGTTGAATGCAAATTTCACCCCGAAAACGTACCTACGTGCACCGCAACCTCGACCTAAACGTCATCTCCGAGGATTATCCTCACACAATCGAAGAAGACAAACCCAGAATCGTAATGGGGTTTTTTGGGGGCGCTAAATCCGAATTTCCCCAGGGAAGAGTTAAATATCAATGAATGTGTCGAATTATAAGACGATTTTCGGTTAGGTTTTTGCGATCGTGTCTGAAAAACCCTCGGCGACGACATTCAGGCCGAGGTTCTGGTGCACCAGGTGTCCGAAGGTACGTTTTTGGGGTGAAATTTTGATTCAGCGCCCCAAAAAACCCCCATAACTATTTTCGGTTTGCCTTTAGCGATCGTGTCTGGAAAACCCTCGGAGACGACGTTCAGGCTCAGGTTTCGGTACACTAGGGGTTCGGGGGATCGTTTTTGACGTTAAATCTGAATTAGGCGCCTTGAAAACCGCCCCTACAATAATTTTTGGGCTGTTTTGGGCGATCTTGTCAGGAAAATTCTCGGGAATAATGTTCACGTCCATATTCCGAAGCAGCCGGTATCCGGGGAGTGTTCGCTCATGCCACATTTGAATTCGGCGACCCAAAAAATCCCCGGGCATCGAGTTTCTCTTCTGCCCGCGTGTATTTCGAGGGAGTCCCACGGAGATGACGTTCATCGGCGTTCTTGAGCTCCGGGTCGCTCCAGACTGACTGACTGACCCCCGAGAACTCGATTTGTGCCAGTTCTGACTCATATTTACAACGTTATTAATTCTTCCAAAAGCCGTCTTAAAAAAATGCATTTTTAAATCCGTCGATCCGTCTTAGTGCAAAAAATTCCGAACTTTTGGCTTTTAAGTGCCTTATTGCCTCGACTATATGCATATATTGCATTTTATCTTTTTAGCAATGCAGTAGTGTCACCAAGGAGGTTATAAAAATAACTACTACCTCTGTACTACCCCATTACTGTCTGGGGAATGTGATCCAGACTAGAAGCATATTTACGATCTATACAATTATACAGATAAATATCATTCTATACCGTACTATAATTTGTATATGTTTTACGCTCGTATGTTTACTTCAAATCATATCGCCATACAATGGTCATCTATAACATAGTAGGATTTAAGGATACAATTGGCGATAATTTCTATTTTAAATCTCTTCTAGCAGCTTTATTATTTTTTTTAATACGGAACTATTTTGTTTTAATTATAATACTTATAGTACATAAAGGTTTATGACTTTAGGGTACGTGCATTAGTTTAATATACGTTTGTTGTTAGAGAAAGAAGAAAGGTGATAATTTATTAAAAGGGTAAAACTGCAGAAAATATTGGGTTAATCACTAGTTTTGGAAGGTCATAAGGTTTTAAAATATAAAATAAAATATGCATTCGGATTGAATTAAAAAATTATATTAGACCTCCGAACCCGAAAAATTTTCAAAAGAAAAATTGGTTAAAAATCTCAATACATACAATGAGCTGTTAGGTTAACTGGAGAAAGCATCGATTTGACATAAGCGTGGAATCATAAACGCACATTCTAAGGTTCTGCCTAGAATGAAATATTTGTACTCAAACAATAAAATCCACCAAAACCCGGGAAAATGGTTACTACAGATACTATTTTGTCGTAAAGCGTGGCTGCCAAGTATCTTTCCGTTTCATTTACTTGATAGTATATTATGATTAAATCTTACCTAATTTATTCTTAAAATTACATTAAATAAGGCTCTACTATTGTATTTTAAACTGTGAATAATATTTGTTATATTTATTACTGTAAATTATTACACAGAAAAGTAATGATGTCAAAATACTATTTTGTTTTTGGACAGCTACTAATAAAGGCGCGACAACCTTTTCAACAGAGCATTTTTCGTAAAGGCGTACTTTGGACAACGACGAATGGTCGTTGTACTTCGACCACCTTGGGCTTTGCTCGACAGATGACACGTTCAATATGGCGTTTTAGTATAAATGTTTCTTGTTGTTTTTTGGGTTATTTTTGTGACAATTGTTTAAATTTGAGTTTTGTGTAAGTACTTTTAATAAATTAAAATGGTAAGGCAGTGCCAAGTGTGTAAAGTGACGGATATTATTCCTGGATTATCATTTCACAAGTAAGTACAAACTATGCTTGTACCATTCTATCGCCAATAATAAACAAAACCATGTTGGGCGCAGCTCTCAATTGCGTTTATGAATGAAATGCTTTCTCTATCTATGATGTCAGCTCATTGAGTCATCACAATCACACAATAACAGACTTTACAGGTAAGGTAAATAATTAAATTATCAAAGTATACATTTTATTTTACTCTAATATATTTTAGGCTTTTAGACTAACTCAATTACATAAATATTTATTTCAATTACTTTGCCGTTCATTCTTTGATAAAATTTGGCTTGCTGTCTATATTTGGCCAATTTTGTGTTTTTGGTAATAATAGTTATTGTTTGTGTCTATTTTAAAAACAAAGACGGTGTGCAATATTGTGCATTTATTTTTACGTTCAAGTTGAGTTTGAAAATGTCAAAAAATTTAAACAGCCAACGCAAAGAATAAGAAGCTTCCTTGCTAGGCTATTTTTTGCAAGATTAAGAAAATAAGAGCCCATTATTACCCTTTACTGCAGTAAGAGAAGTAAGTTTAAGCCATAAGCAGCATATAAAACTTGCAAAGGTAAATTTGTAGCGTGTGGCTGCTGCCCTAAACTTAAGTGCAGTTTTAAAATCGCTTAAAAGTAATTAGGATTTAAAGTCGCCTAAAAAGAAACGGCAAAGAAAATTACAAATGCTCATTTTTATGTCTCTTAAATCGCGCCAGGTTTGAGGTATAATAGGTAATATTTTTTTTGTTAAATACATAATATCCTGCCGAAATTTTAAAATCTTAGACAAATATGACCTCAGAAATTCAGATTTAATCAGACTGCAAAATTATAAATTACGCCCTAAATAAACGGTATTATGGTCCTGTTTCAGGTCATTTTAGTTAAAAATGTGCAGTCTTTGAATTTTTTGTTTTGTTTTGTGTTTTAAAACCCAACTATATACCCAATTTTAAATTTGTACTCCCATAATTACGATAAGTCAAGGAGCAGTAGTAAACTGGGCAATTTTCAAATTCGAATATCTATATATATATATATATAAATATATATATATATATATATATATATATATTATTATTTAAATATATATATATATATATATATATATATATATTATATATATATATATATATATATATATATATATATATATATATATATATATAATATATATATATATATATATATATATATATATATATATATATATATATATATAGATATAGATATTTGAAAAAGCCTTATATCTTCAACTAGTAAATTATTTTGTGGATAATTCTTTGTTTTCGTTGGCTCAGTTGGCTTTGTTTCAAATGGAAAGACTGTTGATGCCATAAACAATGTTGTTGGTTCGATAGCGGAGGCCTACGAGGATAAACAATACGCGGAGGCA
Organism: Listronotus oregonensis; assembly: GCA_019359885.1. Classification (NCBI taxonomy): domain Eukaryota; kingdom Metazoa; phylum Arthropoda; class Insecta; order Coleoptera; family Curculionidae; genus Listronotus; species Listronotus oregonensis. The sequence goes on from JAHBCN010000267.1 coordinate 121,237, forward strand.
GCTTTTGGATCTAACCAAGGCCTTTGACTGTGTCCAGCATGATATTTTGCTTAAAAACTTCAAAAGTATGGAGTATGTAAAAATTCAGTTAATCCACTTTCAACTTATTTGAAAAATAGAGAACAGATAGTAACCCTCGATGGAAAAGCGTCAACCAAATTATCCTGTATGTTGGGGTACCACAGGGGTCAGTCTTGGGGCCCTTGTTATTCCCGGGTCTTTATTAATGACCTTGATAAATATATGGTAAATTCCCTTCTTACTCTGTATGCAGATGACACAACATTGTTTAGTGCAGACAGACACTTGGATATTCTTCAACATAACATGCAGAGCGAGGTTTCTAGAGCTGCAGAATGGTTCTGCGCAAACAAATTAAAACTGAACGAGAGTAAAACGTGCCAAATGATATTTTCTTTGTGTGATCTTCAAATGTAAATAATCCGGTAAACGTTAGGTTTTTGGGTGTTCTTATGGATCCTAAATTAACATGGGACCAACATATAGATCAACTAGCTTCAAGTTTAACAAGAACCGCCTTTTTAATAAGAAATCTTGTGGGCGAAGTCTCTAATTCAGTGATAAAAACAGCTTATTATGCACTGTTTGAAAGTACTTGCACCTATGCTATTCTTGCATGGGGTCACTCATGTCATACCAGCCGTCTTTTGGTTTACAACGCCGGGTTTAAGAGTTATGTTAGGGCTAAGTTTTCGAGATGATGTAAGGGAATATTTTATAAAGCAAAAAATATTAACTCTTCCATGTTTATATATCTTGTATGCACTTCTACATGTTAAATCAAATTTAAATGAATACTTACAGCGTTTTAATATACATTCTCATAATATAAGAGGAGAAGCAATTTACAAATACCTTTTACGGAGTAGAGAGAAGTCGTAAGCACTAAACTACTATGGTCCAATATTTTTAATCACCTGCCCGAAAAAATCAAAGAGTTGTTAAAACTTTTAAGGTCAAATTAAAGCAGGTCCTGCTAAGTAGTGCTTGCTACTCTTTTGACGAGTTTTATAAACTGTTTAAGTAACTAGTGTAGTTCCCTTTGTGGTAGATTTTATGTTTAATTTATTTATATTTTACTTTTACATAGTAATTTTAGCTTGTCAATGTATGTAATTATATGTGACGTTGTAAAACCTTTATTGTGGTTGTAAACCTGAATAAGGTTATTATTATTATTATTATAATATTATATATATATATATATATATATATATATATATATATATATATATATATATATATATATATATATATATATATATATATATATATATATATTTATTAATAATATATTTATAATAATAATAATAATATATGTTGATAAAAATATTCACATTTGGTTAGGTATACGCCATATTCGTGTATAAAATTTGAAACTATTGATATCCTAAAAGGATAAAATAAACTATTAAATTTATTTTACGTTATTTTTAACAGGTTTAAAAATTTTTACATCTGTCATAGTTTCGATAAGCGTTACACTTTTAACACATAATATTTTAAAGCTCTCTATTACTGCAGCAACTTTGCTAAAATTACCAATCAATAAAACATATTATACAAATAGGAAAAAAATAATTAAAATTATTTTGCGGCTATAATATATTTTTCATATTATGTGAAGCGAAATGCACGTATAGTAGAATAATAAAAGTATAATATTTTACAATATTTAATGAAAAATAAGAAAGGGACACAATTGGATAGCAGCTGCTTAGTATCACAAATAAATCCTAATGCTTTTTAACTACTTAATAAAACATTTTTATTATACCTAAATATTATATTAATACCTTATTTATAAGTAAAGTGTAACCCAAAAGAGGTCAGAGATCTAATAAATGAGTTTTTATGAAGAATAGCTTTATAAAGTGGACTCTTTATTACTATCGAATACACTAAAAGGGTTTTCCCAATTTTGACACAGACAAATTATCGATATTCGTTCGCAAATTCTAAATCTCTATACTTAGATTATATGCGTGGCAGGTGTAAGTTTAATAGTTTTATAAAATTTAAAACAAATTCATTTATTTCCAGAGCATTAACGATAATAAGAATATTAAAAAAATATATTTAATAAATACATTTTTTAAATTATACCACGTAAAAGAAGTTATTTAATCCTTAATATTTAAAGTATTTTATTTACTAATGACAAAAGCAATGAATAGCTAACAATCGTAAAAATAAATACGTTCTATAGTTTTGTGGCGGATTCATGTTTCGGTTTGTTTTCTTTGGGATACTGGCCTTTTTATTTTTTGGAAAATGGGTCCTCTTTGGTCCAGTTCCCGGTGTATAACGAGCTGACCCTGTTCAGTCTTATTGACCCCTCTGAAATTACAAATCGCCTGCAACAAATAAGAAGAAACCCCCAAAACTCAAAAATCAAAAATATTAATCTACGTTTCGGTGGCAAGTCGGCCTCTGTTGTCAAGATGAAACTTAAACAAAAAATTAAAATAAATTTTAAGAAATTTTTGCTCTAAGAACTTAGGAAATTAGGTTACTTGATTGGTATATGTATAGTATTCAAAAAGACAAAAAAAGGTGGTATGGTGTGTTAAATGATTTTAAGTTTACCTGAATTTACTTAAGCATCAAGCATAGGTAACCATGTATTATTTAAATTAACTAATATTGATGCTACATATTTATTTTTATTTAATAAAATAAATGCACTTTCCTTTATTTTACATTTTTTTTTGAACAATTTTCTTTTGCCAAAATGCTAGAAGCATTCCAGTTTATTATGTGGTTATTAGCAAATGCGTGGTGACATATATTCCTGGCTTATGAAATAAAATTTAACGAATTGGTTATACATTTAATATTCGTACTATCTTTAAAATACAAAACACTATTAGATCCTAAGTAACAAAAACAAAACCATTCAATATAAACGAAAACCCAAAAATGTTATGTATAAGATCCCTTGTAAATGTAATAAATTTTATATAGGTAAAACTTCCAGACCATTAGCCAAACGCATAAAAGAACATAGAATATGCATTAGAAACACAGAATTCCACAAATCAAAAATCTGTCAACACGCATTTGATAATAACCTAATAATAAAGTGGAATGCTACTAGCATTTTAGCAATGAAAACTTGTTCAAAAAAACGTAAAATAAAGTAAAATGTATTAATTTTATTAAATAAAGAAAATGTGTAGAATCAATATCTGTTATTTTAAATAACACATGGTTACCTATGTTTGATGCTGAAGTAAATTCAGGTAAACTTAAAACCAATTAACACACCATACCACCTTTTTTTGTCTTTTTGAATACTATACATATACCAGTCAAATAACCTAATGTCATTTATGACAAAACGTCATAAAAGCTATCAGAATTTCCTAAGTTCTTAGAGCAAAAATTTATTAAAATTTAGTTTACTCTTGACAACTTCGCCGACTTGCCACCGAAACGTAGATTAATATTTTTGATTTTTGGGTTTTTTGGGGGGTTCTTTTTTTTTTTTGCAGACGATCTGCAAGTTCATAGGGGTTAATAGGGCTGAACAGGGTCAGCTCGTTATACCCGGGACCTGGACCAAAGAAGTCCCATTTTCCAAAAAGTAGAAAGGCGAGTATCCCAAAGAAAACAAACCGAAATCGTAAAAATGTTTTAAAAGAATATGTGGCATTTGGCATTTTTAAAATATCGTACCCCTTCGAAATATAGCCCTTGTCAGAAATATGATGCAAGAGACCGTCAGCCCACTGGAGAAAAAAAGACCAGTCTTACCCAGTATGCCCTTAAATGGTAAATATTTACTATTGACAGGGTGCGCGATGACAACGACATCTGACGGCTGCATAAAATCATACTTCAAAGCTATGGGATAGCGGTATTATTACCTATAAATTTTATTTATTTTTTGTAAATAAATATATATAAACCTGACCAACACTGTAAAAGGGAAGTGCAATATCAATAATGAATAAACAATTTTAAAGCTTAGAAAGTAAGTATAAAAAGTGTGTTTTTAATAAAAAAGGAACGATCAGTTTTGTAGAATCGAACTTGAGACCTTCGTATTGCTGGTCAAAAGTGATACATATTTAGCCATTGAGGCATTCTACTAAAATAAGCAAAAAATCCCTTTAATTTGCAGGCTATTTATAAATCAACTAACCTTTCAATTTTACTTACTATTTCTGACAGTATTCTTACATTTAAGACTACACTATGCCCCATTTTTAATGTTTTGTCTAATTGTTTACATTTAAATCAAGCGCGATTTAACGAAAATTTGACCACAGCGAGCGCTGCAATCGATTCAACTATCCCCATTATAATACACTTCGCACCTTGCCAATATACTGATTAATTATTGATAGGTTTTACAGGGTGACTGTGGTAAGTTCTAGTTGGAAATAGAAAAATAGACCCAGAATATGCAAAAAGTAGCCATCTTGAAACAATATTTTATATTCAATATGCCATCTAAATCCAACGAAATTTGATATTGTGGAAAATTATCCGCATACCTGTAGCTACAACTGTCTCGCCCTAAGGGCTAGGCTGGACTTTGGGTTTTATTAAAAAAAGTAGTGGTTTTAAAACAATCGTACTCAGTATGCTAAGTAAAAGTTTTCAGAAGGCTATTTATCACGTATATATCTATCAGATTGTATACTGAGTATAGCTCCTAGATGGCCCTTTTTTGTGCTTTATTGGTCCATTTTTTATTTATTTAACCGCAGTTACCTTCTAATTGCTATCAACAAATGATCAGCGCATAGTCCATATTTACTATTTAAAGGGATATACTGGGTACGATTGGTCCCATTTTTCTACGGTAATGGTCATTGTCATGTTTAAAATCACATCTGGTAAAAATATAACATCTAATAAAAAAATTATCTTAAATATTGCTTTTTTTAAAAGAACGACGTATTGAAAAAATAAAGAAAGCCTTATCTAATAAAAAATATTTTACGTATACCTAAAATAAAACAATTTAAATATATATTTTTTACCCATATAAAACGGTATTTTTTTAGATTCTAAGCACATTGAATAAAAACGTAAATTTTAGACTGAGTGGCCAATGTGCGTACCTATCTGGGCCCATCGAGCAGATATATGGGGCAATGATAACCTACCTTGGCACAGGACTTGCTAGGCCCTCCGTTCTACACAAGCCTTTTTGGGCACAGCAGTAAATAATTAGTACATAATATTAGCGTATTTTTTGGTGGTTATTGACCGTTTAAAAATAATATTAATAAATATGTATGTTTTATATAAAAATAATTTGGTTTTTGCTGCTCTATATTTTGCGAACACCATTATGTATACAGGGTGTATCAAAATGCCCGTACAAGGACAAAGTAATTTTTTTTAAATGACTTCCTTTATTTTTGTTAAATTTTTGTTTTCTACATAAAATTCTAGATATTTTTTATCTGGCATATCATATCTCTATATTCAATTGTTTACGAGATATTCTCATTTAAATAAAAATTTAGAATTAAAAAATCCTCTCATCTCTTAATGTTGTTTTATGTTTCTATGGTTTAAGCGGTTTTTGTAGAGTGACAAAACAGCCATAGTAATTAAGTAATTAGATATCACATGACGAGTAGAAATAGGTAAAACCTTAAACAAGAAAAAAACAATTTAATTTTTTTACAGATTAATAAAACTGTCATTTAGACATTTTTATTAATCTCTATAGCATATATGATTATTACGCAACTCTCAAAAAACCGCTGAAAGCATAGAAACGTAAAACAACACTAAAAGATGAGCGGATTTTTCCCTTCTAAATTTGTACCTAAATGCGATTATCTCGTTAACTCAAAAATATAGGGATATGATATTTTAAATAAAAAATATCAAAATTTTATGCAGAAAACAAAAATGTAACAAAAAATATAGGCAGTCATTTAAAAAAGTAAACTTTGTTTTGGTACGGACTTTTTGATACACTTTGTATACATACCGTTGTTCACAAAATATAGAGCAGCAAAAACCAAGATATTTTTGTATAAAACATTTTTTCCCAATTTGAATATTTAAAGCAATAAAGGGGGGTCTCACTTCACAAATGTATATAAAAATGCATAAAAAATAAATTCTAGGACATACTTACTAATAATACTTTTTCCTGTTATTATAGGCGTAATAATGTAAAGCAATTTTAGCATAATTAAGTTTACTTAATTAATTATCTTTATAATCTTTTCTTTCGCTCCCGAAAAATTCCTGACTCATTTTTAATTGCCGTATTAAATCTTTGGGCTATTTATACTATTGCACTTAATATACGGGCTTCAGATTGAGTGTCTGAAAGCGCGTTAGTTTTGGCTGCTTTTGGTTAGTTTAACACATAATATTTTTTAATTATTAACACCTTAAATTGGGTTTCTAACAGTCTTTACTTACAAAGACGGACCGATACATTGAGGCACGTACTTATTAGGAATATTAATAACGACAATTCTTATCTAAGGCCTTGTGCCTTGTGGTAACCTTATTTATAAGTTTAAGTTAAAAACTATATTTTAAAATTAAAGAAAAAAATTAATATTTTTTCCATTTAACCAACGTATTTACAGTGTTACTATTAAGTATTCTTTATTAAATACAGGTCAATAAAACAAGTAAGGCGTGATGCCTTATAGAGCTATTTTTATATATATTTTTTCTGTTTCATCAAAGTAATACTAAAATGTATTTTTTTATACATTCGGTAGTAATAAAGTGATTTCTGATATCAAAAAGAAAAAAATATTATTTATAAAAACAGCCTGTCGCAAAAATCACAATTTCTTATAAGTCAATATTCTTTTTTAAAATCTGGTAAATAGGCTTAAAATTTAATTCTTTGGTAAAACACTTTTTATAATTTACCCCACCCTCATTTTTTAGCATTTATTTCACACACTTCTTTGGGTTACATGCTTCATTGGTTACCGGAAAATATCACAATTACATCCGGCCATCTGGTATACAGGGTGATTAAAAAAACATATATGCCATCGCTTAAAACAAGCTTTCTTGGCCAAAAATAAGACAAAATGGTGCATAAACATAGGTTCAAATTGGCTCCAATTTTGGGATACAGGATGTGAAAGAAAAAATTTTTAAGTTGGGATTTTGATTTTATTTTTAAACCAGATTTTCGATGAAACTTGGCAGAGTTAAAACATTAACTGAAGTACATCTTTTAATGATAAACTTTTGTTACTAATATGAACCAGTGGCGTAGCATCGTGCAATTTTATTTTTTTTTACCATTATTTCATCGTAACTTTTTTGGTATTAATATTATTTAAATTTGGTATACGATTTTTTTTTATTTAGTTTTTTATAAAAAGGGGCTCCTTAATCTTGTTTGAAAGAGCTTTTACCAGGGCTTAAGATAAAATGTTGGTATAATTAATTATGTTTTTTGTTTGATCTCTAGAGACTGATTTGTGTCAAAGTTATAAATTTTGTCAATTAAAAAAAATAAAAAAATACAATGGTATTAATATTATAATTCCATTAAAAAGAACATAAAAAAGTCAAGCAACGGGTGAAAACCGCCTTTTGATATTTTAATTAATTCTCGACTTATTGCCGAAAAACTACATTGCTCGTATCCTTTCCGATACGTTGTTGTATAAACAACGCGGCGTTTTTATCGAGAATGCCATGACAACAAAAACCATTTGTTTTTCTACAAATATTAAATAATATCGGTAATATCCTTATTATTTGTTTATCATCAATTTAATAACAGCATTTATAATTACACGGCTTGTGCATAAAAATAGCCTATTAATTATTATCTATGGGCTCTGGCTAATATTATGTGCTGAAATAGGATGCACATTTCCAGTTTCTCTTAAACGGGTTGTCAAACGTCTAGACACGTTTTTAATAAAATGCTGTCTTTCGGAATATCTTATGGCATATTAACTTGCAGCAATAGAGGCATTTTAAAATTTTTCAAAATAAAGGACAAGCATATCGTATGCATCGGTGGTAGAAAAGGACAGCATTTAAAATGACTTAATAACTATAACCAACACTACTACTAGTAATAATAACGATGATCTGCGATAAACAAGAACTAAATTTAAAATTAACAGATTTGACAAACAATGCACTTGTCATTTTTGACGTCCCTGTTTTTGGTGATTTTTAACGTCCCGGTACTCTCGATAAAAGCGCCGCGTTTTTTATCTGACAGCTTAAAATAGGAAAAGAAACGAGCAATGTAGGTTTTCGGAAAAAATGTCTAGAATTAATTAAGATATCGAAATGCGGTTTTCACCAGTTTCTTAACTTTTTTATGCCCTTTTTAATGGGCTTATAATAATATTACCATTTTATTTAAATTTTTCAAAAAAATTTACAAAATTTATAACTTTGACACAAATCAGACTCTAGGGATAAAAGAAAAAAAATTGTACCAATATTTTATCTTAAGCCCTGGTGAAAGCTCTTTTAAACAATACCTAGTTTATTAAAATCGGTTAATAAATTAATAATAAGTTTATCTAATGTAAATGTAAAAGTTTATTTTTACTAGAGATAAAGATTAAATAAAAAAAATCTTCCCAAAGAAAATTAGTTTAACTTTTACAATTTAAACCATGTTTTAATAAATTTTATTTAATAGTGCTATGATTATTATTTTTTAATTAGTATAGAAATATATTCAGAGCACTTCCAACTGTCCATAAATCATGGTTATCGAGGATAACGTGCGCTATGTTTAACTATGTGTATATCATTATTAATTATGTGACTGCTTTGCTCATTTCAATTATAGAATGATAACATAAGTGTAGGCAAAATGTTTCAATCAACCCTATTTAACAGATGTGCGCTTGACAAAATAAGATTACACGTGAAATGTAAATGTTCTGGCAAAATTTTAAATTATATTTATTGTTGCTTTAAGAGGAAAAATCCCTGATAAAATTTAGGTGAATTTTAAAGTATAATGTTTATCTTTTATATACAGGGTGTCCTGATAAGGTCGTCCTCCGGCGATATCTCGAAAAACCTTTATCGCATAGCTTTCGGAAAAAAAAATATTTATAATAAAATCGGCCTAGAGGGCGTAAAACTAAGAACAAAATTAAAAACACGGATTATTTAGAAATATGCCATATTAACCTATGTCGTTGATTGTTTTCTTACAAACCTTGTAAAATATGAAAACTTTTTTCTTTTAAGCGTTTTTAGTAACCCGTCAAATATAGGGAGGGGGGAAGACGGAATATACATTTAAATCTTTATTATATATATATATATATATATATATATATATATATATATATATATATATATATATATATATATATATATATATATATATATATATATATATATATATATATATATATATATATATATACTATAATTAACAATATATTAAACGCGTTGTTTTATAAACCCTTTGTGGTTTAAAATAATGATATTAAAATTTGTTCAACCTATTAAAAAGAATTAATGGTAATAGTTGCTATAATGATACACATTTTTTTTAAATACACAATTTTTGCATATATGATTTATATTTTTGTTTAAAAAATTGGAAATATCATTATAAGTTATGGGCTGAACTAGACAAATAATAATGTTAGTGATTGTAATATACAATTATATTACATACATTATATTAATGACGTAGAAGATGTGTACACGAGTATTTAAAATTAAATGTTTGATATTCGTATTTACAGATATGTTCTTTTTCTCCAAAACTCAATATTTTTTTTTAATATATATATATATATATATATATATATATATATATATATATATATATATATATATATATATATATATATATATATATATATATATATATATATATATATATATATATATATATATATATATATATATATATATATATATATATATATATATGTATAACTTTATCTTCATTAAAAAGAAAATAAAAAAGTAAAGAAACTGGTAAAAACCGCATTTCGATATCTTAATTAGTTCTCGAGTTATTACCGAAAAACTGCATTACTCGTATCCTTACCTATTTTAAGCTGTCAGATAAACAACGCGGCGTTTTAATCGAAAGTGTCATGACAACAAAAACCATTTGTTTTTCTATGAATATTAAATAATATCAATAATATACTTATTATTTGTTTATTATCAATTTAATAGCAGCATTCATAATTACACGGTTCGAGGATACTAATAGTTCATTATTAACTACGGCCTTTGGCTAATTGTATCTTCATTGTGCTGGAAAAGGATGCAGTTCCTCTTAAACGGGTTGTCAAACGACTATGTCGTCTTTCGTAATACCTTATGGCATATTGTCTCGCCGCAATAAAGGCATTTCTCAATTCTCAAAATAAACGGCGAGCTGATCGTATGCCTCGGTGGTGGAATAAAACATAAGTTAAAATTACTTAATAACGATTTACAATACTACTACTAATAATAATAACGATAAACTGTGTTAAACAAGAAATAAATTTAAAATTATCAGGTTTGACAAACAATGTACTTTTTTGACGTCTCTGTTTTCTGTAATACAGTTTTTCGGCAATGACACGAGAATTAATTAAGATATCGAAATGCGATTTTCACCCGTTTCTTTACTATTTCATGCTCTTTTTAATGGGCTTATAAAAATAATACTAATGTATTTAAATTTGTAGAAAAAAATGACAAAATTTATAACTTTGACACAAATCAGTCTCTGTGGATAAAACAAAAAAATTAATTTATTATGGCAATATTTTATGCCCTGGCAAAAGCTCTTTTAAACAAAGCCTAGTTCATCAAAATTGGTTAAGTCGAAACAAAGTTATCCAATTTTTTTCAAATGTATATTCGCTCTTCCCCCCTTTCTATATTTGACAGGTTACGAAAAAACGCTTAAAAGAATTTTTTTTTCTTATTTTACACAGTTTGTAAGGAAACTATCAACGACATAATACAGCATATTTTTAAATAATCCGTGTTTTTAATTTTGTTCTTAGTTTTACGCCCTCTAGCGGCAGAATTAGAAACTTAAAAATAATTTCCAGCATTTTCTCGAGGCCGATTTTATTATAAATATTTTTCCGAAAGCTATGCGATAAAGGGTTCTCGAGATATCGCCGAAGGACGACCTTATCAGGACACCCTGTATGTCATAAACAAAGTTATGTCTGCATGATTATCTATTCTTTTATTAAAATAGCATAATTATATTATTACGTGGCACAATACAAGCAATAAATTGTGTTAACAATAAACGAATAACATTTTTTACGAAAAGATAACCATTTTAAAAAATTTTTAGATTGTATTTAAATTAGGATCGTATTAAATTTAAAAAAATAATAATAAATAAAGAATATGTTTAATTTTGTTAACGACACAAAATAATATTAAATAAAAGTGTTTTATTTGTAATTTAACAACAAAAATTAACCATAGGGACCAATAGAAGTAAATAAAAATTTATATAAAGAAAATAGTTAGTATGTAATGCATCAAATATATCAAAATAATCCCAGGGTAAATTAAAGACACGCAAGGGGATATATAAGATTCCTGACATTACTTTAAGTATACCTGCGTCAGAATACTTTTAGTTTGCTTGTTAGATGAAAGAAGCTAGGTCTATCGCTTTTTCATTGAATGCATTAAACTATTCCAAATAAACAAAACTAAGGTAAAAACGAATTAACAGTTTTAAAGAAAATGTTTAAAATATTTTTAAAGTTAAATATCTAAGGCTATCAATAAATAAATATAAAAACAAATAAACCAACAAATATAATTTTAAATATAAGCATAAAAATAATAATATTAAATAATAGTATTTCGGTGTAAACTTATTTGTGTTTCAAGTATACATATTTAATCATAAATGTTAAATCCTTTTTAAAAAGAATTTCCAAGTATATTTTATATTTTACTTGTTAGCTTACCTTTACCAATTAACAATGAGTTTAATATAACATTTTATGTGTTTTGCTTACCATATACAACAAAACTAAATTTACAGGGAATTAAAAAAATGTGTTTAATAATAAAGTTAAGTTTTTAAAATTTATTGTTTTATTTTTTTACATTTAATAATTTACCTTAATAAAGACAGCAAGTCACAATTGTCCCTTTTTGCTTCCTGTATACAGTGTGTCTAAAATTGATAGGGAATGGATCTTGGAAACCACGATAAATAGGAAATCGGTTAAATGGGGAAAGTTTTGAACAATTATGTTAGTAAGCTAATCCCGTCTACTACATGGTTTTATCTATTCAGGTTTTTGAGAAATTTTGGAACAACCTGAAACATGCATTTTCGAAAATCGGCCATATTTTTTTATAAGTGAGAATTTTTCAAATCAGTAAAAATTTCTTCAAAGCAACTTTTTTTGTAGAATACGACTGAGTAGTCAATATTTATTTTCTACGTTTCGGGTTTTTAGAATCATCATCAACTTTATTTTTTCATATGGGCGCCATATTGGATTTTTACGCAGCAAAATAGTGCTTTTTATTTTGATTTCAACAATGTATAACATGTTATAATTTAAAAGTTTATAACCTCATTTATTTCAAAAAACAAATATTTTTTCAGTTGGCCTTGATTTTGGCGAACGTCTTTTTTTTTTGTAAACAATAAAATATTAGTAATTAGCAAAATAGATAAGCTGAAGAGACATTTTACATGGATTTCGTAAACATAGATATAACGTTAATACCGTGTTACAAAACAACTACACGTAATAAGTTAATTGAAACAAGTGAAAACAAAAACAATGAAAAGTGGCTAAACTAATATTCCTACTAAAATGAAGATGTAAAATAACGACTTAAAATTCAAAATGTCCATTTCTCTCAACATATTAACGATATTTTTTTAAATAGTCCTAACTTCCCTATTAATGGTTGACTTAGGTATATGAAATTCTCTATCAACATCCCTGGCTGAAAATGTTGGATTTTTTTTTTAAATGTTGGTTAACTGCAGCATCTCGTTGTCGATTTTCTTCAACGTACTTCTTAGGTAGTGGTTTTTTAAAACTTCCGAATTCAAGCAAATTTGTAACCAGTTTTTGAAAGTATGTTAGTTTGGGATGCTGCGCGTTTGCGTAGCTATATTAACATTTCTTCTACTGCCAATGACGCTAGATGACATTAGCCGGAATCAAGGCCAACTGAGAAAATATTTGTTTTTTGAAGTAGATAAGGTTATAAACTCCTAAACTATAACATGTTATACATTGTTGAAATCAGAATAAAAAGCACTATTTGGCTGCGAAAAAATCCAATATGGCGCTCATATGAAAAAGTAAAGTTGATGATGATTCTAAAAACCCGAAACGTATAAAATAAAAATTGACTACTCGGTCGTATTCTACAAAAAAAGTTGCTTTAAAGAAGTTTTTACAGATTTAAAAAATTCTCACTTATAAAGAAAATATGGCCAATTTTCGAAAATGCATGTTTCAGGATTTTTCAAAATTTCTCAAAAACCTGAATAGATAAAACCATGTAGTAAATGGGATTAGCTTACTAACATTATTGTCCAAAACTTTCCCCATTTAACCGATTTTCTATCTATCGTGGTTTCCAAGATCCCCATACATTTCCTACCAATTTGGGACACACTGTATTTATCAAAATAATTTTTGTAATGTAAATCTTATTTATATTTTAATCCAAAACTAGTATTAAAAGTGATGTTGTGGTTGTTGCAAAATAGGGAGTGCTTATTTCTACGCAAAATAACATTTTGTGTGTTTTGCTTACCAGATAGATACAACCAAACTGAATTTTCTTATTTTAAAACCTATTTTCGATATAAGATAAAGATTTATAGGGAGTGACATTTCTTCCTATCTTTTCCGTTTTGGTTCATTTACCCTCTTCTAAAACCCTATCGGGAAAAAAAACCGTATATATATATATATATATATATATATATATATATATATATATATATATATATATATATATATATATATATATATATATATATATATATATATATATATATATATATATATATATATATAAATAAAGTTGATTTGCCACACCTCTGGTTCCAACAAGATGGCGCACCTGCTCACAATAGCAGAATTGTGCGTCAACTTCTCGAAGCGGCAGAATGGCCAGCGAGATCTCCAGATCTCTTACCTCTGGATATTTTTTTGTGGGGTTCTTTAAAATTTGTCATTTACCGTAGAACTATTACCACCAGAGATGAATTAAGACTGCGAATTTTACATGCCTTCGCCTCTTTAAACAGAAGAAGCATTTCTAGGTCGGTTTTAAGAGTTCATCAAAAAATTAACGATTGTATTACGGTACAGGGGAATATTTTTGAACACTTGCGTCGCAACTAGCCTCAAGATTTTTGGTAGATCAGTTGATTGATTGATCTGTTTTTAAATTATATATATATATATATATATATATATATATATATATATATATATATATATATATATATATATATATATATATATATATATATATATATATATATATATATATATATATATATATATATTATTATTATTATATATATATAAATATATATATATATATATATATATATATATATATATATATATATATATATATATATATATATATATATATATATATATATATATATATATATATATATATATATATATATATATATATATATATATATATATATTATATATATATATATATATATATATATATATACAAAAATATATATATATATATATATATATATATATATATATTATATATATATATATATATATATATATATATATATATATATATATATATATATATATATATATATATATATATATATATATATATATATATAGATATTTGTTTTTGTATCAAACTTTCCTAAATCTATCCTTTATAGTTTTAGACTTACTAATTTCTTTATTTTTTTCTTCGAAACATAGCTCCAATTAGATTTTTATTACTACTCACTGAGACTCGTAAAAAGTTTAAATTTTGAAGGTAATTTAGAAAGGTCCCATACAGTTAAGTAAAAAAATTGCTTTTACATTATACAGGATTGGTTAAAATTAGTGATTTTACCGCGAGATACAAAAATAAAGACACGTACATTTTTTAAATGAAGTACCCTGTATAATATGACATTATAAAAGACAATTAAAATCCTTTGCAAATATTATGTTACGTAAATGGTACGGTTTTGGAAATAAAAGCTAGTTTTTGTAAGAACTGGATAATTTTGGGATATTTGCTTTAGATGGCTATGAAATGTTACTATAAAACATATTATTAAAAAAATTGGCAATTTTCGAGTTAGTAGGGACGACAATTAAATTAAATTCAAGATCCGGGAAATGCGATTTAAGGAAAAATATAGCTTAAATGTTTTTTGTTTACTAAAAGACTAACAAATAGCTTTTTTCATTAACGACGAGCCAATAAACAGCAATAAATACTTTTAGATTTTGCGTTCAGTAGTAGATGGTCGCCTCAAAAATTTACCGCTCCAAAATTATCGCATATGTTGGTTCCAATTGAGTGGAGCACTCGCTCATTGCACTGGAGAGGTTACACGTGATCTATTTGAAAAATTCGATAACCGCTGCTTTAAGCGTGTAAGACCATGCGATTGGTCTACGAAATCACCTGACCTTACACCACTTGATGTTTATTTGTGGAATAATTTTAAATAAATGGCATTTAAGACACCGGTAAACAGTAAAGAGGAAAAACTCAATTCCATTGGTCAACTAGATCCTTCCTAAGTACAAGCAGCGACAAAACATGCCGTACAACGCAGGATTTGAAGTGTTTAGAAATCAATGGAAATTATTATTATTATTATTATTTTGTTAATTATTTATAATCGCATTATTTATATGTTAAAAGCGTTATCTCCGTTGTCCTTATGGTTAATTTAAATATTTGTTAGTTGTGATAAACTTGGAAAATTCTTAAGTTGTGAACCAACTTATATAAGTTACTTTGTATTCGCACAAATTTGCTTTTATACATTCGTCGTACATTAGGGTACATTTCGTTAAACTTTCTGCGTGTTCTTGCTATAATTTTGCCACATTGTCCATAAATTATGAACAGATTTATAAAAACTTTATTTAAATAGTTATTTTTTTCTTTTCAATTTTTTTTAAGTCACTTAAAAAAAACGCGCAAATTTATCCCTACTAACGCACTAATTGTCAAATTTTAAAAAATTGTTTTATCGTGACATTTCATAGCCATCTAAGGCAAATATCCCAAAATAATCCATTTCCTACAGAACCTAACTTTTATTTCGTTAGATGATACGGATCAGCACAACGTAACACTGACTGCCAACCTCTGGAG
The DNA here is from genome assembly GCA_019359885.1 of Listronotus oregonensis. Taxonomy (NCBI): domain Eukaryota; kingdom Metazoa; phylum Arthropoda; class Insecta; order Coleoptera; family Curculionidae; genus Listronotus; species Listronotus oregonensis. Next base: position 137,581 of record JAHBCN010000267.1, read on the forward strand.
TACCTGCATCATAAATAGGAAACAATTGATGGTCCGAATACCACCAAACAACCTGGAACTGGTGCAGGTAAACCAGCAACGTAGTAGAGTATAAACCGAACCCATAGTAGTGGCTCTGCTCCAAAAATCCTAGATCGTGACGGGCCAGGTAAAAGAACCCGGACAAGTAGGTGATATGTTAATATACGACAAAACGACTGCTAGCCCAAGGGCTTGCATCTACGTCAATAACGACGTGGAATGTATTCCCTTGTTAAATTTATGCTTTAGGGACCTAGCTACCGCCAAAGTAAGGTATCGAGAGAAGGAGAATGTAAGGGAACTAGTTATCTTCTCTGTCTATTTCCCGGGCGACTTAGATGAATTACCACCGCTCATCGAATTTTGTGAGGCAAACTGACTCCAAGTGCTAGCAGAAGGCGATGTAAACGCACACAACACTGCATGGGCAGCACTGATGACAACCAACATTGTTGGAATATCTTTTTAGCAATAACTTGTTGTTCAGGGCAACGAACCTACTTTTGTGACTAGCAGATGCCGGGGGTGGTTCGATATAACGATAGTAACGAGGCGCATGTATGAAAACATCGTAAATTGGCGCGTATCAAGCGAACCATCCGCGCCCGACCACATATCTGACTGATAGAAGACGTTTGAAATCGCAATCTCGGTTAGGTGTATAACCACCTATCGCAACCTGCGCACCACACTGAAAATCGTATGGAAATTACCTTAAACACGGTTTGGTGTTCATCAAGATCAGTTTGCCCAACACCACAGACATAGACCTTGCTGCGGATCAACTTCAGAATGCAATATCAACTGCATTTAAAGAAAACTGTCCGTTAAAACAAAAAAAAACTCTAAAAGAACACCTCACAAGCGGCTCGCCTGAGCCGAATTCTTTTAAAGGAGGGAACAAATCTGGCTGGAACAATATCGCCGACAGGTGAATACATAAAGAGAGGGAAGGAAACTTTAGAAGTACTTCTTCACTTCTCTTCACAATCTAGTTACGACGGTGAAAAAGTCCATTCATCACAAGGAAATAGCATTGGGAACTTTTATTGGCATTTAGGGGGCGTTTAATATTGCCTCCATATATATGACGAAATCAATAAATCATCGAATGTTGTTCATAGTATTCCTTGTTCTGAATGTAATATTGTATATATCGGTCAAACCTCTAGGGTTCTGAAAGATAGAATTACATCACACAAAAGTGACTGTACACTAAACAAAAACACCTGTGCGTTAGCAGAACATACAAATTAATTAAGTCACCTTTTTAATTTTAGCCAAACCAAAATATTGGATAATGAAAGTAACTATAATAAGAGATTGTTTTTAGAAATGGCTGAAATCTTTTTGCAACCTAAATCTATTAATAGGAAAACAGACATTAATGATTTGAGTGTAATTTATTCCAATATCTTAACTTTAAACACTCAAACCAGCCAAAATAACAGTATTTTAACCTCTTTTTAGAACTTACTATTAATACTCTTTCATTGAGGCAGAACCAGGAAACAAAATCTTAAGTTTTTAATTTTTTCTCTTTTTCAACATCCACCCATACACATTTATATCAGCTTGGTTATATGGTTGACGGACGCAAGTGACAGGTGTGCTTCGTCTGCCAGTATCCATAGTTGCCTAGGTCCACTGGCAATGGAGTGAATTGGAAGTACGTAAATTAACAAAGAATTTTCACAAAGTATAATTAATTTTATAATTTTTGACATAAGGTAATTCTTCCTTTTTTTCTTTAAATTTTAAATATTTATCACATTGATAGTTATCTTTAATTCTTGCAAACATGCAAGCAGGGATGTTTTGTACGTATGTGGTTTTGTTTTTTGGTTTTCTTTTGCCTCTTTTTTTTTGTGTAACACATTTTGGTGATGATGCATCCCACTTAGCTTTACTTCTTTTGAGTTGCTTAAATCATATCTAATGTTTTTGTAAATCTCACCTACCAGATGTAGTTTAACTAACCCTATGTTAACATAAACTGAAATGTTATGATCCTTAACAACAGATTAATATAAAAAACCCAACATTTCTTATTCTTTGAACTCCATCACATCAAAGGTACTGCCTTCAAACCAAAACACGTCTTGTAAAATAAGTTCTTTAAGTTTAGTAATTAAAAATATGTAACAATAAAAAGTATATTACCCAAGAATGCCAACTGTTTTTCACAGAATGAAGTTATTTTCCACTTAAATGCATGTAGCAGTAAGTATTAATTGTTAAAAGGATAATTTTTTCTTTGTAAAATTTTTAATTTTTTTTTATCAATATAAACAAGCTCATTTCACTAATTGTATTTCCATTATTGTAGCCCTGAGGAAGAAAATAACATTTTTCGAAAGCTTTGAGTAGCACAAAAGCATATTCATTTAACAAGCCCT